>CM060355.1:32589680-33114680 GCA_030545235.1 Helianthus tuberosus | reverse complement strand
ACCATAGGCTTGCCAAGCAATCAATCATCCTCCTTTTTAACTATATACCTTTGTAAATATCAAGAGGACTTTTTTGGTGAAGGGTTAGGCTTGGGTTAAAGGTAGGTGGTTGGGTTAGTGGTTAGTAGAAAAGGCGAAAAAACGTAAAAAGCATCGGTTTTCATAAGACTTTCTATTTTTCAACTTTTTATTTTGATGAAGCTATTATTCCAAACAAAGTTATTTTTTATGAACTTGCTTGTTTATTTCTTTTGCTTCATCATTTTCACAAATTTTTTTTTTTTTTTAGGAAGTCATATGAAAAACCGAACTTGTTACTAAAACAAAGGGTTAAAAATGAAAAAAAGGTTTTGGTGGGTGAAAGGGTGTTTGGTTTGGGTTATGAAATGAAAAGGTTTAGGCTCAAAGGGGCTAACTATGGGGATTTTGGGTAGGTGGTAAAAAAAAAAGAAAAATAATGGTGTAGAAATAAAAAGGGTTAGTCCTAATGCCTCCATCATTTACTTACTCGGGTTTAAGTTGGTAAGGACCGGGAATGTATCGCCATGGCAAGTTCTAGAGTCGTGAGAACCAAGCGGCTATTCACACAAGAAACGAAAAATGAGCATTTAGTTTCAAGATATATATTTGTATGCTCAATAAAGGCTCAAAACTCACTTTTGTGGGAATAGGTTTTTATGTGATCAAGTATATATAATCAAATTTTAACTAAGTTTGCCATGCCTTTTCATAATTTTCTTATGTTGGTTCTTTTTATCACGACGCTATCGGTTGTAAATTCGTAAAAATATAACCTTTTTAGAACTTTGAAATTCCCAAGTTAAACCTAGACAAGTAAAAAAATGAAAATTTTTGAAAAAAATTTGGGGTGATTAGCGGTTCCAATAGAGTTTTGTGTAAGGCTTGTATTTAGGAATTGCAAGATTCAAGGTTTTAGCATCCTCCCACACTTAAATTACACATTGTCCTCAATGTGTCCCAAAAATAAGTTTTTAGGTTGATTGAATGCGTAAAAAGTGTGAATCAAGCAAAAATTTTGTGTTACTGGGAGCTGAACACGGCCCCGTGGTGTCTGGGCACGGCCCCGTGTTCAAGTGCCAGTAACAAAAATTAAACAAAAGAAACAGAATCCTGGACACGGGGGCGTGTTGGGTGAACACGGCCCGTGTCCAGTTACCTGAACTGGGTCTTTTCTGCAGACTGTGCAGCACGGGGCCGTGTTGGGCGGACACGGCCTGTGCCGAACTTACTGTAAACGAAGAAAATCATCGGATTGCTCTGTTTTCCTGCATGGGGTGCTGGTTCAAGTTTTCCCTTGTATCCTTTGCCATCTCAAGTGTGTTTTATTCATTTCAACACCATCCAAACACCAAATTAACTAGAACCATCATTCATTAAGTCATAGAGAGAATTACATAATAGTCCTAAAAAAATGAAAATTAAAGCAGAAAATAAATGTTAAAAATCCTAAATTAGATAGGTCAAGTGATCCGTAAAATCTTCCTAAGGAGCTCTACTTCTACAATAAGAACCAAAATTCCGGAAATAGATTTCCGGTCTAAAAGCCTTGTAGAACTCCAAGCCGAGCGGTGTCCCTTAGATGTTGCTAGAGCCATTCTTCTATCTCCCTCGGGAGAAGGGAGGCGGCTTCATGTACCACAACATCTTGTGGAGGGGGAGTGACACCAACCGGAACCCCTTGTAGTATGTCTCGAGGGGGCTCCGGATGCATGGCGTACCACTCAGCCGGTATGATGATTTCAGGAACCACATTCCATGCCCTTTGGGTAATGATTGGTACCAAAGGAGGAGAAGCGAGAATGTTCAACCTTTGGTGCAAAAAGTTGACCTCTCGAAGACATCCCTCTAGTCCCACCGTCAAATGATTAATACGGTCAACCAACGCCTCTTCCACACTTGTCATTTCATCAAGGGCCTCTCTTAAGGCGTAAACATAGTTTACAAGAGAATCTTCAACCGTTGATGATCTTCTCCCCTGCCGGTTGTTTCTGGAATGCGACGAGGAGTTTCCGCTTGTTCTGCTTGCCATTCTGAGAAAACAAACCGAAAAGAGTTCAATTCTATGGGACCAGTACCTCGGACATGGCCCCGTGTTCAATGAACACGTCCCCGTGTTCAGACATCTGCGTGATTTAGGAACAACGAATCTTGGAGTTTTAAATTGTTTTCGTAAATTTTTTTTTTAAAGCATTTTTGAACAGAAACAACTTAAAACATTGTTGTAGAACAAGATTCCAAGTACAAAAATCTAACAAACATCTCAACAAAGCTTGAAATTATGCAAGTTTCAAGCTTTAATGGAAGTATAAGGAAAGAAAATTTGAAGAAGATGATAGTGGATAAAAGAGGAAAGGACAAGAAGGTAATTGAGAAACTTCTTTTAGAAAATACCTAGGATGGTATGTGAGAATATTCCCCAAATCTCTGTCCCTGGAATGGTTCAAATGTGCAGGATTCTTGGCTGCATTTATAGAAAACGACAGTACGTTGCACACGACCCCGTGTTGGCTGGACACGGCCCCGTGTGCAGAGGGAATCCTGACACATTTTTGTCCGTATTCTGATAAAATCAGAAGGGAAACTTTGGGTGGATACGGGGGCGTGCTGACCTGAACACGGCCCCGTGTCTAGAAGATGTCTTAAGGAATTCGTCTATTTTCAAGGACCTTCTTCAGATCGGGTGGTTCCTTACTGGAGGGAATAACCCCAAAGTGCCTAAGATACCTAAGTTGATCTAGATTAAGACGAGAACGCAAGAGGTTGTCGGTGAGGGTGATTCCTATGCTACATGTAGGTGGACAAGTCCAACCCTTTCCCGGGCTCTCGTTAAAGAAGGTGTATGCCGAATCGCTCAGGTCTATGTATGCATCGAACGAAGTCGATGGGGAGTCCTTCACGGCACAATCGACACAGGGACGACTATCGCTCAAGTCCTCACTAGAGTTAGAAGTATCGTCGGAAACAACGAAGTTGTTTAAATGCGAATCCAACACTTCTTCTTGGTTAGCGTCTTGGGATAGATTATTGAAATATTTCCTAATTTCTTTTAACCAATTAAGAATTAGATCTTCTAATTGAAATAATTCATCGAGAAGCATTTCTCCTAGAAAATCCGGTTGGGAGCATTCGAGGGAGAGATAGGGATTATTTTTACTTTCGCCCCTCTTAAGGATACAAGGAAACGATGGGTCTATATAGTGGGGCTTATAATTTAGAAAATAACATTCTAATTCCTTATGGTTACCACCACATAATTGACACCACGTACCATAAGAGTGCCGAAAGTAAAAAGTATCAGTATCACTCATATTTGTGTCAGAAATTACCAACCGCCAGGATCTTACGGTTCTGTTTTCAGTAACTGAATCTTGGCCACGGGGCGTGTTGAGTGGGCATGGCCCCGTGTTCAGCTTACTGTCTGACTTAAAACAGGATTGCCAGTTCCAATGATTGGGCACGGGGCGTGTTCAGCGGGCACGGCCCGTGCTGAGTTCTGCAGAAGCTGAAAAACTAAGAAAAATCCTAAAAAAAATAGAAAAATAAGAAAAATGATTAGGCCACTGATTCCTAACTTTCTTAAAATCCTTGTGTCCCCGGCAACGGCGCCAAAAACTTGATGTGCGTGAGTGTTATTAGTTTTTAATGTATTTATTAAGCCCTTTTCAACACTTTTTAGCCAAGTTTTAAATTTATAAACATACGATATTTACTAACACTAAACACATATGGGCAAGTGCACCCATCGTGAGCGTAGTATAGTGTTGGTAAGATACCGAGGTCGTCCAAGGACACAAGAGCTTTTAATACCGGTTTATCCTCAACGTCTAATCAAATCAAAACGTTAGAAAAATGTTTTAAACTAAGAAAATAAAAACTAACTAAAATGCTGAAAATAAAAATAAAAATAAAAATAAAAAACAGATAGACAAGATGAATCACTTGGTTCCGACTCGTGTATAGTGTAACCTTTGATTATTTCCGCACTTTTGCACTTATTTAAGAGATTATCTTAGTTATTGTAGTAGGCCCCTCTTTTGGAGGTGACGTTACCCTCAACCCAGTAGTTTGAGTCAGCAAGGATACAATCCTAAAGGGTCGGATTATTGAAAGATAATTAATTAAGTTATTAATGCAAATTATGGTAGGCCCCTCTTTTGAAGGTGACGTTACCCTCGGCTAAGTAGTCTGAGTCAGCAAGGATACAGTCCTAAGTAGCCGGGTTATAGTATTAATAGTAGTTTAACTTATGAGGGGATCAAAGAGTTTGGACCCCCGCCATCCAATACCGTTAAGTATTGAAGGAGGTCCTACTAAATTTGACCCAGGTCCCTTGCAGGATCTCTAAACGCTGAACAACGACAAGACTCTTACCAAACTGTTCCCTTAACCCCCGACCAGGTAGCCAACATACCTCCGTATAGACCGTGGAGATATGAATGGTGAAAATCTTTTATTTTATATAGACAGTAAAATAATGCCAAGACACCACGGACAAACGATAAGGAAGAATCACCTTCAACATAAGAAACTAGTTATTAAAGTCATTAATACATAACCAATTAAAAAGTGCGAAAAGATTAAAAATAAAAAGTATTACACTAGACACTTTGTCTTCACCAAGTGATGTAAGAGACTTAGGCAAACATGGCCTTGATTGTCAAGAACTCTTACGATCAATCTTGGATCCCGAGACGACTCACACACTCTATGATGGACAATGGATGATGGTGGTGGATGATGGTGTTATGGTGGTGGTGGGTGGTGGGTGAAGTGTGAGAGAGGTGGTGTGCCAAGGGATGGTTTGAGCTTGAGCCAAGCACTCCTATTTATAGGCTGAACAGAAGCTCGGGCACGGCCCCGTGTCCACATCCTTCTCTTTCTTCATTAATTTCTCTTGTCTGTATTAGTTGACCACGCCCCCGTGTCCGCTGAGCACGACCCCGTGTGCAGAAGCATATCGGTACTATGAAGATTTGCCGGGATTCTGCGAATCTTATAGTTGACCACGGCCCCGTGCCCGCTGAGCACGACCCCGTGGTGGGCAATAGAAGCTTCTACCACTTTGTATTTTCTGCTGACACTTGGGCACGCCCCCGTGCTGGCTGAGCACGGGGCGTGTTCAGTCTTCTGTCTTCTTGTTTTGCTTGGGAAGATGCTGTCGTGGGGTCGGGCATGTCACGTTTGTTCCTTTTCTTGTATTTATGTTAGATTTTGCTGTCTTTTTGCTTCTTTTGTTAATTTGAGCTCATTTAATCCTGAAAATACAAAAGGAAGACAAAAGCACACTTTTTCCAACATTAGTACTAAAAAAGGGTTAGTTTTATGCCACAATTGATGTAATTTATATGTTGCATTTTGCACACATCAGCATCATTTGCTTCCCATGTGTCGTTAGAATAGCGATTACCGAAATAATTCTCGTTCCAAAATGATGGCATTTTAACAAGATTGAACAAAAAACAGAACAAATGATTTTGGTTTGGGGTGTAAATTGTTTACTGAAGAAGAATATGAAAAACGGAAAAAGAGATGAAGTCGAATGGAAGATGAAAAGAAATCAGAGCTAAATAGACTTTTAAATTTACTGAAATACGCAACGTATAGATCTCTACTCCTGATACATGGTCGAAAACCGGTGCTTGTAATTGTTTAATTTGATGTTTTTACACAAGTTTTAATTTCGAATAGCCTACTTTTGATTAGATACTTGTTTTGCAGGTCTAGCAGAGTTTAAGGAGCTTTTCGAGAACTTTACGGGTCACCGGAGTGAAAACCGGACCACCGGGACGCGAAACGGGTCAACCGGGAGCAAGGAACGCGAAAAAACAAAGAATCAAAGTTGGGGGCACCGTCGCCGACGGCTGGTGTAAACTCCCGTCGCCAGAATCGTTCGTAGACAGCAAACTAGGCCGTCGGCCAAAAGTGAAAAAACCAAGCACCGTCGCCGACGGGGAATCAAGCCGTCGGCGACGGCTCCCCTATGATGACATCGCGAAATTGTGATTCCCTTGGTCTTGGAACGAATCAAAAACATCCCAGCCATCATTATTCGACAGTTACACTTACTTTTGAGTTTTGAATATCATCTTGGAGCCTATTCTCATCATCTATCACCTACCAATTGACCTACCATCATCTCTATCACCGAAATCAACATCCAATTCATCACCATTACCATTCCATAACCCTAACCCTCAATCATCTTTCAATCCATCATCACCAACCATCCACAATCCTAACCATTCCTCCATTCATCCATCTTCAAGCTTCAAGATGACCCAATTCAAGTCTCCATCATCCGTTGATCGTGCCTCTTCGACCATGAGCGGCTAATTCTTGGGGGTTTCACCCCGGTGTAGGTTTTTGTAAGTTCTTAGGGTTTAAACATTGTATTTGAGATTCGGTTTGTGACAAGTTGTGATTTGATTTTGAAACTTATGATAATTGTCTTGCATTGGTATTGTATTTGTGAATTGTCGAGTGAAGATTAAATTTGACTTTGCGAAATTTTTATGTGCAATTATGCCTTATCTAGGTTAGAGTTTACATGTTCTTGGTAACGAAGTGCATTGTGGTCCGTCATTTACGACGTTGATAGCTCTTGGAACCTAAGCCTTGTAACACTAAATTTGTTAATCATATTTGCAATTGGATCGAATCGAAAACGTGTAGGAACCCTAGGACTTCAATTACCGAACTAGATGTGAACCTTGTTTTCTTTATATTGTCTAATCAATCAATTTCATTTTTTGCAATTTATTAATCGTTAGTAGTTAATCAATCTAATTATTTTAGTAATTTTAATTCACAATCTTCTCAATCAAACAAAAATACAAAAATATATCATAGCAAGCTTCATAAGTTGTGTTACATAGTTCAATTCAATCAAATCCATTCGCAAACCACATACTCTTCGTGGTTCGACCCCTTGCTACCACTAACTATTTGTTAAGGGTAATTTGGGACTATAAATCTTATCTTTGGCCGGAGCGCGACACTCCGATCAACTCCCCGTATTGCTTTATTCACGTGCCTGGACAACATCATATCAGTGTCAAATCAGTCTGACATACGCTGCTTATAGATCTATACACAGAGTATAGGGTTACTTCTATACGCTGCGTAGAGATCTATACGCAGCGTATGTCAGACTGATTTGACATGGTTCTAGGTTTGACTGTCTGGTCGTGTACCTGCCCCTTACATACGCAGCGTAGAGACCTATATGCTGCGTATAGAGGTAACCCTGTTGTTGGTACACTTTATGTGGACGCGACTCGATTCGGTTCAACATCGGTTCGGTTCGACTCGGTTAGGTTCGGCTCAAGCCCGACGTAGCGACATTCCTCCGTCGTGCGCCCCAGAGTTGGACACGCGAAGCACGGAGAGCCGGGAACGTTTCCCGCTGACACATCATCATGACATCATCATGATGATGTCATGATGATGTCACATGTTTGACAAATGTTTACAATCTGCATGTTTAGAATTCATATTTACGTAAAGAATGGTTTATGGGCCATTTCCTTGGGCTGATACTACTTTGGGCCGAAACCCCATGTTTCACAATGAATGTCGACGAAACTTATTAGGTTCCGTCGACCTTGGAGTTTCGCCGTGGCAATCAAAGGTTTCGTCGAAATCAACATCCAATTCATCACCATTACCATTCCATAACCCTAACCCTCAATCATCTTTCAATCCATCATCACCAACCATCCACAATCCTAACCATTCCTCCATTCATCCATCTTCAAGCTTCAAGATGACACAATTCAAGTCTCCATCATCCGTTGATCGTGCCTCTTCGACCATGAGTGGCTAATTCTTGGGGGTTTCACCCCGGTTTAGGTTTTTGTAAGTTCTTAGGGTTTAAACATTGTATTTGAGATTCGGTTTGTGACAAGTTGTGATTTGATTTTGAAACTTATGATAATTGTCTTGCATTGGTATTGTATTTGTGAATTGTCGAGTGAAGATTAAATTTGACTTTGCGAAATGTTTATGTGCAATTATGCCTTATCTAGGTTAGAGTTTACATGTTCTTGGTAACGAAGTGCATTGTGGTCCGTCATTTACGACGTTGATTGCTCTTGGCACCTAAGCCTTGTAACACTAAATTTGTTAATCATATTTGCAATTGGATCGAATTGAAAACGTGTAGGAACCCTAGGACTTCAATTACCGAACCAGGTGTGAACCTTGTTTTCTTTATATTGTCTAATCAATCAATTTCATTTCTTGCAATTTATTAATCGTTAGTAGTTAATCAATCTAATTATTTTAGTAATTTTAATTCACAATCTTCTCAATCAAACAAAAATACAAAATTATATCATAGCAAGCTTCATAAGTTGTGTTACATAGTTCAATTCAATCAAATCCATTCGCAAACCACATACTCTTCGTGGTTCGACCCCTTGCTACCACTAACTATTTGTTAAGGGTAATTTGGGACTATAAATCTTATCTTTGACCGGAGCGCGACACTCCGATCAACTCCCCGTATTGCTTTATTCACGTGCCTGGACAACATCGTATCAGTGTCAAATCAGACTGACATACGCTGCTTATAGATCTATACACAGAGTATAGGGTTACTTCTATACGCAGCGTATGTCAGACTGATTTGACATGGTACTAGGTTTGACTGTCTGGTCGTGTACCTGCCCCTTACATACGCAGCGTAGAGACCTATATGCTGCGTATAGAGGTAACCCTGTTGTTGGTACACTTTATGTGGACGCGACTCGATTCGGTTCAACTTCAGTTCGGTTCGACTCGGTTAGGTTCGGCTCAAGCCCGACGTAGCGACATTCCTCCGTCGTGCGCCCCAGAGTTCGACACGCGAAGCACGGAGAGCCGGGAACGTTTCCCGCTGACACATCATCATGACATCATCATGATGATGTCACATGTTTGACAAATGTTTACAATCTACATGTTTAGAATTCGTATTTACGTAAAGAATGGTTTATGGGCCATTTCCTTGGGCTGATACTACTTTGGGCCGAAACCCCATGTTTCACAATGAATGTCGACGAAACTTATTAGGTTCCGTCGACCTTGGATTTTTGCCGTGGCAATCAAAGGTTTCGTCGAAATCAACATCCAATTCATCACCATTACCATTCCATAACCCTAACCCTCAATCATCTTTCAATCCATCATCACCAACCATCCACAATCCTAACCATTCCTCCATTCATCCATCTTCAAGCTTCAAGATGACCCAATTCAAGTCTCCATCATCCGTTGATCGTGCCTCTTCGACCATGAGCGGCTAATTCTTGGGGGTTTCACCCCGGTGTAGGTTTTTGTAAGTTCTTAGGGTTTAAACATTGTATTTGAGATTCGGTTTGTGACAAGTTGTGATTTGATTTTGAAACTTATGATAATTGTCTTGCATTGGTATTGTATTTGTGAATTGTCGAGTGAAGATTAAATTTGACTTTGCGAAATTTTTATGTGCAATTATGCCTTATCTAGGATAGAGTTTACATGTTCTTGGTAACGAAGTGCATTGTGGTCCGTCATTTACGAAGTTGATTGCTCTTGGCACCTAAGCCTTGTAACATTAAATTTGTTAATCATATTTGCAATTGGATCGAATCGAAAATGTGTAGGAACCCTAGGACTTCAATTACCGAACCAGGTGTGAACCTTGTTTTCTTTATATTGTCTAATCAATCAATTTCATTTCTTGCAATTTATTAATCGTTAGTAGTTAATCAATCTAATTATTTTAGTAATTTTAATTCACAATCTTCTCAATCAAACAAAAATACAAAAATATATCATAGCAAGCTTCATAAGTTGTGTTACATAGTTCAATTCAATCAAATCCATTCGCAAACCACATACTCTTCGTGGTTCGACCCCTTGCTACCACTAACTATTTGTTAAGGGTAATTTGGGACTATAAATCTTATCTTTGACCGGAGCGCGACACTCCGATCAACTCCCCGTATTGCTTTATTCACGTGCCTGGACAACATCGTATCAGTGTCAAATCAGTCTGACGTACGCTGCTTATAGATCTATACATAGAGTATAGGGTTACTTCTATACGCTGCGTAGAGATCTATACGCAGCGTATGTCAGATTGATTTGACATGGTACTAGGTTTGACTGTCTGGTCGTGTACCTGCCCCTTACATACGCAGCGTAGAGACCTATACGCTGCGTATAGAGGTAACCCTATTGTTGGTACACTTTATGTGGACGCGACTCGATTCGGTTCAACTTCGGTTCGGTTCAACTCGGTTAGGTTCGGCTCAAGCCCGACGTAGCGACATTCCTCCGTCGTGCGCCCCAGAGTTCGACACGCGAAGCACGGAGAGCCGAGAACGTTTCCCGCTGACACATCATCATGACATCATCATGATGATGTCATGATGATGTCACATGTTTGACAAATGTTTACAATCTGCATGTTTAGAATTCATATTTACGTAAAGAATGGTTGATGGGCCATTTCCTTGGGCTGATACTACTTTGGGCCGAAACCCCATGTTTCACAATGAATGTCGACGAAACTTATTAGGTTTCGTCGACCTTGGAGTTTCGCCGTGGCAATCAAAGGTTTCTTCGATATTGGAGGTTACGTCGACGTTCAGTTTCGTCGTACTTACTGCCTATATAAACAAGACTGAAGACAGAAGGCAGACAAGAGAGAGAGAGAACCGAGAGTTTAGTTATATTTCTTGTATTATCTTTCTGTAATGAAACTCTATCGGTATCAATATACAATCGTTAAACGGTATATCTTTGTGTTGTGTTGATCTCTCGCTCGGTTTGTATCGTAACGTGGATTCCGCACTCATTACGGTATTCGAAACAAGATCTCGTGGTTGTCCGGCGATCCGAAAACGGACCTACAATTGGTATCAGAGCGTAAGGCTCGATTTCTTGTTGTAAACCGAGTTACCGGTGTGATTTTCGAGTGGGTTTGGAGTGTGTTTTGTGTAAAACTTTCAAAAACCCAGTTCTAGTTCATAAAGTCTGAATCAAATCTCGAAAATCTTTGTTGTTTTGGTGTCGTATTTGATTAAAACTTGTTAAAAACGTTGGAGATCTTTATAGGTACAAGTTGTGTCGAGTTTCTTAGTCAAAATTTGTTGTTCAGAAATTTATTCAGTGACCGGAAACTTCATATGTTTATCAAAGCTTCATAGAGTTCTTGTGTGTTCTTCATGCCATCCACTTTTTGATCCTGCGAAGTTACTGTTTGAGTTGTTAGTGATTTAAAAATTATATATTGTTTGAAAAATTATGTTCAAAGCATGGTTGAGCTGAAAATGGTGCCTTGTGTCAGGCAATAGGATAAGGCAACTTTGAAAAATCTAACCCAACCTCACCAACTCCCTGATATTATCCTAGACAAAAGTCCTAGCAACGAAATCCCATAAAGATACGTCATTATCAGTGGAGTTTCGTCAAACATTTGATTTCTTCATAGAGTTTCGTCGCAAGTGGTTTAGTCAAAATATTGAGTTTCGTCCAAACAGCATCTTGAGTTTATCACTTAAGTTTCGTCAACATCAAAGCATAAAGTCCATCAGGAAGTTTCGTCGACTCAACATTTACTCAAGGGGTTTCGCCAAACATTAATTAAATCAAGGTTTCGTCGCATAAAGTTTAAATCATAAAGGTTTCGTCGATCCCATAGTTTCGTCACATTAATTCATTGAGTTTCGTCGAAGATTGGTTTCGTCACAACAAAGTTTCGTCGAAAATAATTGAAGTTTCGTTATCATAACAGGCTTCGTCGAGTACAGTTTCGTCAAAGAAGCGTTTCGTCGAAACTTGTTCAATTTTTAAACAGAAGCATTGCATATCTATCTTAACTGTTTGTTTTCAAGTGTGTAACCAGGTTTTCACTTTCATATATCAATCATGAGTTGTACTAGCCCTTCGGATTGGAGCATGGAACCGAGACCAGGTGAAGATCAAACTTCGGCAGCCGCGTGGGTAAGGAATGTTTTTCCTCCGCAATCAATTAGTGCAAGTCAATGGGCATTGGTGACGAATCAAAATCAAAGCATCCAAAATCTGTTGCTAAGTGAAAGCGAAACGGGTAGCAACAATCGCCCGCCAAAGTTGAATCACATGAACGAATATCCGACATGGAAAGGTCGTTTCCATACGTACGTTCTAGGGCAAAATACCGAATTATGTACGTGCTTCATTTCGCCGTATAATCAAGATCTTGAAGAAGCAGGATCAAATTCCACGACATTTATGAATATGCAAGACGCAGACAAAAAGGCATATGATCTGGAGAAGAAGGCGTTCGCTATTCTCACACAAGCGCTTCACAAAGACATTTATCATCAATTCGGTTATTGTACGAGCACGAAAGAATTGTGGGATGCCTTGGTAGCAAGATGTGAAGGGAATGCGGCGACAAGAAAGACGCGGCATGATCTGTTGAAGAAGGAATTTGAATCATTTCATTTCTTGGACAATGAAATGCTAAATGATATGACAACTCGTTTTTATCATTTGATTAGTGAAATGTATTATTATGGTGTTCTTCCATCTCAACATGAAATGGTAGCAAGGTTTGCTGATGCTTTACCCCCGAAATGGAGTTCCTTCATTTAATTGATAAAGCATACGGGTAGTCTAGATACTATCAATATCTATGAATTCATTCAGAAGTTGGAGCACAAGAATGACGAAGAAATCCGGAAAGCTAAACGAGCTCCTGTTCCTCAAAATACTGAAATGTACCTTCCAGGTTTTAGTTCTTTAGCTAGTTCCAGTGCAGCTCAGCAACCAAAACTACAAACGACATTCATGTCCAATACAAGTTCCTTTCTGTTTCCCCAGTCAGCTCCTCCTCCGGTTTTCAATCCAAGTGCCTATATTCCAACACCGTCACAAGCCCAACCACAACCTCAGGGAGCAAATTACAGTGACACCTTTCATTCCCAAACCCCCAACACTGTCAGAGTTGATACTTCCAATCTTTCAAAAGTCAGTGTAGAAGTTGCAAAGGAACATTTGGAACTTCTCAACACAATGTTCAGTTCCTACTGTGGATTGGTTGCAGGTCAAATTGGAAACATCAATTTGTCAAATGAAGATTATCAACAGATAGACCGGGATGAAATGGAGTTAATGGATATTAAATGGGCGTTTGCGAGTGCTGTTCGTAGGGCCAAGGATTTTATGAAACGTACCGGAAGAACTACCTTGGAAGGCAAGAATGATACGAAGTACAGTTTCGATAAGGATGCGGTTACTTGTTTCAACTGCGGCGAAAAGGGTCACTTCAAACGTGAGTGCACCCATCCAAGCAGACAAGGCAATCAAAATCCCTTCAGAAGTCAGACAAGTGCTTCCAACGCAAATCAAGGTAATCGTGAAAAGGGGATAGTAGCTGTGAACAAAACCACCAACCGAGACCAGTCTGGACCATCAAACACCAATTGAGCGTTGACCGTTCAAGCTGATGAAGGATGTAATTGGTCTGCACAACTTGGGGATGGTGATCAAGGAGGTGGAACCGCATGCTATGCAAAAATCATCAACCACATCAAGCATGTTCACAAGGAAGAATTTTCTGAGAGTGATGATAGCTCGGGTTATAGCGGGAGTTCAGATGAAGAAGGCTCGAATGCGGGAGATTATCTTTCTGAAGATGGATCTTTTTCTTGTCAGACTGCCCTTATGGCAAATGTCTCAGCCTCTACGAGTCAGGTAAAATCTGAAACTCTTGCTCCTAGTGTTTGTAAGTTGTGTGCAGATTTGAAGCTTGAATCCGAAAAGGTTCGTAGTCATAATGAAAGTTTGGTTATTGAGCTGTCTAAGTGCAAAGAGGCAAATATGGCTTTAGCTAGAAACGAAAAGGATTTTAAATCTGTAATTGAAACCTTAAAGAAAAGTGTTTCCGAATTGACCAAAACTGTTTACCATAAACAAATTGGTATTAACGATTATATTAACATCCTTGAGGAAACCAAAAAGGAGCTAGCCATTGCCAAATGCGAGCATGATACAATCAAGCTCAAATTGGAGAGTTATTCTAACTCCCGATATATGCTAGATCACATCATTGATGCTCAACAACTGAAGGGAAACAAGAAAGGTGTTGGGTATAAGAAGTGCCCGCCCCCTTTGAGACACAATTATACTCGAATGCCTGATGAAGAGGATATGCCTCGTTTTGAACCCAGTGTACCTCTGGATTATGAGGAAGTTACTACTGGATTAGGGTTCAAACCGGACAGTTCCTCAAGTGACTCATCTGTGGAAACAGGAAATTCAGCATCGATAAATCAAAGTCCTCCAACTGTTGAGGATTATGATTCATCTGATGATGAATCAGATGTGAGTGATCAGGATACATCACTTGATGAGATGAAGGGAGTAGAAATTCCAATTGAGAATCATATTCTTTGTGATGCTCCTACTCCTACTGTGCAACCCATTGCCAAGCAAGTGATAGATCCTGTCAAGGATGTCAAAGAAGTTAAGGATTGTGTGTCTACTGTTAAAAGCAATAACTTGTTGTATACTTTGGTCGGTGATACTAAAATTTATTCAGACAAAGATTTTCCAATTAAAAATGTCAATCCATCTTTGATTGATAAAGTTTTTGAAGAAAATACAAGCAAATTTTTGGGAAAGACAATCCCTAGAAAACAGAAATCACCGACAAAGCAACAACTTGTTGCTTCTAAGGGTAAACAACAGCAGCAACGAGCTCCAAAGCCCAAGGCTATGGTTGAATCAAAAGGAGCTCGTTACAAGAAGAAAGCAAAAGACGTGAAGTTTGTGGCCTCCAAAGGTACTGATAAAGTGGAGACTTTTGAAAATAAGTCAAATACCGATTTTGTTCAAAAAGTCAACATTTTAAAACGTAATAGTGATAACAATTACACTCAACACACAAATGGGTGTGAAGCTAGTACCTCTGGGTCTACAACTTCAACGTCAGACCATCGAACAAAATCTCCTAAGTTTATTGAAAGGAGAACTTGTTTCAAATGTGGGGAGTTTGGTCACATTATCAAAAACTGCACAAACTCTCCAAAAGCAAATTTTGTTGAAAGACCCCCTTCTGAACAAGGTCACCAACAACGTCGTCCTGTTTCACCCAAAAATGACAAACGTACTATTAAAGAACAAGAAACAAAACAACGACGTAAAAATGTGAAGGTGATCGAAAAGGCCTTAAAATCTAAAGTAAAATCTGTTAAAAGGAAACCTAGTTTGTCGCAACCATTAAAACCAGAAATTGTACATAATACACAATCTGGTAAACGAAAACAAGCTTGGAGACCTAAAATGGATGAGGTTTCAGGGGGAGCATCATCAGTTCTAGATCATCGAGAAGTTGAGATAACTTACGTCGATGAACATGGGCGACCTAAGTCTGTGAAGGCTTGGGTCCCCCTCTCCAACTAATCTCTGAGTGAGTGTGCAGGATTGTAACAACTCACCTTAAAAGTCCTATTTATTACTTTAATTGTCCAACAAGAAACCCAAATTAAGAAACCCAAGTAATTCTGCATAAACCCTAAAATTTTCAGAATAATCGGAATCAGGATCAGGGCCCCTAAAACTCAGGGGGGGGGGGGGTAAAACCTAGTCGGTAATATCCAAACAGTTTTACGTGTAAGTTGAATTTTAACGCGAGACCAACTCAGACAAGCTACTGGGACACGGGGCTACCCTATGGTAGGGGAGCACCCGTCGCGCCACGCGAAGGCCCCTCGCGCCACGCGAGGGAGCCGTTTTTCATGTATAAATAGTGGAGTCTGTTACTTGCAATTGTGCGTTAGTTCGACGTTCAAACTCAAATTGTACGTTGAGATATTGTCTGAATACTACAAAAACACACACAGATCACGAAGTGCTGCCACAATACAGGGTAATAACTCGATCGCTGCTACGATTCAATGTCCGATCGATTAAACTATCCAATGGATGTTTAAGTGCTGCCCACATTAGGGTGATGCTTTGTCATTCGTCGTGAATTCGATGGATGTTTAAGTATTGCACTTTGTCATTCGTTGTGAGGGTTTGATCTCGTGAGTTATCGTAAATGCTGTATTAAGTTACTAACCTAGTTTTGTGTGCATTGTTATTTAAACTGGGTTAACAAGGATAATCCATAAACTAGACTCTGCTCATGTTAAATCTGCAATGTGAGTCATTCTCTTTTTACCAAATTACTTTCAAAATCATGTTTATTTTCAAAGTTATAATTACAGGGATTAAGTCTTTGTAATCACCAAATTACAGCCGGTATGTGGGGTATTGTGCACATTACTGCTGTTTTTATCACTTTATGTGGGCGAGCCTAATTAGTGATATACGTCACTAGTGGGTGACAGGACCCAATAGTGATATGACCATAGTCACAGAAACGAGTCGAGTGACAAATACCGTGGGTAGTTGGTTGATATCAGGAAACATTGTAATCGCTCTTAATACTGTAAATTATAACCAACATGTCATTTTAGTAAATAGAATGATTCATCAGTATTTCCCGCTGACAAAACCTTTTTCAAACATGTTTTAGGTGATCTGTTGTGATCCAGGAAAAGTGCCGAGAAGCACTACAAGCTTAAGGAAGTGGTTCAATATAAAATAAAGAAACATGTTTTGTAAAATAAAGATTTCTTCGTGAAATCATATGATTGTAAATTAACAGGGTTTTATCCCGAATTGTGAAATGAAATAATCAGTAAATTTTAGTTTTTAAAATATCCTGTTAAAATCTTCCGCTGTCAACTTAATTAAATAAATACCACGGGATTTTCTGTCCCGCGGCTCCTGAAATGGGTTAAACCGGGTCTGGGGCCGTGACAGAAAAAGGTGGTATCAGAGCCACTGAGTTAAGCTAATTAAGTATTTAGAAATACTTAATTTTCCTGATTGCCATTATGTGATTATGTGTTTTATTACAGTATGGGTAAGCAAAAGCTTTCAAACATCTATCTTAAATTAGATAGTTTGCCAAAAGAGAAGGGAAGTTCATCCCAATCCTCAAGATACTCAGTAGATACTGAGGAGGGAATATTTGTTCGTAAAGCCCATTATGAAGAACCACTTTCTCCTAATAAAAGAAGTCTGATTATTAGAAAAAGTCAGGAGAAAATACAGAAATCTCAATCAAAAGAAATGAGAGTTAATCAGGAAATCCAGAAACTAGACAGTAACCCACCATGGGAAGACAAGTTAGATGAAAAATGGGCGGATCTTTATATGCTAGCCACTGTAGCAGTAAATGCAAATCTTTAGAATACCATGACCCCTTATTAGCAGCCTTATCACTTACAAGCCAGAAACGTTATCCAGTAAATAAATAAAATTACAATAAAACCTAGTATGTTTAATTGTCAATTGTTCTTTATATTAAATTAAAGACATACGGTATGCAATAATATTTGAAGGTTATCTGTGAAATTTGTTATAAAATTTTAAACTTATTATTTTTACATATATGCTAAACAGCATGAATGAGTTATCTGGAGCCCTAGAGAATCTCAACCTCTACCCGGTAAACATAGAAGTTTCCAAAGATTTTACTGGGTACTTTGCTGATGTGGAACAACCTATAGAATTCAACGCTCCACCTCTGGAGAAACCCAAGCCTAAGAAGAGGAGAAGATTGGTAGGATGAAGGCGTGTACGTAGAAGGAAACCTGCCACTAGGAAGATTCCTAAAATAGACAATCCCTTAGAGAAAGGAAAGGGAATTGAAATCGGGGAAAGTTCTAGACAGATGGAATTGGAGATTGGGGAAGATTCTAGGCAGATAAAGATGGAAATTGGAGAAAGCTCTAAGCAAACCCAGGAAATGACATTGCAGGAGGAGCTAGATTTTGTATTGACAAGCTGTGATACTATTAAGCCTGTCAATGAAAATGTTTTTACTCATCCTATTGAAACCCAAATTCCAATGAACTTCGAACCAGCAATCCCAGAACCTATAATCCACACCCAACCTCTAGGAATGGACGAGTGGTGGACTAATGATTGGCAGTTCCAAAACCTTCTCAACAATCCTTATACGTTTTTCCCTCAGTTTGACCCAGAACCTATACCAAATCCACCGATGAGTGATGAGAATATGGCTGAACTCCGCCATTTTGGCGAAGAGCTGATGGATGCTGGGAATAGGATCCGAGAGATAGGAGGACAAATCTCATGGAAATATGATGAGAGGGAACATGGTTTTTAAAATGCAGGATTATGAGGGAGAAGTGGGTTGTGAATTATGTTTGTATAATAACAAATAATAGTAGTAAAAAAAAATTCAGTATGTGTAAAATAAACAATAAAACGGTTGTAAGATAAAAGTGTGTACGGAAATATATTATAATATATAAACCAATGAAAATTTAGAAATTTACAATGTTGGTTATATAATTGTTTACGTGATTATGTATGATTAATTGTTATATTTGGTTGTTTTCTTATTTTATACTAATAAGTTATATATATTAATTATCAGATGGCAAACATTGGTAATGAACCAGTAAATGAAGTAAATCAATCTGAGCAACATCAGGAGGATCATTTTATGACTAGGCAAGATATAGAAAATATCGTTGCTCAAGGGATAGCCAATGCTATTCCAACAATAATTGCTGCTGCTCAGAAACCCGTTGAACCTCAACAAATCATTCCTAGCAAAGGTATTTCTGAAGATAACTTCAGTAATAGCGTAAATGAAGGCGGTAATCATACCAATCACGATAATGATCCATAGCAGGCTCCGCTCCCTAAGAAAATGAAAGCTGCAACGCCTGGTTGCACTTACAAAGAATTTCTTGCTTGTAAACCCAATGAATTTGCAGGCAATGAAGGAGCGACTGCTGCACTGTGTTGGTTAGAGAAAACCGAGCAGTAATTACAATAAGTAAATGTGTCAAGGATGATAAGGTCATGTACGCGTCAAATCTGTTCAAAGAAGAGGCGCTAGAATGGTGGAATACAGTACTTCAAGCCAAAGGAAGAAATGTGGCCTATGCCATGAACTGGGAAGAATTTAAGAGTCTTGTAGAAAGAAAATTTTGTCCAGAATATGAAAAAGATCAAATGGCAAATAAATTCCTAAACCATCGGATGATGGGTGTAGACTGTTGAGGATATACTTCGACATTCTTCGAATATGCTAGAGTGGTACCAACACTTGCTTCGCCAGAGCCGGTACTCATTTCTTGCTATATTTGGGGATTAATTAGCGAAATCCGTAATATCGTTAAAGCTGCGAGACCTCGCACTATTGATGATGCGGTAGAATTAGCTAACACCCTAACTGATGAATTGGTACGTACAAGAGATGAAAATCGGAAAAAGGAACTGGCTCAGAAAATTACCCAAGGATTTCGTGTGGGTAATAGTAGTAACTTCAAGAAAAAAAAGAACAGGGCATTTTTAACTCCCCAGTTCTGCAGGAATTGCAAAAAGAAACATTATGGAAGATGCAATATAACCTGCAACTTTTGCAAAGCTGTAGGACATCGTGAAGAAAACTGCAGAAAGAAAACCATAATCTGCTTTAACTGTGGAGAAGCAGGGCATTTTAAAACAGAATGTCCTAAATTGGCCAAACCAGCAGACAACAAAACCAATACGGCCGACGGAGTTACTAAGAAGAATGCCAGAGCATTCCAGCTAACTACTCAAGAAGCAGAACTCATTCCAGATGTAATAGCTGGTACGTTCTTAGTTCACAACGTTTACGCAAAAGTATTATTTGACTCTGGTGCAAACCAAAGTTTTATAAATACTTCATTCTACCAAACTCTTAATTTACCCTTAACCAATATTAGGCAGATTTTTACAGTCGAAACGGCAGATGGGAATTCTGTTAAAATAGATAAGGTTTTGCAGGAAGGAAATATAGAACTTTCAGGTCATAAATTCTCTGCAAACCTGTTACCTATGAAATTAGCCGAATTCGATGTAGTGTTAGGAATGGATTGGTTAGTAGCCAACCATGCTCGAATCCTTTGTTGTAAAAACTCTATAGAAATTCAGGCACCCACTGGAGAAGTAATCATGATTACAGGAAATCAACCACGTAAACCCATGAAGTTCATATCAGTAATGAAAGTTGCTAGTTATGAACGAAAGCAAGGAATAGTATATATGATTTCAGTAATCATTAGTACTAATGGTAAAGAACTTAAGGAGATTCCTGTAGTCTCAGAATACCCAGATGTATTCCCAGAAGAGTTACCAGGATTACCACCAGATAGGGAAGTAGAATTTAGGATTCATCTAATTCCCGGAACTACACCGATAGCCAAGGCACCTTATCGGTTAGCTCCTACAGAAATGTTAGAACTGAAAAAGCAGTTAGATGAATTACTAAGTAAAGGATTCATACAACCTAGCTCATCCCCTTGGGGAGCGCCAGTGTTGTTCGTAAAGAAGAAGGATGGTTCGATGAGAATGTGTATTGATTATAGAGAATTGAATAAGGTTACAATTAAGAATCGATACCCATTACCTAGGATTGATGATCTTTTCGATCAACTTCAAGGAGCTAGATATTTTTCTAAGATTGATTTACGCTCTGGATATCATCAATTAAAGGTACAAGAAGAAGACATACCTAAAACTGTTTTCAGAACTAGGTATGGTCATTACGAGTTTACAGTCATGCCCTTCGGATTAACAAATGCACCTGCTGCATTCATGGACATGATGAATAGAATCTGTAAACCGTATTTGGATAAATTCGTAATTGTCTTCATAGACGATATACTTATTTATTCCAAAAGTCAAGATGAACATTGTAAGCACTTGCATGCACTCTTAACTTTGTTAAGAAAAGAAAAGCTTTATGCCAAATACTCGAAGTGTGAATTTTGGCTAAAGGAAGTGCAATTTCTAGGTCACATGGTGAATCACTAAGGCATTCATGTAGATCCCTCTAAAATAGAGGCAATTACCAAATGGAAGGTTCCGCGATCCGCCATGGAAATTAGAAGTTTTATAGGTTTAGCTGGATACTATAGACGGTTTATTAAGGATTTTTCCAAAATAGCTGTACCATTAACTAAGCTAACCTGTAAAGCAATTAAGTTTGAATGGGGACCTAAACAAGAAGAAGCTTTTAAGATTTTAAAACAAAAGTTAACCAATGCCCCAATCCTAGCTTTACCAGAAGGGACTGAAGATTTTGAAGTTTACTGTGATGCTTCAAAACTAGGATTAGGATGTGTGTTAATGCAACGCAAGAAGGTAATTGCATATGCTTCAAGGCAATTGAAAAAGCACGAGGAAAATTATACGACTCATGACTTAGAATTAGGAGCCATCATTTTTGCCCTTAAAATTTGGAGACATTATCTGTACGGAAGTAAATTCACTGTCTATACAGATCATAAGAGTTTAAGATATATATTTGGGCAAAAAGAGTTAAACATAAGGCAAAGAAGGTGGATGGAAATTCTAAGTGATTTTGACTGTGATATTCAGTATCACGAAGGAAAGGCAAATGTAGTTGCAGATGCCTTAAGTCGTAAGTACTATGAGAAACGAAGACGGGTTCATGCTCTCAGATTAAATCTACAATTAGATTTAATGGAGCAACTAAAGAATGTTCAAGAAACAAAAATAGAGGATGCTGTTGAAGGAATGAAAGGACGAATAAAAGAATTAGAACAAGGAGCTGATGGAATTTGGAGATTCCATAAAAGAAGAATTTGGGTACCTAAGCAAGGAGAATTAAGAGATAAAATTTTAGAAGAAGCCCATAAATCTAGGTATACCATACACCCTGGAAACAATAAGATGTACCAAGATTTAAGAAATAATTTATGGTGGATAGGCATGAAAAGGGATATAGCTAGATATGTTTCTAAGTGTCTAACTTGTTCACAAGTTAAGGCAGAACACCAGAAACCTTCAGGTCTACTACAACAATTAGAAATTCCAGTATGGAAATGGGAACTCATAACAATGGATTTTTTACTAAGTTACCCAAAACCAGAAAAGGTAATGATGCGATTTGGGTAATTGTGGATCGATTAACCAAATCAGCTCATTTTCTACCCATGAAAGAAACCTTTAGCATGGAAAGATTGGCAAAGTTGTATGTAGATGAAGTCGTATCCCTACATGGAGTTCCACTCTCCATTATATCAGATAGGGATAGTCGTTTTACTTCTCAGTTCTGGACAAGTTTCCAAGAAGCTATGGGAACTAAACTGAATTTGAGCACTGCCTATCATCTTCAAACAGACGGGCAAAGTGAAAGAACGATACAAACTCTAGAAGACATGCTCCGAGCATGTGTGATAGATTTTGGTGGAAATTGGGACGACCACTTACCTTTAATTGAATTCTCCTATAATAATAGTTACCATTCAAGCATCGAAACTGCCCCATTCGAAGCACTATACGGACGTAAGTGCAGAACTCCAGTTTGTTGGGCAGAAATAGGAGAAGGTCAATTATCAGGAGCAGAGATTGTACAAGAAACTACTGACAAGATTACTCAAATCAAGGAAAGACTAAAGACGGCTCGAGATCGTCAGAAGAGTTATGCAGACAATAGACGGAAGCCGTTGGAATTCCAAATAGGAGACAGGGTACTCTTAAAAGTTTCTCCTTGGAAAGGAATAGTTCGGTTCGGTAAGAAAGGAAAGCTAAGTCCAAGATACGTAGGACCATTTTCAGTAATCCAACGTATAGTACCAGTTGCTTATCGTTTACAACTACCAGAGGAACTGGCAGGAATACATGACGTATTTCATGTATCCAATCTCAAGGAATGTTTGTCTGATGAATCCCTGGTAGTACCTCTTCAAGATGTAGAGGTAAATGAAAAGCTGAAATTCGTAGAGAAACCTCTTCAAATAGAGGATAGAAAGATCAAGTTTCTCAAACACAAGCGGTTACTACTAGTCAAAGCCAAGTGGGATTCAAAACGAGGACCTGAGTACACTTGGGAGCTAGAATCAGAAATGAAGCGAAAGTATCCTCACTTATTCCAGTAAATCTCGAGGACGAGATTTTTATTAAGGTGGGGAAGATGTAACAACTCTCCTTAAAAGTCCTATTTATTACTTTAATTGTCCAATAAGAAACCCAAATTAAGAAACCCAAGTAATTCTGCATAAACCCTAAAATTTTCAGAATAATCGGAATCAGGATCAGGGCCCCTAAAACTCAGGGGGGTAAAACTTAGTCGGTAATATCCAAACAGTTTTACGTGTAAGTTGAATTTTAACGCGAGACCAACTCAGACAAGCTACTGGGACACGGGGCTACCCTATGGTAGGGGAGCACCCGTCGCGCCATGCTAAGGCCCCTCGCGCCACGCGAGGGAGCCGTTTTTCATGTATAAATAGTGGAGTCTGTTACTTGCAATTGTGCGTTAGTTCGACGTTCAAACTCAAATTGTACGTTGAGATATTGTCTGAATATTACAAAAACACACACAGATCACAAAGTGCTGCCACAATGCAGGGTAATAACTCGATCGCTGCTACGATTCAAAGTCCGATCGATTAAACTATCCAATGGATGTTTAAGTGCTGCCCACATTAGGGTGATGCTTTGTCATTCGTCGTGAATTCGATGGATGTTTAAGTATTGCACTTTGTCATTCGTTGTGAGGGTTTGATCTCGTGAGTTATCGTAAATGCTGTATTAAGTTACTAACCTAGTTTTGTGTGCATTGTTATTTAAACTAGGTTAACAAGGCTAATCCATAAACTAGACTCTGCTCGTGTTAAATCTGCAATGTGGGTCATTCTCTTTTTACCAAATTACTTTCTAAATCATGTTTATTTTCAAAGTTATAATTACAGGGATTAAGTCTTTGTAATCACCAAATTACAGCCGGTATGTGGGGTATTGTGCACATTACTGCTGTTTTTATCACTTTAGGTGGGCGAGTCTAATTAGTGATATACGTCACTAGTGGGTGACAGGACCCAATAGTGATATGACCATAGTCACAGAAACGAGTCGAGTGACAAATACCGTGGGTAGTTGGTTGATATCAGGAAACATTGTAATCGCTCTTAATACTGTAAATTATAACCAATGTGTCATTTTAGTTAATAGAATGATTCACCAGTATTTCCCGCTGACAAAACCTTTTTCAAACATGTTTCAGTTGATCTGTTGTGATCCAGGAAAAGTGCCGAGAAGCACTACAAGCTTAAGGAAGTGGTTCAATATAAAATAAAGAAACATGTTTTGTAAAATAAAGATTTCTTCGTGAAATCATATGATTGTAAATTAACAGGGTTTTATCCCGAATTGTGAAATGAAATAATCAGTAAATTTCAGTTTTTAAAAGATCCTGTTAAAATCTTCCGCTGTCAACTTAAATAAATAAATACCACGGGATTTTCTGTCCCGCGGCTCCTGAAACGGGTTAAACCGGGTCGAGGGCCGTGACAAGGATGTTCCAGGAGGAACTATCGATAGTCATCGGATTGTTGATAGCGGAGTGTCCATGCACAAGATCGGCGACAAAAGAAATAGTTTCCTTTGATGGAGAGAAGAAAAAGAAAAGGAAAAGAAGAATGTCTGATGAAAGAAATTGTACGCACCTGTAGCACGTCTGATGTTCAAAATCGGGTCCCCAGGATAGATTCAATCAAAATGTACGCACCTGTAGCACGTCTGATGTTCAAAATCAACAAGATGAACGTGCAGTGTACATTTCTTCGCGGTGTAATTGAAGAAAATGTGTTTGTTGAACAAACCAAACCGGGTGTGCGGATGCCTTGGCGTGGATTGAACAACTGCACACTACTTTTTAAAGAGAAAGTCAAAGACCTTCGCTGGTGCAATATGGAAGACCAGCCGGACCCAATGGTCTATGATCTTGTTGCTGTGAAGAGTTTTCTCGGATTATTTGAAGTAGCTACAAAAATCAACGTTGAAGTCCACACCCGGTGGATATCCAGTTTGGGAGAGCACTCAGATTCATTGCAATGCACGAAGCAGCTGCAGGATACGGTTTTAAATTTCTAATCTCTCCTATACTTGTCAATATTTAAGCTGCTTTATGAATTATATCATCTCGTACAGCACTCTTTGACCTGACACGTTGATCTCGAATATCACCTCACACGTGATTGTTTCAATATGAAACTAGTCAATGTTGTCATGGTCCACACCGATTACCAATGTGCCAACTGATTTTCCAAAATTCGATAAATCAATTCTGATTAAAATTAATTTTGGTAAACGACATTAAAGTAAAACATGAGTTAACCGACATCGGAAAATAGTTTTTGTAAATATCTTTGTGTTTTTAATTTTTATCATAGTTTTTAGATTTTAGGGGGAGTAAATCCAAATTTGAAAAATTCAAAAACAGTGAAAAATTTCAAAACGCAAAAACATTGGAAAAACAAAAATGAGTTTCCTGGCGAGAAAAGGAGAAAATGATAGTAAATCAGTGGTCTGAAGAAACCTCTTTGAACTGAACTTAAAATGAAAAACGATAAGTAGCTCTATATAAGATGTATCGGTAGGCTCACAATCATTTTAAAGTGTGCAGGGTGATATAAACTTAAATCGACTGAAGACCAGGTGGGAACCACACATTGGCATATGGTCTTAGTACCGAAATTTCATTTGAGAGATTGCCGAGGTTCTGAGATATGTGGTCTTTATGCTGTTTATCATCCGGGTATCATGGTTGTTTCTTTTACCGAAACAAAACGGAGACGAAGTCTAGATCTTCCATGATACTATACATACGTGTACATATTGCATTCGACCTCAATAAGTGATCAACTATCACATGTCCAAACAAAATAAGTGATAAAATATCACATTTATCCGGGAGTCAAGTTCGTCAGTTCGTCTCTTTGCTGTACGATGTACTGACCTGTTCACGAACTTGCTCCTGTGCCCTCATGCATATGAAAATCAAGTTCCTCATTAATAAGTGATTCTATCACATAGGGCTTGTTTTCAATCAAAATAAGTGAGCTTCTCACATCTTTTATACGGTTAAACAGATGATAAATGGTATACTCACCGGTAAGATGAACTCTCGTGCAAACCTTGATACGGGAATGTGTCGTGTGTGGATGAACACCGGTCGGTAAGTATAAATCATACCTTAACCTATCCCCTCGCCATGATTACATCTAATAAGTTGAGTTTATGTGGACAACAATACCGATAATCGCTATAGGATGTTTATCTAAATGTTAACAAAATGAACAAACAAGAGTTGTTTTGGCATGACCTTACACTGATATGATTCTCTTACCCTCAAAACTCGCAAAAAAAAAGAATGTCTGTAAATATTTGTTTACTGCTTTCAGTTTCTGCATCTTCGTATATATTTATTTATTGCTTTCCCTCTTTACTTTTGAAAAATGGAAAATACCAAAAAGATTTTAGGTGTGTTTTAATATAAACTTTACAAAAGCCAAAAAGATTTTGCTTCTAGTTTATTTTTGATTGTCCGATGTTGGAACTCGAGTCTATCCTACCCAAAATCCTGATTGTAAGCCGGAAAACAATTACATCTTCATAAACTGTCGAAGTTAACAAGTTTCGAAAGTTAAAGGATTAAAATTGATCAATTTTTAAACTTTCAAACTGTTGTCGGTCGGTGTTTGATTGAGATTTGATCTCATATGTGTCGTTGTTTAATTTGTCTATATTCCAAGCGGTTGTTCACATTACGTGTTTAGCTTTCTTGTATGTGCAGATGCGACATCAGAATCAGCTAAAGGCGAAGAGAACGTGTCAGATGACTAGCCGTAAAGTGAAGACACTACGTTGATGCAATCAGAAGATCAAGATGATCGGGTTGCAGTTGATCTCTCATCAACACCACAAGGATCTGAAGAATTAACGATCGAAAGATTCACGAGCATAACTCAAAGGAGAGCTTATCTTAAGGGGGAGTTTGTTATCACACTTCCTAAATGAAAAAGGAGTTTGTTGATACACTTTCTTCTTACGATGCGTGAAGACTTTGACGATCCTCCGACATGGAAGACATGGAAGACGAACCATCACGAGTAGCGTCCAAGGGGGGAGTTTGTTGGTACACTTTATGTGGACGCGACTCGATTCGGTTCAACTTCGGTTCGGTTCAACTCGGTTAGGTTCGGCTCAAGCCCCACGTAGCGACATTCCTCCGTCGTGCGCCCCAGAGTTCGACACGCGAAGCACGGAGAGCCGAGAACGTTTCCCGCTGACACATCATCATGACATCATCATGATGATGTCATGATGATGTCACATGTTTGACAAATGTTTACAATCTGCATGTTTAGAATTCATATTTACGTAAAGAATGGTTGATGGGCCATTTCCTTAGGCTGATACTACTTTGGGCCGAAACGCCATGTTTCACAATGAATGTCGACGAAACTTATTAGGTTTCGTCGATGTTGGAGTTTCGCCGTGGCAATCAAAGGTTTCGTCGATATTGGAGGTTACGTCGACGTTCAGTTCGTCGTACTTACTGCCTATATAAACAAGACTGAAGACAGAAGGCAGACAGGAGAGAGAGAGAACCGAGAGTTTAGTTGTATTTCTTGTATTATCTTTCTGTAACGAAACTCTATCGGTATCAATATACAATCGTTAAACGGTATATCTTTGTGTTGTGTTGATCTCTCGCTCGGTTTGTATCGTAACGTGGATTCCGCACTCGTTACGGTATTCGAAACAAGATCTCGTAGTTGTCCGGCGATCCGAAAACGGACCTACACCTATACGCTGCGTAGAGGTCTCTACGCAGCGTATGTAAACCCTAAGTGTGTAGATAGCCTGCCAAGGTGTGCAAATAGTTAAAGCCTTAATGTATTTACTTGGTTTATTAGTTTTTGCGTTGGAATACGATTGGATTAATGTTTAGTATAAATATAGGGTTATGTAATTCATTTGTTCTTGTTGAGTTTTGTTAATAAAGAAAAGAGTCGGAGTTGTTTTTGCTTCAATTCTCCTGCGCTTTTCATCTATTATAAGTTTGACACAATTAATATATTCCAACAGTCCAGGAAACAATCAAAATGTAATAACTAGCTGAACTATTGACATGAATCCAAGATTTAGGCAACAGGTTGTCTTTAAAAGCCAATAGGTTCCAACTTAATAAGCTGAACTATTGACTGGATGCAACCAATGAATAATAAAAGAAACTACTCATTAGGATCACAAGTCAACAATGTATTCAGCAAAACTTATTTGGATTGAATAGCCAAAAGGAACCCAGCTACATCTCAGCTAATCTTTCGAGGAGGCATCAATCAGTTGAAGTCAACTCTATCCTGTTCAAGATTGTGGCCACTCGTTGAAGAATGCTATTCATGTACTCCATATTTTGTTCCGGTATCTACATATAGACATATAGAATCGGATTCTTTTAATCTAGCAACTCAACATATTCTTGCAAAGGTGGCATATATCATGGTAACTTAGAAAGATGATAAGAAAAGGAAGATGACAGTAGGAAATTGCAAGAACCAATGATCAAGGATATCTATAAATAGCTGGTTTCTCAGACAGCTAATGCAGGTGAAATCAGTAAGACAATAAGAAGAGAGGTTCTTACATGAAGAGAAGAGTCTTGTTTGGTAGCCAAGGATGACTTGCCTCCTCACACCTCATGGTGTTGGAATGTAATGCCTTGTTTTATTTACGAGGCAGGTTGCTCCTTGTCTTACTGACATGATCTTCTTGCTCATGTTAGATCATTTCTTCGTGAGTTTGTGTTCTAAAAGGATCCGGAAAACATGTGTTTGTAGGCTGAAACAATTTTTAGGTGTGCGTACGTGAACTGCGATATTAGAGTATACTACCCCATATGTCTACTTTAATCCTTGTTCTTCTCATTTCTTTTTATTTACTCTTCTTTTACCTATTAACCACCTAGGCATCCATGCACGTAGCTTTTTATCTTTCTTAATTAATTATTTGTTTTCCCATATAGAGCGAAAAATCTAATCAAAGCATTAGTTTGATTAGTTAAGATTACCAGATAGTGCACTTGTATTTGTATGCATGTGTTTTATTTCAAACCAGCATGGCGGCGGATATTGAGAAGGACCTCAAGGTAAACATTTTCCAATCCATGTGCATGTGTCAAATGGTCCAGCTTAACTTATCATATTATATCATTTTACCTCAAAGTTCAATTATATGTAAATCATACGTCGCCATTTTAGTTCTTAATATGTTCTTTTTAGGGACTGAAAAATAATCTCAGCTCCCATGTTATTTTAGTCCCGCGAATATGTGTTTTTAGAGTCTGAAAATCAGTCTGGAAAGGTGCAGAGATGAGAGATCGAGTGCAGGTGCAATGTTTTCAGGAATGAAGATGTATGCATAGATGAAAAACAAGCCAGAAGATGTTCGTGACTGGCCACCAGATTGTGGAACCAAGCGAAGATAAAGTTGTGAAGCAGAAGAAACTTGAAGTTGTGGAGATTTCTGTGAAGAATATGATGAAGTTTAAGCAGTGGAGTAGTAAACTTAAACTTAGTCTATAAGCATTATTAGTACTTATATATAATGTATGTATGTATGTATGTATGTATGTATGTATGTATGTATGTATGTATGTATATGTCTATATTAGTATGGGTCAAGTAACCAAATGGGTCAATAGGAAGTTAGTTGATTACCTGCAACATATATAAGGTAGTTATATCGGTTAAAGTTAGTTTTGGCGTAGTTACCAGTTGGTAGTTAAGTAACTACCTTTGGCAACGATTATGTCAGTTAGGTTGGGTAGCCTATAAATAGGTCATTTGTATCAATGTAATATAGAGTCGAATATATATGCAATATTTTGTGTATGTATACTGCAAATCTTTGTTAAAAACCTGTGTTTTGCATCCCCTAATTCCAACAAAAGAGGACATAAAGAAAATATGTACATTTAGTAATAAGTGAAAGTCAATTTTTATTGATGGTTGTATTAGATGATTAAAAACTTATGACTTAGTTATCATTATTATTGTTCATTATGTAATTAATGTATGTGACATCATAGTACACTTATGTATCGTAGGTAGATAAGATCGAAATGGTGTGACTCTAGTTGTGCCAGTTAGACTTTGGCGCCAAATAACCGTTTGAAGTATGTATATATATGATGATTATTATCATTGATCATCACCAGGGAATAATAACTTATTATCCTATCTTTAATCCATCGTGCATTATACACTCTACAATAACACACAATCATTACCACACTCCTGATTTCACTCCAACAGGTTGTTTCTAATTTAACGTGGCCAATGACATTTAGCAACTGAAAAAGGTTCAGAGTCGCGTAACGTTGGCAACAAGGGGCTCTGTAAATCTGTAAAAAAAATACAATCAAATAATCTGAGTATTGCATCAGAAAAATAAAGCAAACCAATACCACTGTAGGTCCGGCTAGGGGAGGATCTAGTCGCCTAATCCTTGTGTACAAACCAACCCGGTTGTGCGGAATCCAACCGAGATAGCAAACCGAGATAGAACACGCAAATACACGACACGCAATATTCACCGATTAATACCTCTGTATTAATACGTATGAAAGGTTCAGTTACAAAGCAATGTTTACAAATATATTTTGCAAACTCTCTCAAACTCTCGTGTGTGTGTGTGTTTGCTCTCTATTATGTGCTCTCAACTATGTGCTCTCTTGTCTGATATCAGACTATATATAGCAGCATACACCACGAAACAGAATAATACACGGCGAATCAAAACATAGACGACGAAAGTGAAGATGATGTCGACGAAAGAGAATCAATGTCGACGAAACAGCATGTTTCGTCGACTTCTATCCTGTTTCGCCGAACTGGGCTTAGGCCCAAACAGTGAGGCCCAGATGCTTGTTTCGCCGACTTTGGTTTAGACCCATGTCTTGTTTTCTTGTCTTGATTCAGCCCATGTTTGATCTTGTACGCGACGGAGGAAAGTCGTGTCTTGATCCAAAGCGCGTCGCATCGAGTCGCGTCCACAATCGTGTATCAACAAACTCCCCCTTGGACGCTACTCGCGAGATTCGCCTTTCATGTCTTCTATGTCGGAGGATATTCAATGTCTTCACGTCTTGAAAGAAGAAAGTGTATCAACAAACTCCCAGTTACATATAGAATCGGATTCTTTTAATCTAGCAACTCAACATATTCTTGCAAAGGTGGCATATATCATGGTAACTTGGAAAGATGATAAGAAAAGGAAGATGACAGTAGGAAATTGCAAGAACCAATGATCAAGGATATCTATAAATAGCTGGTTTCTCAGACAGCTAATGCAGGTGAAATCAGTAAGACAATAAGAAGAGAGGTTCTTACATGAAGAGAAGAGTCTTGTTTGGTAGCCAAGGATGACTTGCCTCCTCACACCTCATGGTGTTGGAATGTAGTGCCTTGTTTTATTTACGAGGCAGGTTGCTCCTTGTCTTACTGACATGATCTTCTTGCTCATGTTAGATCATTTCTTCGTTTTTGTGTTCTAAAAGGATCTTGAAAACATGTGTTTGTAGGCTGAAACAATCTTTAGGTGTGCGTACATTAACTACGATATTAGAGTATACTACCGCATATGTCTACTTTAATCCTTGTTCTTCTCATTTCTTTTTATTTACTCTTCTTTTACCTATACGTAGCTTTTTATCTTTCTTAATTAATTATTTGTTTCCCCATATAGAGCGAAAAATCTAATCAAAGAATTAGATTGATTAGTTAAGATTACCAGATGGTGCATTTGTATTTGTATGCATGTGTTTTAGTTCAAACCAGAGGGCGGCAGATATTGAGAAGGACCTCAAGGTAAACTATTTCCAATCCATGTGCATGTGTCAAATGGTCCAGCTTAACTTATCATATTATATCATTTTACCTCAAAGTTCAATTATATGTAAATCATACGTCGCCATTTTAGTTCTTAATATTGTCAGAAAGAAGATAATAGATAGTATAGGGGGCTAATATGTAACTTGGTGTTCTATATAAACACCATTCTTTGTAACCCTAGTTTTTTGAATCAATACAATTCTCAATACAATTCAAACCCCAATTGCTGTGTTTGTTCTCTACACTAGACAACACGGTATCAGAGCAGTGTTCTGATTCTTGAAACCACATTGCTCATCATCAACAATCAACTCAGACTGAAAAACCAAAAAATCGAAATTAAACAAACCAGAAATCCAACCTAAAACTTTCTGCACAGCCATTCCGTTTTGAACCGTTCAACAAGCTTCAATCCTGAAACCATTCCGTCGCACAGCCGCAATCGTTCAGAAATCCAGATCGGAACCACAATCAGTTGCAATACACCAGCAAATTTCTTTGAAATTAATCAAATCCTCACTCTGTTTCGATCTTCAAAATCACTGCCCTCTAGAACATCTCTTCAGATCTGGTCAAATCGCCCTTCAGATCTGTCCAATCGCTTCTTCCTCCGGTCGCCGGTGCCGATTTCCAAGCGGCTCTTGTCGCCAGTTGCCTTCATGGTGTTTTTTCCTCCAGTTGATTTGGCCAGCAGTTCTGTACGGGATCGTTGTTTAGGGTTTCAGAGGTTCTTTGATAAATACGCTAAAACCTAGCCAAGCCTTTCCATATTTGATAAATATGCTTTCCATTTTTTTTTGGATAAATACGCCATTGTAGCCAACAGATCCGCTGAACTTACCTAAAGTCTTCACGCTAAATCCGCTGCACCAACTTTTGTCTTAAATCTGTCGCATACTTTCAAATCTTGAACGTGAGTTCAAGTTACCGGTGTATTTAATAAATTCGCCGGTAAAGTATCTTCGCTACCTAGCGACGATATTCCGTACTAAAATCTTGAACGCGAGTTCAAGTATCCAGCGAAATTGATAAATTCGCCGGTTTAGTTGGTTACCTAATAGCAGTGTCGGGACAACGTTTAAAAAAATGGCAATCAATTATGGAAAAAACAATTCTTGGATATTTGATTCTGGTGCCACTGACACCATGACGTTTGAACCATTAGACATACGGTCAATGACCCAACCTCAAAAATCTCAAATACATACAGCAAACAACGGAACGATGCAAGTGAAAGGAGGAGGAGTAATTGAAATTTCACCAACTATGAAATTGTCAAATTGCCTCTATGTTCCGTCCTTATCACACAAATTACTGTCAATCAGTCATATTACCAAAGAATTAAATTGCACGGTACTAATGCACCCTACTTTCTGCCTCCTACAGGATATCAGGACGGGTGAGATTATTGGACGTGGTACTGAGCGTCACGGATTGTACTACGTGGATGAAGTGACTCAACAGGGTACTGTAATGTTGGCACATGGAACCGAAAACCGGGAAGCCTGGCTATGGCATAGACGTTTGGGGCATCCATCCCATGGCTATTCACACCTTTTGTTTCCAAAACTCTTCCCCTCGAATGGAAAAATAGATTGTGAAACCTGTCTTCGTGCTAAAAGCCATCGACAACCGTTTAAACCTAGCAATACGAAAGTTGCTTCACCTTTTTCACTAATCCATTCTGATGTGTGGGGTCCTGCTCCTGTGATGGGGGGCAGGGTCTTCGGTACTTTATACTATTCGTGGATGATTGCACTCACATGACATGGGTATATTTTTTGAAAAACAAAGCCGAAGTTTACAAAAAATTTATCACGTTTTATGCTATGATTCAAACTCAATTCCAAACCCAAATCCAAATCCTTCGATCCGACAATGGCGGAGAATTTGTCAATACGTCCATGAAACAGTTCTTTAAAACCAAAGGATTAGTTCATCAAACCTCTTGTTCTCATACCCCCGAACAAAACGGTGTTTCCGAACGGAAAAACCGTATTATTCTTGAAATGACTCAAGCCCTTTTGATCGAATCTCAGGTTCCTAAATCTTTCTGGCCGGAGGCAGTTGCAACCTCTGTGTATCTCCTGAATCGGCTCCCCACAAAAGCTCTTAAATTTAAGACTCCCTTAGATTGTCTGTCTAAGTCTGCCAGTATTCCCCATCCTCTTACACTTGAACCTGGAATTTTCGGGTGTCCCGCATTTGTTCACATACCCAAAGTCAACCGAAACAAGCTCGGCCCATGTGCTGAGAAATGTGTGTTTGTCGGCTATGGGATCGACCAAATAGGTTATTGGTGTTATAATCCAAAAACTCGTCAAATGTTTACCACAATGAACGTTGACTTTCTAGAAACAAAATACTTTTATGACACCCAACTCAGTGGTCAGGGGGAGAACGAATGTATAAACCCTCTGAGTTGGCTAACCCAACTTCCCTCGTCTGAAGAAGTAACAACAGAACTTCCTCACAGTACTGCGAGTCCTTCAAACACAGACACACAATCTGCGGAGCACAGTACCACTGAAGAAAGTCCATCCAACGTGATGCCTGAGGTAAGAAATACTGAGAACCCTGAATGTTCTACGTCTTATAACTATGAGACAACAGGGGAACACATAGAACAGACAACTACAGAACATGTTGATCCAGTTGTTGAACAGGTTGATCCAGTTGTTGAACATGTTGAACCAGTTGCAGCAGAGACTACCGGAAGATACTCTCTTCCACCTAGAGCCAATAGAGGGGTTCCTCCAAAACGGTACTCCCCAGAGAGGGAAACCAGAAATTCAAGATATCCTGTAACTAATATGGTCGACGGGAACTTATCTAACAGTGCGAAAGCATTTGTTACCTCACTATACACTGAACAAATACCTAATTCCGTAAAGGAAGCTCAAGGTAAGAAGAACTGGGAAGAAGCAATGGAAGTGGAGATGCGTGCTCTTATGAAAAACAATACATGGGAGAAGTGCATTCTTCCTAAAGGAAAGAAAACAGTTGGATGCCGGTGGGTGTATTCGATTAAATATAAACCAGATGGTTCCATTGGAAGATACAAAGCACGGCTTGTAGCCAAAGGGTACACTCAGACGTATGGGATCGATTACTCTGAGACATTTTCTCCAGTTGCAAAAATGGATACCATCAGAGTCCTCTTTTTCGTGGCAGCTAATAAGGATTGGCCCCTTCATCAATTTGATGTTACAAATGCATTTCTTCATGGAGACCTAACTGAAGAAGTTTACATGGAAGCACCTCCAGGTTTTTCAGGGAGTTTTAAAGATGGGGAAGTTTGTAGGTTGAAGACATCTCTATACGGGCTAAAACAGTCTCCTCGGGCATGGTTTGGACAGTTCACATTGGCCATGAAAGAATACGGGTATCGCCAAAGTAACGCTGATCATACCTTGTTCCTCAAAAGAAGGAACGGCCTCGTAACTTGCTTGATCATATATGTGGACGGCATGATTATCACCGGAGATGATGTAGAAGAAATAGCCCAGCTGAAAAGGAATTTGTTTTCAAAGTTTGAAATGAAAGACCTTGGGAATCTCAAGTATTTCCTTGGAATAGAAGTTCTCAGGTCTAAACGGGGGATTTTCATCTGCCAAAAGAAGTATGTTCTTGATCTCCTGGCAGAAACTGGGTTGATTGATTGTAAACCAGCAGATACGCCAATGGTGGTGAACCACAATCTTCACATGGAACTCGATGGAAAGCTCGCAGACAAAGGAAGATATCAACGGCTCGTGGGCAAGTTAATTTATCTCTCCCATACTCGCCCTGATATAGTGTACGCTGTTGGAGTGGTAAGTCAGTTTATGCACCAACCACAAGTTGCCCACATGGAAGTTGCTCAGAGAATTCTAAGGTATCTCAAGGGAACCGCAGGCCATGGAGTGTTGTTCAAAACAAATGGGCATTTAACTGTTGAGCTTTACACTGACGCAGACTGGGCAGGAGATAAGGGAAATCGAAGGTCTACATCAGGGTACTTCTCCTTGGTTGGAGGAAACCTTGTTACCTGGAGAAGTAAGAAACAGAAGGTGGTTACTCTGTCAAGTGCAGAAGCAGAGTTCAGAGGCATAGCTCGAGGGTTAAGCGAAGTTCTTTAGATCAGGAAGCTTCTAGAAGATATTGGTTTCTCCCAAAGGGTACCCAGTAAAATTATGTGCGACAATACAGCTGCAATACAAATCTCAGAAAACCCAGTTCAACATGATCGAACGAAACATGTAGAGGTTGATTGGCATTTCATTAAGGAAAAACTGCAGGAAAGGATCATAGAGCTCCCGTATGTAGCATCAAAAGATCAACTCGCAGATATCCTCACAAAGGCAGTCAACGGAAACGCGTTTAATAGCTGTTTGAGCAAGTTGAGTATTGGTAACCCCACTACTCAACTTGAAGGGGAGTGTCAGAAAGAAGATAATAGATAGTATAGGGGGCTAATATGTAACTTGGTGTTCTATATAAACACCATTCTTTGTAACCCTAGTTTTTTGAATCAATACAATTCTCAATACAATTCAAACCCCAATTGCTGTGTTTGTTCTCTACACTAGACAACAAATATGTTCTTTTTAGGGACTGAAAAATAATCTCAGCTGCCATGTTATTTTAGTCCCGCGAATATGTGTTTTTAGAGTCTGAAAATCAGTCTGGAAAGGTGCAGAGATGAGAGATCGAGTGCAGGTGCAATGTTTTCAGGAATGAAGATGTATGCATAGATGAAAAACAAGCCAGAAGATGTTCGTGATTGGCCACCAGATTGTGGAACCAAGCGAAGATAAAGTTGTGAAGCAGAAGAAATTTGAAGTTGTGGAGATTTCTGTGAAGAATATGATGAAGTTTAAGCAGTGGAGTAGTAAACTTAAACTTAGTCTATAAGCATTATTAGTACTTATATATAATGTATGTATGTATATTGTAGGAACCGTTCGCGTAATAAAATAAAAATAAACAAATTTTTTATTATTATGATTACAATACAGAAATAAGAAAACAAAATACTGGTACAATTACAACTGAAATAAATGAAAATACAAGAATGGAGTAGAAGAAGACTGGCTGAGTCACGTGAACACACGCTTCCCTTAAAACAAATGCCAAGTCTCCCAGGAGTACTCGTTTTGTTTCCCAGGGTACAACAGCCGGAGCAGTAGTACTGCCGGAGTTCGCCTACAACCCGAAGGTTACCTTGAAAGCTGCAAGAAAGAGATCAGGAATTTCTAGAGAGAAAGTTGAATTTGCTGTTGTGTAGCTGGTGTCACTCAGCTGTGTGTATCGGGCTGTATTTATACAGCTCCTAGGTTGAAACAGTCAAAAACGAATTAAAGAGAGGTTTAAATTGCATTAAACGTCTTCAATGCAATTTAATACGTCATTTAATTCTCAGTCAAAGCCCGTTAACTCGTCAGTTACGAAGCTGGACTGAAACTGCACTGTCATTCAATGCTGGAAGCTTCTGCGCGCGCGTGCTCGCAAGCCACACTGGTGCGCGCGCGCCCAGGCCTGCACGCCCATGCGTGGTGCGTCCTCTTGGCTCACTGCCATGCGCGCGTGCGCCTCACTTACTCAGGTCCATGCGCGCGTGTGCCACGTCACCTGTGAGCCTCTACGAGCATGCCACATAGGCGCGCCATTTTGGCTCACTTTGGTGCGCCGCGCACGTCACATCAGGACCCATGCGCAACCGCGCGCCTTTGTGCCACTTGTACCCGCGTGCGGACTGCCACGTCACGCGCCTTGAACCTGCATGCCACTTCACCTCTTGGTCCTTGCAGCCTCTATGATTCTCCACGCGCACGTGGTCCAAAATACAAAGGCGGCTCTTAAGCGGCTCGCGGTGATGTGAAGGGAAAAGTGCGCCATCAAAGCGCCACATTGCGCCTCATCGCCCACGCCACGCGTGCGCGCGAGCGTGTGCGAGTGCGAGTTAGGGTGCTACGCACCCTTCGCGAGGACACTTAGTGTGTGCTTCCATGAAACAATAAGGATGGAGAGTTCCACCTTAAATACCAATTTAAGTTCCAACTCTCCTCCGATGTGGGACAAGGTGCTACTTTCCCTTTTGTTTCAGCATTTAATGTTTCAAACACCCAAATTTGAGCATCGATATCTCATTCATCTTAGCTCCATTTTGGACGTGGTTTAGTTCGTTGCGAAGCTCTTCCAACATAGAACACAAACCCACAAATAAATATATAAAACCCGCTCATTTTATTATATTTATTTCTAGTCCAAAATAGGAAAAAACATTTTCCTATATTTGTGAAAAATGCTATTTTCACCTATTTTTCCAACAATCCCCCACATGAAAAATGCTATTTTCATCAAATTTCCAACAATTTTCCAACAATCCCCCACATGTATGTATGGAAATGGATCTTTTCCTTACACTTTTCAACGATAAGCTTCAACAGTTGAGTATTGCAAGATAGGTAGGTTGTCACCTTTGAACCTTCTTTTGTGAAGCGCACTTAGCTTACTAGCGGTGTGTAGACGCGATGTCCTTGAACATACCCCCATTTGTGTAAACGACAATACACTTCACACAATACTCTCCCTGGTTTGGCCAACTCCTCATTGTCGTGTCCTATTATGGTCCTGGAACACTGGCCTAGTTCTGCGAGAGCTCTAGGATTTGCGCACCCCACAAATCCATTTGAAGCGACCCTACTTCTCTCTAACATAGGTGATTCCCTGAATCATTAAAAGCATCATGGTTATTTGATTTCCCGAAATCGTTAACCTTAATATGCTTAGCCTCACTTCAATGTCACTGATTGGAATGGACAAGGAAGTATATATAACTCCCTTTTATTTAGTTTGGGGTACTCCCCCACAGTGACTCCGTTTGGTAATATGATTAAGTTGTCCTATTGAACTTAGATCTTGGGATCTCCGGTCAACTAAGTTAGGTTTCCCTCATATTCCCATTTACCACGGGCTTTAGTCCCATTCCTCTTGACGACGTTTCTACTAACTCTCTGCTTAAGACTTTTGTAAACGGGTCCGCAATGTTATCCGTTGATCTCACATAATCAGTTGTGATAACACCCGTTGAGAGTAGTTGTCGTATCGTGTTATGTCTACGTCGCATATGCCTTGATCTGCCATTGTACATCAAGCTTTGAGCTCTACCAATCGCTGATTGGCTATCACAATGTACACATATGGCTGGCAAAGGCTTTGGCCATCTTGGAATATATTCCACGAATTGACGTAGCCATTCCGTCTCCTCGCCTGACTTATCCAAGGCGATAAATTCGGATTCCATTGTGGATCTTGCTATGACCGTTTGCTTAGAAGACTTCCAAGCAATAGCAGCTCCTCCAAGTGTAAACACGTAACCACTTGTTGATTTGGAATCTTTATTATCCGATATCCAGTTTGCATCAGTGTATCCTTCGATCACTGCTGGTTGTCGGGTATAATGCAGTCCATAATCTCTTATGTATCTTATGTATCTAAGCACCCTCGTGATAGCTTTCCAATGATCTGCGCACGGATTGCTGGTGTATCTACTTAGCGTACTCACCGCGTAAGCCAAGTCGGGTCTAGTACATGTCATTAGATACATTAGACTGCCAATAATTCTTGAATACTCTAACTGAGCAACTCCATCTCCTTTATTTTTCTTGAGATGTTGGGAGGTATCAACTGGAGTTCGAGCTACACTCGTATCTCCCGAGTTGAATTTTTCAAGAATTTTGTCCACATAATGAGATTGACTTAACACAAGACCTTCTTGGGTTCTTATGATCTTTACTCCAAGAATCACATCTGCTAAACCCATGTCTTTCATGTCAAATCTCGCTTTCAACATGCTTTTAGTAGCTTTGATAATTTTATCATTACTCCCAATGATAAGCATATCGTCTACATAAAGGCATAAGATCACATAACCTTCATTTGTGTCTTTGAAATAAACACATTTGTCGCACTCATTTATTTTGAAACCATTGTCAATCATGACATGATCAAACTTTTGGTGCCATTGTTTTGGTGCTTGCTTCAAGCCATACAAAGACTTGACGAGTTTACATACTTTACCCTCTTGACCTAGGGCAGAGAAACCTTCAGGTTGCTCCATGTAAATCTCTTCTTCTAAATTGCCATTTAGAAATGCGGTTTTAACGTCCATTTGGTGAACTTCCAAATTTCTTAAAGCCGCTATAGCAAGAACCAATCTAATCGAGGTTATGCGCGTCACAGGCGAGTAGGTATCAAAGTAATCTAGACCTTCCTTTTGTCTAAATCCTTTAATCACCAACCTAGCCTTGTATTTATCAATACTTCCATCAGTTTTCATCTTCCTTTTGAATATCCAACAATATCCAAGTGGTTTGCAACCAGGTGGAAGATCTACTAACTCCCAAGTATGATTTTTCAATATAGAATCAATTTCATTCCTTATTGCTTCTTTCCATTGAGGTCCTTCTGAAGAAGAAACTGCTTCGCGATATGTATTGGGCTCGCCCTCAACCATATAGCTAACGAAGTCTGGACCGAAGGATTTTTCAACCCTTGGCCTTTTACTTCGCCTATGATCACTTTCTTCAACCTCAGGTCGTTCATGTTTCTTATCATGAACTATCTCATCAACTGGTGTAGATGAGCTTTCACCTACTTCAAAAGTAGGTGTATATGACGTTGCATGTGTTTGTCTTCTCAAAGGAAACACATTTTCGAAGTAAGACACAACGTTAGGATTCACCTCCATGATAGTGTTTACGTGTACATCAGGATTCTTGGACTCGTGTACAAGAAAGCGATGTGCACTACTTTGATGCGCATACCCAATAAATATGCAATCAACAGTTTTGGGTCCTATCCTAAGAGCCTTAGGAGGTGGTACAATCACCTTTTCTAGGCACCCCAACACTTTCAAGTATTTGTATGAAGGCTTCTTCCTTTTCCATAACTCATATGGAGTTTCGTCTCTCTTTTTTAGTGGTATCTTATTCAAAAGATAATTAGCTGAGAGAATGGCTTCCCCCCACATTTCCTGGCTCACCCCAGAACTTATCAACATGGCGTTCATCATTTCTTTCAATGTGCGGTTTTTTCGTTCCGCCACGCCATTTGATTGTGGAGAATAAGGAGGTGTACACCCATGTACAATGCCACTTTTTGCGCATAAATCGGCAAAAGGTGCAACATATTCGCCTCCTCGGTCGCTTCGCAAAGCTTTTATCTTCTTTTGAAGTTGATTCTCAACTTCATTTTTATACAAGATAAATTTACTTATTGCTTCATCTTTACTTCTTAGTAAATATACATAGCAATATTTAGTACTATCGTCAATAAACGTGATGAAGTACTTATTTCCACCTCTTGTGGGTACCGCTTTTAAATCACAAATATCGGTGTGAATTAAATCAAGGGGTTCGGTTATTCGTTCAACCGATTTCGATGATGATCTTGTAAGTTTGGATTCAACGCAAGTTTCACATTTATAGTGTGAATCAATATGGAATGTTGGTATACAATTTAAATTGATTAAACGGCGTATTGAATTAAAATTAACGTGACCTAATCTACCATGCCATTTATTCGAATCAGAAAACTCAAGCATATAAGTAGAAGTAGTAGCAATTTTATTCATGTTCTTCTTGACTGCCATTACATTCAATTTAAACATACCATTTTGGGCATAGCCCTTTCCTGCATACATTCCTCGTTTAGTTAATACAAATTGATCGCTCTCAAAAACTAAACGAAATTCAAACTTGTTAAGCAACCAACCCAAGACTAGATTCTTGCGCAGGTCTGGGACATACAACACGTTGCTTAGAGTGAGCTCCTTCCCCGAAGTCCACTTCAAGATCACCGTTCCTTCACCCATGATGTCGGCGGTGGCTGCATTTCCCATATACAGCTTCTCTTCTCCAGAAAGCGCCTTGAAGGTGGTAAAGAGGCTTCTGTCTGCGCAAACATGACGGGTCGCGCCCGTATCAACCCACCATCCTTTTGGAGTGTTGGTCACAGTATTGACCTCATCCATCATTGCGCTTTTGTCGGAAATCATCGCCACCAAAGGCATTCCGTCTTCATCCACCGTGTGCGCACGCTCACGCTTTGGTTTCTTGCATTGGTTAGCCCGATGCCCCGGCTCGTCACAGTTGCAACAAGTCCCTTGGAAAGATTGAGGTTTCTTTTTCACAACCCCTTTCTTCGGTCCAAGTTTTCTAGCCTTTGCTTTCTCTTTGTCCTTTTTCCCCTTACCCTTCGCGCCCTTAGAGAATTGCCCATGCTCAACCATGTTTGCGCTAGCAGAAGTTTGCGGCTGGCTGCCTTTTAGGGCAATTCTATTGCCCTCTTCAATCCGAAGACGAACAATAAGGTCCTCTAAAGTCATCTCCTTTCGTTTGTGTTTAAGATAATTCTTAAAATCCACCCAACAAGGAGGTAACTTTTCAATCATCGCTGCCACTTGGAATGTCTCGCTAAGTACCATTCCCTCAGCATGGATGTCATGTAGTATAATTTGCAACTCTTGGACTTGGTTCATAACAGTCTTGTTATCAACCATTTTGAAGTCCAAGAAACGGGCGACAACAAATTTCTTTGTTCCCGCATCCTCCGTTTTGTACTTTTTCTCCAAAGACTCTCATAATTCTTTGGAAGTCTTGATATTATAGTACACATTATACAGTGCATCCGAGAGACCGTTGAGTACATAGCCTCGACATATGAAATCCGAGTGCTTCCACGCCTCTACCGCGCTCAGAGCCTGAGCGTTGGTCTCCCCTTCCGCAGGTTGGGGAGCGGTTTCAGTTAAGAACCTCGCAAGGTTCATGGTGGTCAGGTAGAAGAACATCTTCTGCTGCCACCTTTTGAAGTGTAGACCCGAGAACTTCTCGGGTCGTTCAGCGTGATTAGCCACTGTGGACGCTCCCACAGTGGTGGCGTTAAAGGGGGTTCCCGTTACAACATTGGTGGTGTTGTTAACGTTGACATTTTCGTTCGACATGCTGAAAAAAATTAAAATTAAGGTTTTAGTCAAAAATTCTGTTTTACGCAAAAAACAGAAGTAAACTAATAAATTTTAATTTTACCACAATTTACTGTTTCGGCTTCTAAGTCTAACTTTGAAGACCAAGTCAGAACGTTTTAGCAAATTTTAGGACAATCTGAAAGTAACCACAAAAGTTTTCAACCAAAGTCGCTCCTTTGAATATGAAAACTAAAAAAAACTGTTTTTAAAACACAAACTGAGTGAATCAAAACTGCTTTGAATCACAAACAGGATGGTTTTGACTACACGAACGGTTTTAAAAATTTGTTTTATGATTGTAGGAACCGTTCGCGTAATAAAATAAAAATAAACAATTTTTTTATTATTATGATTACAATACAGAAATAAGAAAACAAAATACTGGTACAATTACAACTGAAATAAATGAAAATACAAGAATGGAGTAGAAGAAGACTGGCTGAGTCACGTGAACACACGCTTCCCTTAAAACAAATTCCGAGTCTCCCAGGAGTACTCGTTTTGTTTCCCAGGGTACAACAGCCGGAGCAGTAGTACTGCCGGAGTTCGCCTACAACCCGAAGGTTACCTTGAAAGCTGAAAGAAAAAGAGATCAGGAATTTCTAGAGAGAAAGTTGAATTTGCTGTTGTGTAGCTGGTGTCACTCTGCTGTGTGTATGGGGCTGTATTTATACAGCTCCTAGGTTGAAACAGTCAAAAATGAATTAAAGAGAGGTTTAAATTGCATTAAACGTCTTCAATGCAATTTAATACGTCATTTAATTCTCAGTCAAAGCCCGTTAACTCGTCAGTTACGAAGCTGGACTGAAACTGCACTGTCATTCAATGCTGGAAGCTTCTGCGCGCGCGTGCTCGCAAGCCACACTGGTGCGCGCGCGCCCAGGTCTGCACGCCCATGCGTGGTGCGTCCTCTTGGCTCACTGCCATGTGCGCGTGCGCCTCACTTACTCAGGTCCATGCGCGCGTGTGACACGTCACCTGTGAGCCTCTACGAGCACGCCACATAGTCGCGCCGTTTTGGCTCACCTTGGTGCGCCGCGCACGTCACATCAGGACCCATGCACCATGCGCAACCGCGCGCCTTCGTGCCACTTGTACCCGCGTGCGGACTGCCACGTCACGCGCCTCAAACCTGCATGCCACTTCACCTCTTGGTCCTTGCAGCCTCTATGATTCTCCACGCGCACGTGGTCAAAAATACAAAGGCGGCTCGCGGTAATGCGAAGTGCAAAGTGCGCCATCAAAGCGCCACGTTGCGCCTCATCGCCCACGCGACGCGCGCGCGCGCGAGCGAGCTTGTGCGAGTGTGAGTTAGCACCCTTCGCGAGGACACTTAGTGTGTGCTTCCATGAAACAATAAGGATGGAGAGTTCCACCTTAAATACCCATTTAAGTTCCAACTCTCCTCCGATGTGGGACAAGGTGCTACTTTCCCTTTTGTTTCAGCATTTAATGTTTCAAACACCCAACTTTGAGCATCGATATCTCATTCATCTTAGCTCCGTTTTGGACGTGGTTTAGTTCGTTGCGAAGCTCTTCCAACATAGAACACAAACCCACAAATAAATATATAAAACCCGCTCATTTTATTATATTTATTTCTAGTACAAAATAGGAAAAAACATTTTCCTATATTTGTGAAAAATGCTATTTTCACCTATTTTTCCAACATATATTAGTATGGGTCAAGTAACCAAATGGGTCAATAGGAAGTTAGTTGATTACCTGCAACATATATAAGGTAGTTATATCGGTTAAAGTTAGTTTTGGCGTAGTTACCAGTTGGTAGTTAAGTAACTACCTTTGGCAACGATTATGTCAGTTAGGTTGGGTAGCCTATAAATAGGTCATTTGTATCAATGTAATATAGAGTCGAATATATATGCAATATTTTGTGTATGTATACTGCAAATCTTTGTTAAAAACCTGTGTTTTGCATCCCCTAATTCCAACAAAGAGGACATAAAGAAAATATGTACATTTAGTAATAAGTGAAAGTGAATTTTTATTGATGGTTGTATTAGATGATTAAAAACTTATGACTTAGTTATCATTATTATTGTTCATTATGTAATTAATGTATGTGACATCATAGTACACTTATGTATGGTAGGTAGATAAGATCGAAATGGTGTGACTCTAGTTGTGCCAGTTAGACTTTGGCGCCAAATAACCGTTTGAAGTATGTATATATATGATGATTATTATCATTGATCATCACCAGGGAATAATAACTTATTATCCTATCTTTAATCCATCGTGCATTATACACTCTACAATAACACACAATCATTACCACACTCCTGATTTCACTCCAACAGGTTGTTTCTAATTTAACGTGGCCAATGACATTTAGCAACTGAAAAAGGTTCAGAGTCGCGTAACGTTGGCAACAAGGGGCTCTGTAAATCTGTAAAAAAAATACAATCAAATAATCTGGGTATTGCATCAGAAAAATAAAGCAAACCAATACCACCACTATCATGCATGGCTTATATTTTAAGCCAGAAGGTAAAAATTGAGGATCATGAGGTATCAATGTGCATGTAGCAAAAGCATCATATGTTTATCCACTTACTTCAGAGGAAGACAAGAAGCATAAAAACTGAAAAGGTGTTGTTTTATGTTTCTTCCACCTCATCATTTATTATTATGTCTATTAGGAATACAGAATATATATTGACTTAATCCATATTACAGTAATAAATCAACTACCAAAGTGTTCAAAAAAATGTCAAAGTCATATTGACGTGCATATATCTACACAGAAGTTGCATACGTTATGCATAATCAGAGCTAAAATTAAGTGAATAGAGATGATAGAAGAGCATATTTTAATTTTTTTTATTTTTCTTTGAACGAAGAGCATACGCTAATTAGTGCAAAAGGCCAACTTGGGTGCAAAACTAATAATAGTTCAAGGCAGAAGGCAAACATTGAGGAATTTGAGGTGCATATATTCCAGTCCATGTGCACGATCAGATGCTTTGACTTTATTAGGAATGCAATCATGCATCATCAAATTTGGAATAAGATATGCTTGAAGGTGTGTTGTGTCTTTCAAATTGTAAGTCGAATTAACTTCATAATAGATGTGAAAATCAAAATGGCTAATCTTTGTTCAAATTGCAAATCTTTGTTAAAAACCTGTGTTTTGCATCCCCTAATTCCAACATAGAGGACATAAAGAAAATATGTACATTTAGTAATAAGTGAAAGTGAATTTTTATTGATGGTTGTATTAGATGATTAAAAACTTATGACTTAGTTATCATTATTATTGTTCATTATTTAATTATTGTATGTGACATCATAGTACACTTATGTATCGTAGGACTTTGGCGCCAAATAACCGTTTGAAGTATGTATATATATGATGATTATTATCATTGATCATCACCAGGGAATAATAACTTTATTATCCTATCTTTAATCCATCGCGCATTACCCGATCCCTTGATATCATACACTCTACAATAACACAATCATTACCACACTTCTGATTTAACTCCAACAGGTTGTTTCTAATTTAGCGTGGCCAATGACCTTTAGAAACTGAAAAAGGTTCAGATCGAGTCGCGTAACGTTGGCAACAAGGGGCTCTGTAAATCTATAGAAAAATTCAATCAAATAATCTGAGTATTGCATCAGATAAATTAAGCAAACCAAAACCTCCACTATCATGCATGGCTTATATTTTAAGCTAGAAGGTAAAAATTGTGGATCATGAGGTATCAACGTGCATCTTGCAAAAGTATCATATGTTTATCCACTTACTGCAGAGGAAGACAAGAAGCATAAAAACTGAAAAGGTGTTGTTTTATGTTTCTTCCGCCTCATCATTTATCATTATCTCTATTAGGAATACAGAATATATATTGACTTAATCCATATTACAGTAATAAATCAACTACAAAAGTGTTCACAAAAAAATGTCAAAACGTTATGCATAATCAGAGCTAAAATTAAGTGAATAGATATGATAGAAAGAGCATATTTTAAATTTTTTTTTATCTTTCTTTGAACGAAGAGCATATGCTAATTAGTGCAAAAGGCCAACTTGGATGCATGACTAATAGTTCAAGGCAGAAGGCAAACATTGAGGAATTTGAGGTGCATATATACCAGTCCATGTGCATGATCAGATGCTTTGACCATTGTTGGTACATTTATATGTCTGTAACTTTGTCTTGTTTACGTTATATGTTATAGGTCTTTTGTTATCGAGTCAGTTAGTTCCGTCAAGTCTACCTAGTTGGTATGACATTTTGTCTCTGTAATTGTACTGTATGTTAAGCATATGCTAGTGTGCATAGTGTTTACATATAGTACGTTTTGTCTCATGTCTTCTGTTTGAACACTTAGCAATATCGTATGTCCTTGATTGATGTTTGACGAAGAATCAATCTTTGTCGAACACTATGCTTGGCGAACCTTCGAATGTTCGTCGATGGGTGTGTGTGACGAAGAATCAATCTTCGTCACACATATCCTTCGTCACACATATCCTTCGTCACAAAGAGGTTCGTCAAGGGACAGTATAAATAGCTGGTTATGTTTAACAGTTAAGGTATGAGAGCATAGAGAGAAACTGAGGGTTTATCGTTCAAGCATTGTGTGTATATGTTTGATGTTGTTCTCGTCCTTTTAATCTAAAGTGAATCTTTGGTTATCTGTTGTGTTATTCGCTATACTCTGTTTGGTTTGCATCGTCACGGGGATTCCGCACTTGTGATTGTGTTTGTGATAAACAGGGACTAGGTTTCGTATCGAACCTCCGAGGAAAACGGACCTACAAGTGGTATCAGAGCCTAGGCTCTGCTCTTTTCCTTGATTAAAACCAAATATTTTTGAGTTTTTTCAAGTTGTTTATGATTTTCATGAAACTGATATTTTTTAAAAGTTTATGTTTTTAAGAAAAAGTTTCTGAAATCTGGGAAAATCAGTCTCTGTCGTGTTATTTTGCTATAAGTTTGATTGAAAACCTTGTTATAGTGCATGCCTACATGTTAGTGTTTGGTTTTTGTTGAAAGTTTAAGCAAAATAGTGTTTCGGAAAATTTCTCCAGTGAAAACTTGGCAGGAATATTCATCAAGTTCATAGTTGCATTCAAAATGTTCTTGACTATCTTCAAAGTGTTCTTGATAATATCTATTGTTTGATCTATATCTGAGTTTGAATTATTTGTTTGCATTATTGATCTGTCATTAAAATATAATTGTTTGACAAATTGGGTTGTTTGACAAATTGGTAAAATGATGATGGATTGGGTCTGTCACACAGCAAGTTGTTAGCTTGAAAAACGTGTCACCAACTTGTGTCATATAATATTCGTTCTGTTTTTGCAAAATATCTAATTGTTCGTCAAGTTGTGTTAAACGAAGTCCTAATCTTCGTCAAAATTGTTTCAGGCGAAGATTACCATTCTTCGTTAAAGTTGTGTTTGACGAAGATTCAAACCGAATTTGCTAATGAGCGAAAGTGAAACGGGTAGCAACAATCGACTGCCAAAGCTAAATCACATGAATGACTATCCATCTTGGAAAGGCCGATTTCATACTTACGTTGTTAGTGCATGCATCTGTCGATTTCGTCTTATGTCAAGTCTTCGGTTCGTTGCGGTTCGGAACAAGAATGATGTCATCATTCTTGATGATGACATCATCCAAGTGACCTAAGTGCTTACATCATCTTGAATCATCATTATTACAACTCACGTGAAAGATAAAAGTTAGCAAGAAGACAAAATAGTGAATTGTATTTTTAGAATACTGATTTCGCTCATAGGTGTCATATGTGTGATTTCGCTTATGTGTACATAGGGATTTCGCTTATATGGTCTTGATGAGGTTTCGCTTTTGTGGTCTTGACCATATGAGCGAAACCCAAGCACTATATAAACCCTATGAACGAAATCATTTGTAACTGTTGCCTTGTATTCCATACCGAAGTGCTGCCGGTGTGAAGATCGATTGTACACAACGTTTATTCAATACAATCAGTGTTTTAAGGTGAAGATAAAGCTGTTTCTACCTTTGTTTCTTAGTTTCCGCCTCTGAAACGAAGTTAAACTCCTCTGAACGACTCGTTCGGGTCAATACACGATCCTACATACGTTCTAGGGCAAAACACCGAGCTATGGATATGTTTCACTACACCATACAACACAGCTCTTGAAGAAGCAGGTTCAAATCCAACAACATTGGCAAATATGACTGAAACAGACAAGAAAGCGTACGATCTTGAAAAGAAGGCGTTTGCTATCTTGACGCAAGCTCTCCACAAAGACATATATCACCAATTCTCTTATTGTGATACAACAAAAGCCTTGTGGGACATCCTAGTTACAAGAGGAGAAGGGAAGGCGGCGACAAGGAAGACTCGCCAAGACTTGTTAATAAAGAAAAGAGTCCGAGTTGTTTTTGCTTCAATTCTCCTGCGCTTTTCATCTATTATAAGTTTGACACAATTAATATATTCCAACAGTCCAGGAAACAATCAAAATGTAATAACTAGCTGAACTATTGACATGAATCCAAGATTTAGGCAACAGGTTGTCTTTAAAAGCCAATAGGTTCCAACTTAATAAGCTGAACTATTGACTGGATGCAACCAATGAATAATAAAAGAAACTACTCATTAGGATCACAAGTCAACAATGTATTCAGCAAAACTTATTTGGATTGAATAGCCAAAAGGAACCCAGCTACATCTCAGCTAATCTTTCGAGGAGGCATTAATCAGTTGAAGTCAACTCTATCCTGTTCAAGATTGTGGCCACTCGTTGAAGAATGCTATTCCTGTACTCCATATTTTGTTCCGGTATCTACATATAGACATATAGAATCGGATTCTTTTAATCTAGCAACTCAACATATTCTTGCAAAGGTGGCATATATCATGGTAACTTGGAAAGATGATAAGAAAAGGAAGATGACAGTAGGAAATTGCAAGAACCAATGATCAAGGATATCTATAAATAGCTGGTTTCTCAGACAGCTAATGCAGGTGAAATCAGTAAGACAATAAGAAGAGAGGTTCTTACATGAAGAGAAGAGTCTTGTTTGGTAGCCAAGGATGACTTGCCTCCTCACACCTCATGGTGTTTGTTGGTGCACTACATCTGTTGACTTCGTCTTAGATCGAGTCATACATTGTATTGTATAGATTAGGGTGCGTTTTACAAGAAAATGAGAGAATGTATGTGTTTTAGGTATAGGTTTGGCTCATATGGTCTTAGGTGGAGGTTTCGCTTATTTGGTCAGTCAGGTTTCGCTTATATGTACCTGTACATAAGAGCGAAACCTTCAGGTCTATATATAGGTGGTCCTATGAGCGAAATCATAGAGTTGTTGTCTTGTATTCCACGCCGAAGTTCTGCCGGTGTGAAGATTGAACTGTAAACGTTGTCAATTCAATAAAATCAGTAGTTTAAGAGAAGATTCAGCTGTTTCTACGTCAGATACTTGTTTTCCGCACCTGTATCTGATTAAACTCCTCTGAAACGACTCGTTCAGGTCGGAATACGATCCTACAATTGGTATCAGAGCTCAGGAAGAGGAGTTATGCAGTATTCAGCTGATTTTCATTGAGATTTCTAGTTTCTACACTTTTTTTTTTCAATTCAGAAAGTTTTAACGGTCGAAATTCATTCAAATTTTCACAGACTGTGCGCAATTAAACATAGACAAATCCAGGAAAGTTTCGGACCAAATTACGGACTAAAAATGGTTGAAATTACCTTCCGATTAGGTTCCGCTTTTACGGACTTTGTGTAGTTTCGCTCTTGTGTCAGGGAGGTTTCGCTTTTGTGTCATCACTAGTTTCTCTCATAAGTTCATTAAGGTTTCGCTCTTGTGTACACAAAGACATCAGGTTTCGCTCTAACAAACATCAAGGTTTCGCTCATTTGAACATCTGAAGTTTCGCTCTTTTGAACATCTGAGGTTCCGCTCATTCGAACATCAGGATTTCGCTTATTTGAACATTAGTAGTTTCGCTCATTCGAACATCAAGGTTTCGCTCATTTGTCACATTAGTGGTTCCGCTCCAAAAGACATATCAAGGTTCCGGTCCAAAAGACACATCAAGGTTCCGCTCTTAAGACACATCAGGCTTTCATTCATTTGACCATAAGTAATTTCACTGATTTGAACTTCAACTGATTTCGCTCAAAGTTACAATGTAATTTCGCTTATAAGGTCATCATACACCTGATTTCGCTTATAAGTCACAGTTTTTGAAATACGTGTTGAAAAGTCATGGATACCGAGTTCTATAACGCGTTTGCAACACCGTCTGGACCAGGCACTATTGCTCAAGCTATGAGTTTAGAAAATGAGACGGGAACCACCCAAAAGCCCCCGAAATTGATGAGTATTGAAGAGTATTACGGGTGGAAAGACATATTTGAGAACTGGGTTCAGGCAAACCATCTTAGATCATGGGAGTGTATTTTGAAGAAATATGTTTTGCCACAGACTGATATGAAAGTTGATAAAAAATATCTGAATTTACTAATGAAGAACGGGATATGTATAGATCTGAAAAAATGATGATCAGTCTGCTTCAACAAGCTATCAAAGAAGACATTTTCATTCTGCTACAGCATGACAAAACTGCAAAGTCAATCTGGGATGCACTTAAAGTCAAATTTGAGGGTAGCGAGAAAATGATTAAAAGCAAGAAGGCATTGTTAAAGAAAGAGTTTGATCTGTTCAGCAGTCTACCGGGTGAAGACACAAAGAAGCTGATTGAAAGATACTGTCACCTTGTGCGATCTATGTCAATGCTTAGTATAAAAAAGGAGTCTGAAGAGTGGGTAGAAAAATTAGCTGATGCGTTACCGCAAAAAGAGTGGGGAACTTATTTGATGATCTTGAAAAACACAGGAGTTTATGATGGTTTATCAATTGGTGAGTTTATCGAAAAGATTGAGGGTCAAGATTTGGAACAGCAGAAGATCGCAAGGATGAACAGTCCAAGTGGTCAACAGGATGTAAAGATGTACTACAAAGGTAGTATTCCGGTTCCAGAAGCTGAGAGAAGTCCGAAAATCCAGACTGCTTTTAGTGCTGGAGATTCATCGGAAAAAGCTGATCAAAATTCAAACAAAAGCAGCAGTGGTTTCTCATTATATCCGAGTGTCAATCCAAAGAGTTCATCAGAAAGCTTTCAGTCTCAAAGCACCAAGACAGGAAATGGTTATGTGATTTAGTGCAACATCGCTCTAAATCTTCCAGAAGGTCAAAGTTTTTCAGAAGACAACACTGCTAAAGACCACATGGCTCTACTTGGTTCTGTGTTGTTATCTTATGAGGGTCTAGTAGCTGGTCGAATCGGAAATCCTATGCTCAGAAAAGAGGATTACGATCAGATAGACGCCGAAGAGATGGAATTAATGGATATCAAATGGTGTCTTGCTAGTGTTCTTAGACGTGCTGAAAAGTTCAAAACAATTACCGGGAGAAATGACTTTCTTGATGCTCATGTATCTACTTTAGGTTTTGATAAATCTAAAGTTACTTGTTTTCGTTGCAGGGAGAAAGGCCATTTTAAGCGGGAGTGCAAGAACAGGGAAGCTAGTGTCGCTCAGAATCCGTTCGGAAAAGACGATTATTACCGGAAAGCCATTTATCAGCAAGTTGGTCAATCACAAGACTCACAAACGGCTCATGGTAGAAAGATTGAGGATTCCAAGAGAGGGTGTTTGGTAGACTTCAACTGGAGCAACTACATATCTCCTGATAGCAAAGCCTGTTTAGTTGATCGAGATGATGAACAATTACCTGAAGGTTTCAGCTGGGATATGTTTGTTGATGAAAAAGGAGAATATAAAGCTTTTATTGCTAAGATTGTCTGAGAACCAGACATGTTTGCTACGTGGATGAAGTCTATTGGTGAAACTGTGAAGAATGTGGAGAAAGAATCTGTTACATCTGATGAAAGTTCAGAAAGTGCTGATGAAAACTCACAAAGTTCAGATGAGAGTGTACAAAATGATGTTAGCTCAGAAAAGGAAGTTGGATTTGATCAAACACCGTCAGATTCTGATGAATCAGATGCTAGTTCTGAAAAGTCTGCACAGTTTGATAAATCACCTCCAGATGAGAGCAGTGATGATGAGGAGGAAAAATATATCGATGTTGCTAAATCTCATCTTTCTCCTGAAAGTTTTCATTTCTATTTTGCAGATCGCATGGAGAAACTGAAGGAGAAATGAGCTGCTAAAGAACAACAACAAATGAAAACTGAAGATGTTGTTCAGAATGAGAAAGTAAAGGTAGAAGAAAAAGTGAAAGAAGAAGAAAAAGTGGTTGAAGTAATGAAGACAATCGAGATTGAGAAGATTGTTGAAGTTGTCAAGCCTTGCACGAAGTGTTTGGAAGCATGCAAGGAATGTGTAGCTAAAGATGAGATAATTGCTGAGTATGAAAAGAAGAAAGAGCAGTTACTATTCAACCTCAACTATGTGAAAGAATCTTATGATGTCTTGAACAAAACAGTAACTGGTCTCCAAAAGACAAATTCAGAAAGAGAAAAAGCACTAACGATGATGAATGCAGTCATGATGACAAAGCAAAAAGCTATCAATTTCTACATCGAAGAGAGTGCTAAGTGGAAGCAAGAGTTGGAGACAGAGAAAATTGAGAATGAGAGAATTAGACGTTTATTGCAAAGTTATTCTAGTTCTGATTATCTCATTGATCGTATTTACCCAACTGTTGCAGGTATGGAAGTTTTTCAAGACGAGAAGCCAAAGAAGAAAGATAGTGGTAAGAAACCGATTGTTAGCTATAACAAGTGTCCGCCTCCAATTTGGGAAGGGTATTCTCCTAGAAAACCAAACGAGGAGCAACTTGAAAAAGCAGTTAATATAAAGCTAAAAACCGACACAACTGACGTTTTACCAGATAACATTGATATCACGTTTACCTTGTCCGATACTGATCATGAGTCTGAGTTAATTAAAAAGGTGGTCGATCAGGTGTTGGATACTGAGGAGGAGTCCGAGTCTAAGTCTGAGTCTGGAGGGTCAAATTCGTCTGTCAACAGTTCAAAGTCGTCGGTTAAACGGTCTTATAGTAAAGAATTTTTGTTATCAAAAGCAAATTTGGATGATGAAACATTTGAAGTTGCATACACTTTAAATGATTCGGACAAATTATACTCTGACAAAGAGTTTCCAATAAGAAGTGTTCTTTTTTACATGATCAAAAAGGTTTTCAAAATGACAGAAATTAATATTTCTGAAATAAAAGATTTAAATCTTACTGAAAAACCTAAAAAATACACTTCAAGAGTTCAACAACGGTTAAACAAGAAAAAGGGTTACAATTCTGGTTCTGGTTTTCAAAAGAAATCTAACCAAAATCCTAGCTACAAAAAGAAAGGTCTTGGTTTTATTCCACCAGAAAATTATAAAAACATAAAAAATTCTAAAACAAAAACAGAATTTGTGTCAGGTGGAAGTGCTGAGGAGGAACAAAAGAAATCATTATGGAGACAGTCAAATCAAGAGTTTCTTGCTGAACAGAGAAAGAATGGAACTGAAGTTTGTCACTCAAAGGAAACTCGAATCTGTTACAAGTGCAATGAAGCTGGTCACATTGCATGGAATTGTACGAAAAATGCCACAACAAAACAGGGAGTTTCTAAGAAATTGAAAGAAAAAGTTGTTGATGTTGAACCACCAATCGAAAAATTTAAGATTTTTGAAAATTCAACTTATGAGGTTGGTGAGTGTTCGAAAACAAATTTTTACAAAAAGAAAGAGAAAGACAATCAAGTGTGGGTTGTTAAAAAGGTTGATGAAAAAGTCGGTGATGAATCTGGTTCCACAAAGCCAGAAGAGCCACAGGTTGAAGTGAAAATTTCAGTGAATGATGATGATTTTCCATCACTGAAATTTGAAGAGGTTAAAAAGAAAGTTGGAAAGATTGATATCTCGAATCAGTTTTACAAAGAGAAAAATGAATTTGATGTCGAGAAAACATTCAATGGAAGTGTTAAGAAAATTTTTGGGAAAATGTTGAATGGGAAAGCAAAGGGGGTTAAAGATTTTTATGCAACTAAAAAGGCAACTTACAACCCTACTGCGCAAGAACTGAAAGCCATCAAGTCTGAGAAGACTTGGATGGAAGCTTGTTTCCCGTAAAGTCTTAGGACTATGCCGGAGATCCCAAGTTTTTATTGTGGATCAGGAATCGGCACCATTCTAGTGTTTGAAAAGTTTGTTTGAAAGTTTTTTAAAGTTGTTTAAATTTTACAGGATAAAGGACTACGCCGGAGCTTCTAGGTTGGTTAGTGCGAAGCAGGAATCGGCATCCTGACTGGTAAAATGATGCATGTAGACGTAACATTCCTACAGTTGGTATTGGTTAGTCATACCTATAAGTGGTATTGTTTGTGATTCTATAAGTGGTTATTCTTACAATTGGTACAGAGGTTGCTTAATTGCAAACAGTAAATCAGGGACATTAAGTTGTACTTGATTTACTACATTTGATAAAAACTGACAAGATGATGAACCATATCCCCGTTCCTAACAAGTGGTAAACCTACAAGTGGTATAAACAAACTCATTTTCCGGAAAAATCATTTTGATTAAAACAAACTTAAGTGTTTTGAGATCTTAATGAGAAAATGGTTTGTTGAAAGGGGGAGTTCTGATTGTTTATGCCTAGTGAATGGCGATTTGATGCGATTCGATGTCAGTTGTCAAGTTTCTGTATAGTTTTGTTTTTCAATTGGGTCAAGAGTCTTGTTGTTTTCAAATTTCCTGAAATGTGTTTGCATTTTAGGGGGAGTAAATTTTCAGAAAATCCAAAAACATTTGAAAATTTGAAAAAGCCAAAAACATGATAAAATGAAAAATGAGTTTTTGTGTCAAAGAAGAGGAAATGATAGTACATCAGTAGACAGTTACAGTATGCTAAAGAATTGTATTGTTTAAATAGCGTTAAACAGTCTCACTGATGATATGCCGATAGGTTTTTACACATTTAGTAAGCTTTTTCGGGATATAAACTAAAATTCAAACTTGCTTATTTCGTGGGGAACACTACTTGGATATATAGGTAACCCCTGAAATCTCGTTTGAAAGGTCCCTCTTTCTGAGATACTAGGTCTTTATGCTCAGTGATATCTGGGGTATTATCCCGGGACTTCTGCTGAAAGAAATTTCTGACCTAGTCCCCGGATAATGCTTTCCGCAAATGCTTAAAATATAGCATCGCCCTCAGCAAGCTGATGAAACAATAAAATTGATAGTCATTGCTGTTGTAACAAAAGATCCCCTAAATGGGACCCACCAAAAGTCGAAGCCGTCATCTCTCTGCGTATCGAAAGATCGACCTGAGCTCTCACGGCCCTCGCAATTTAACCCCTTACAGATATCATCTGTGGTATACTCACCTGTAAGACTGAATATCTGGATACGGGAGTATATTCAATAGGTGGGACACATGAATGAGTTTAAGTTCTTAAAACACCTAACTCATATCCTGAATCAGTTGAAATTTGTGTGAAAATTTAAGTGGATCAGTATATTGGCAATCTAAGTGAATTGTTTAATTCTTAATGTGTAACTAAGCTCAATGGTACTTGTGATTTGTCAAAAATCTGATATGATCCTCTTACTCAAAACTCACAAAAATATTGTCTATAAATATTTCTTTATTGTATTTCTTTACATTCAAAATTACAAAAAGATTTTCAGTGTGTTTTAGCATAAATTTTTGAAAAAGTCAAAAAGATTTTCGACAACTGATGTTGGAAAGCTGATTTTCAAAATTCCGAGTGCTAAACATGATGACATTGTTGTGAGAGGGAGTGTGTCTTAATTGTCAAAATTTATTTTTATATTAACAAGTGGTTCATCATGTATTTGTGATATGAGGAAGAGTGATTGTTGGTGCATATTTTTATGAGAGGGAGTCAGTGTTGGTACATTCAAATTGTTAAATTTAGAAATTCACTTATGGGTTAAGAATATGCAGGAATAGCCAGGTTTCGATCTTGGATCTAAAGATAAAGAGCCAGGTTACAATACCTGAGGACTCTAATTAAAGAAAGCCAAGTTTCGATCCTGAAATTTAAAGACTCTGCAGATAGAGCTTGAGCCAGGTATTGATCCTGGAACATGAAAAGCCAGACAATGATCCTGAAGCAGATGTTGCTGAAGAACTAAGGAATGCCAGCAAATCGAGAGGGGGAGTCTGAAGATATTCAAGCAGATACTGTTAAAGGGAGTCTGTTGATGAAGATAGAGAGAGAAAAAAGTCCAGAGACTGATCAAGACTGAAGATGTGAAGACACAACATTGTCGTGACTCGATAGTCGACTCGTCAACATCTGAGGGGGAGTCTGTTGGTGCACTACATCTGTCGACTTCGTCTTGGATGGAGTCATACATTGTATTGTATAGATTAGGGTGCGTTTTACGAGAAAATGAGAGAATGTATGTGTTTTAGGTATAGGTTTCGCTCATATGGTCTTAGGTGGAGGTTTCGCTTATTTGGTCTGTCAGGTTTCGCTTATATGTACCTGTACATAAGAGCGAAACCTTCAGGTCTATATATAGGTGGTCCTATGAGCGAAATCATAGAGTTGTTGTTGTCTTGTATTCCACGCCGAAGCTCTGCCGGTGTGAAGATTGAACTGTAAACGTTGTCAATTCAATAAAATCAGTAGTTTAAGAGAAGATTCAGCTGTTTCTACGTCAGATACTTGTTTTCTGCACCTGTATCTGATTAAACTTGTTGATACATATTTATGGACGCGACTCGACGCGACGTGATTCGATTAGTGGACGCGACTCGACGCGACTCAGCACGGCTTATATTGTGACGACTTTCCTCCGTCGTGTACAAGACTTCAAGCCATCAAAGGAGACAGACAAGGACTGGGCTCAACATTACAGTCCTTGGGCTAATAGATGATGGCGAAACACAGTCTGGGCCTCAACTGATTGGACCGAAGCCCACTATCGACGAATCAGCCCAGAAGTCGACGAAACACATCTGTTTCGTCGACCATGATCTGTTTCGTCGCCTGTCTTTCTGTTTCGTCATATGTAGTGTGTCTGTTAGTATAAATAGCATGTTATGTTTCTGTTTCGGAAGCAGAACAGAGAGAACACACAGACTTTCAGAGAGAAAGAACAGAGCACACACACACACACACTAGAGAGAGTTTACAAAGAGCATTGTAAACATTGGATTGTAACCGAACCCTTTTATCGTTATAATACAGTGGTGTTTAACGGTGATATCTGCGTGTCGTGTTTTTACGTGTTCCGTCTCGGTTTGCTGTTCCGGTTGGATTCCGCACAACCGGAGTGGTTCGTATACAAGGATTAGGCGACTAGATCCTCCCCTAGCCGGACCTACAAGTGGTATCAGAGCCTTGGCTCTTATCCTTGTTAAAACCGAGGAGTTCTTGCTGATTTTCGGATTTAGAGTTCATAATTTTCTGGAAAAATCTCTTAAAATCGGCTGTAATCTTGTTGTTTTGCATTATGTTTGCTTAAAAACCTTGTTAAAATAAAGTTCACATATTATTTGTTGGTTTTTATTAAACATTTTTGCAAAATTCAGCTTTCGGAAATTTATCGGGTCACCGGAAAACTCATAGTTTACCGGAAAATTCATTGTGTTCTTGAACATCTTCAAAGTGTTCTTCACCAAGACCCACCTTTTGATCTTTAAAATTTAACTTGTAAAGTTGTTTGGGATTATTTAAATTTGAAATTGAAAAAGCTAATTATTAAAATAATCCACACCTTACCGAGTTAGTAGGATCATCATACCAGTAGTTTGAAAAGAGAGTGGTGTGTCTGACAGATCTCACTAACCCCAGTTACCTCTTTCGACGAATCATCGGTCAGACGAAACAGGTCCCTTTAGTCAAACACCTACACGACGAAACAGACATCCTGTTTCGTCGACATCCTTGTTGATTGGGCTTATATCTTGGGCCTTTGTTTCGTCAGACTTGAACTGGACAGTTTTGTTTCGTAAAGCCCAACAACCAGAAATCTGTTTCGTAAACTTGGGAGCCCAATTTCAGTTTCGTCGGATCTTTTTGTTTCGACAAGCCCATCACACATAGTCTGTTTCGCCGATTTGAATTAAAATCAATTTCTGTTTCGTGGATCTGTGTTTCGTCAAAACCCTTATCAGTTTTTAACAGAAGGCTTGTAATTGTGTTTTCACTGTCTGTTTTGAGTGTGTTTCACAGGTACTTGTCATCCTATATCAAACATGAATCCAAGGTGGAATACTCTGGTAAATACAGATATGTATTTTGGTACTCCGTCATCTTCTGCCCCAGTATCTTCTCAAGCTAATGCAATTTCTACCGGTCAATGGGCATTTGTATCAAATCAAGTTCCAAGTGTTCAAAGCATTCTTTTAAGCGAAAGCGAAACTGGAAGTTTGAATAGACCTCCAAAGTTGATGCATTTATATGAATATCCAGGATGGATTGATAGATTTCATACATACGTTCTTGGTCAGAATACAGAGTTGTGGTTGCGGTTCATCACAGATTTTGATCAAACAATAGAGGTTGCTGCATCATCTGCCGCTACATTTGCAGATCTGACGGAAGATCAGAAGAAGGTCTATGACTTGGAAAAGAAAGCATATGCCATTCTTACTCAGGCGTTGAGTAAAGATATTTATCATCAGTTTGTTAGTCACAAGACGACAAAAAGGTTGTGGGATGCGTTGAAGACAAGGGGCGTGGGAAATGAAGCGACACGTCAATTAAGAAAAGAACTGCTGAAGAAAGAGTTTGATGGTTTTACTTGTATGGAGAATGAGTCGTTAGGTGATTTGACAAGTCGATTTAATCATTTGTTGACTGAATTGACAAATTTTGGGGTAGTTACAACTCCTGCAGAGATTGTGAAAAGGTTTGCAGATTCGTTGCCACCTCAATGGAACACCCTCTTGGAAATCATGAAGTACAATGGTACTTTAGCCACAACGAGCTTCAACGACTTTGTTCAAATCCTGGAAAACAAGAATCAGGAAGAAACTCTGAAGGCAAAAAGAATTCCTGTGCCTCAAATTCCTGAAATGTATTTTGGAACGTCTAGCAGTTCTACAAAACCGTCTTCACATGCTCCAATTCAAACAGCCTTTGTGACTAGCACAGACATGTATGGCAATACTATCCAAGTTCCGGTGCCTCCAAAGACAGACATGTATGGAAATCTACTGGAACTAGTTCCTCAACAGCAACAGCAAAGCCAACGACCTCCCAGACCAACTGATATGTTCGGAAATCCTTTACCAACAACAGACATGTATGGAAATCTGCTTGATCCAGTTCCTCAATCAGCACCACAACAGCAACGACCTCTCAGACCAACTGATATGTTCGGAAATCCTTTACCAACAACAGACATGTACGGGAATCCGCTTCCTCCTCAACAGCAAGCATGTTATGGAAGCACATCATCTGCTGGTCAGCAATCAAAGCCAAATACAGTACGGCTCGACACCTCAAGCTTTTCTAAAGTCAGTTTGGAAGTAGCTAAGGAACACATGGAGCTGCTAAACACTGTGGTGAGCGCATACTGTGGATTAGTGGAAGGTCAGATTGGTAATATTAATCTGACACAAGAAGACTATCAGCAGATTGATAAAGAGGAGATGGAGATGATGGACATCAAGTGGGCCCTTGCCAGTGCTGTTAGGCGAGCAAAGGATTTCATGGAAAGAACTGGCAGAACCAGCTTGGAAGGCAAGAAAGACACCAAGTATGGGTTTGATAAACAGGCCGTTAGATGCTTCAATTGTGGTGAACGTGGTCATTTCAAGCGTGAGTGTACGAGGCCATCTCAACATGGAAACCAGAATCCTTTTAGAGGCCAAGGCAACCAACAGAACCAGAACAGGAACAATGTTCGCACATTGGTGCCTGTCAACAACCAGACTCAAGCAGGACCATCAAATGCCAACCAGGCACTTGTGGTTCAAGTAGATGAAGGCTGTGATTGGTCAATCCAGTTGGGAAATGATGCTCCGGATGGAATAGCATGTTTTGCTGAGATTGTCAAAGATCTAAATCACGCCAGTGGTGGAGAATCTTCCGCCAATGGTGGTGAATCTTCTGAGGATGAAAACAGCTCAGGTTATAGTGGTAGTTCGGATGAAGAATCCTCGGGTTCAGGGAATGATCAGGAAGATGACACATCAAGTGTGTCAGTCGATGCAGTTATTGATGAACTATTGGATGAAGCTGCAGCAGAAATTGAAAGAAGATCTATTCTGGTGGATCAAGCTGCTTATTCTTTGTCTTCTCTCCATTCTGCCTTTATGGCGAATGTCGACAGTTCATCAAGTCAGGTATGTGTCGACGAACCCACTTCTGTTAGCTGTGATAATTGTGATAGTTTGAATGTTAGATGTGCTGATTTGGTTGCAAACATGTCTGAGTTGCAAGGCAAACACGATGCATTACAAGCTAGTTTGTTTGAATTGCAAGACAAACATGTTTTAGTGAATGATAAGTGGTGTGAATTGCAAAGCAAGCATGAGGCTTTGCAAGAGAAATATGATGTGACTTTTATTCATAATCAGAAATTGACAGTTGATCTTTCAAAGTGCACTGAAGCCAATATGTTTTATGAAAACCATGAAAAGGAATTTAAAAGGATTTTTCGTTATTTGAAGGGTTACCCTGACACCGGTCTATGGTACCCTAGGGATAATAACTTTGACTTGATCGCATTCAGTGATTCTGATTTTGGCGGATGCAAAATCGACGGCAAATCCACAACGGCTGGATGTCAGTTTTTGGGAAATCGCCTAGTCACATGGCAGTGCAAGAAGCAGACGTGCGTCGCTACATCAACATGCGAAGCTGAATACATTGCTGCCTCAAGTTGTTGCTCCCAAGTCCTATGGATCCAACAACAAATGCGTGATTACGGTTTTGAATTCCTAACTACTCCTATTTACGTTGATAATTCTGCCGCCTTACAGATCACTAAAAATCCTGTGCAGCATTCAAAGACTAAGCACATCGACATTAAGTATCACTTCATACGTGATTGCTTTGAGAAAAGGCTAATCGATGTTGCTTACGTCCACACCGATGACCAACGTGCCGACCTTTTTACCAAAACTTTTGACAAATCAAGATTTGACTACTTATTATTGGTAAACGGCATTAAGGTCAAGCAAGAGTAAAACCAACATCGGAAAATCATTTTTGTAAATACCTTTGTGTTTTTAAATCTGTCTTAGTTTTATTGATTTTAGGGGGAGTAAATCCAAAAATTTGAAAATCCAAAAACATTGAAAAATTTCAAAAACACAAAAACAATAGAAAAGCAAAAATGAGTTTCCTGGCGAGCAAAAGAGAAAATGATAGTACATCAGTGGTCTGTTTAAATCTCTTTAAACCTTAAATGAAAAATGTTAAGCAGCTCTATATAAGATGTATCGGTAGGCTCACAATCATTTTAAAGTGTGCAGGGTGATATAAACTTAAATCGACTGAAGACTGGGTGGGAACCATTCATTGGCATATGGTCTTGGTACCGAAATTTCGTTTGAGAGATTGCCGAGGTTCTGAGATATTCGGTCTTTATGCTGCTTATCATCTGGGTATCATGGTTGTTTCTTTTTCCGAAAAATAACGGGGACGCAAGTCTAGATCTTCCATGATACCATACATACGTGTACATATTGCATTCGACCTCAATAAGTGATCAACAATCACATGTCCAAACAAATAAGTGATAATATATCACAAATTCTTTCCGGGAGTCAAGTTCGTCTCTCTGCTGTACGAAAGTACTGACCTGTTCACGGACTTGCTCCTGTGCCCTCATGCATCGAAAATCAAGTTCCTCATCAATAAGTGATTCTATCACATAGGGCTTGTTTTCAAATCAAAATAAGTGAGAATCTCACATCATATACGGTCAAACAGATGATAATCGGTATACTCACCGGTAAGATGAACCCTCGTGCATACCTTGATACGGGAATGTGTCATGATGTGGATGAACACCGGTCGGTAAGTATAAATCATACCTTAACGTATCCTCTCGCCATGATTACATCTGATAAGTTGAGCTTATGTGGACAACAATACCGATAATCGGTATAGGATGCTTATCTTAATGTTAACTAAATGAACAACAAGAGCGTTTTGGCATGACCATAAACTGATATGATTCTCTTACCCTCGAAACTCACAAAAAGAATGTTTGTATATATTTATTTACTGCTTTCGGTCTTTACATTTGAAATATTCAAAAATACCAAAAAGATTTTAAGTTTGTTTTAATATAAACTTTATAAAATCCAAAAAGATTTTATTTCTATTTTATTTTCGATGGTACGATGTTGGAACTCGAGTCTTCGTTACCTGAAACCTGAACGAAAACCGAAAATGACTAAATCTTCATAAAACGGTCGAAATTTGCAAAGTTTTGAAAGTTAAAATTGAAATTGATAAAATACTTTAAACTTTCAAACTGTCGGACGGCGTTTGCTTGAACAATGGTCTCACGTGTGTCGGTTGGTTATGTTATGATATTCCAAGCGGTTGTTCTCATTACGCGTTTAGATTTCTTGCATGTGCAGATTCTAAAGGCTAGGAGAACATGGTCGATGACAAGCTTCGGAATGAAGACACGACGTGAAGGCACTCAAAAGACAAAGATGATGGAGTTGCCGCTGACCTTCAACACCACAAGGATCTCACTTCATAAAGATAAAGACTTTCACGAGCATAACTCAAGGGGGAGCTTATGTTAAGGGGGAGTTTGTCAACACACTTCTTACATGAAACAAGGAGTTTGTTGATACACTTTCTGCCTACAAGACGTGAAGACTTTGAAGATCCTCCGACATAGAAGAAATGAGAAGAGAATCTCGCGAGTAGCGTCCAAGGGGGAGTTTGTTGATACATATTTATGGACGCGACTCGACGCGACGTGATTCGATTAGTGGACGCGACTCGACGCGACTCAGCACGGCTTATATTGTGACGACTTTCCTCCGTCGTGTACAAGACTTCAAGCCATCAAAGGAGACAGACAAGGACTGGGCTCAACATTACAGTCCTTGGGCTAATAGATGATGGCGAAACACAGTCTGGGCCTCAACTGATTGGACCGAAGCCCACTATCGACGAATCAGCCCAGAAGTCGACGAAACACATCTGTTTCGTCGACCATGATCTGTTTCGTCGCCTGTCTTTCTGTTTCGTCATATGTAGTGTGTCTGTTAGTATAAATAGCATGTTATGTTTCTGTTTCGGAAGCAGAACAGAGAGAACACACAGACTTTCAGAGAGAAAGAACAGAGCACACACACACACACACTAGAGAGAGTTTACAAAGAGCATTGTAAACATTGGATTGTAACCGAACCCTTTTATCGTTATAATACAGTGGTGTTTAACGGTGATATCTGCGTGTCGTGTTTTTACGTGTTCCGTCTCGGTTTGCTGTTCCGGTTGGATTCCGCACAACCGGAGTGGTTCGTATACAAGGATTAGGCGACTAGATCCTCCCCTAGCCGGACCTACAAAACTCCTCTGAAACGACTCGTTCAGGTCGGAATACGATCCTACAGTGTTGGAATGTAATGCCTTGTTTTATTTACGAGGCAGGTTGCTCCTTGTCTTACTGACATGATCTTCTTGCTCATGTTAGATCATTTCTTCTTGAGTTTGTGTTCTAAAAGGATCTGGAAAACATGTGTTTGTAGGCTGAAACAATTTTTAGGTGTGCGTACGTGAACTGCGATATTAGAGTATACTACCCCATATGTCTACTTTAATCCTTGTTCTTCTCATTTCTTTTTATTTACTCTTCTTTTACCTATTAACCACCTAGGCATCCATGCACGTAGCTTTTTATCTTTCTTAATTAATTATTTGTTTTCCCATATAGAGCGAAAAATCTAATCAAAGCATTAGTTTGATTAGTTAAGATTACCAGATAGTGCACTTGTATTTGTATGCATGTGTTTTAGTTCAAACCAGAGGGCGGCGGATATTGAGAAGGACCTCAAGGTAGACAATTTCCAATCCATGTGCATGTGTCAAATGGTCCAGCTTAACTTATCATATTATATCATTTTACCTCAAAGTTCAATTATATGTAAATCATACGTCGCCATTTTAGTTCTTAATATGTTCTTTTTAGGGACTGAAAAATAATCTCAGCTGCCATGTTATTATAGTCCCGCGAATATGTGTTTTTAGAGTCTGAAAATCAGTCTGGAAAGGTGCAGAGATGAGAGATCGAGTGCAGGTGCAATGTTTTCAGGAATGAAGATGTATGCATAGATGAAAAACAAGCCAGAAGATGTTCGTGACTGGCCACCAGATTGTGGAACCAAGCGAAGATAAAGTTGTGAAGCAGAAGAAACTTGAAGTTGTGGAGATTTCTGTGAAGAATATGATGAAGTTTAAGCAGTGGAGTAGTAAACTTAAACTTAGTCTATAAGCATTATTAGTACTTATATATAATGTATGTATGTACGTATGTATGTATGTATATGTCTATATTAGTATGGGTCAAGTAACCAAATGGGTCAATAGGAAGTTAGTTGATTACCTGCAACATATATAAGGTAGTTATATCGGTTAACGTTAGTTTTGGCGTAGTTACCAGTTGGTAGTTAAGTAACTACCTTTGGCAACGATTATGTCAGTTAGGTTGGGTAGCCTATAAATAGGTCATTTGTATCCATGTAATATAGAGTCGAATATATATGCAATATTTTGTGTATGTATACTGCAAATCTTTGTTAAAAACCTGTGTTTTGCATCCCCTAATTCCAACAAAGAGGACATAAAGAAAATATGTACATTTAGTAATAAGTGAAAGTGAATTTTTATTGATGGTTGTATTAGATGATTATAAACTTATGACTTAGTTATCATTATTATTGTTCATTATGTAATTAATGTATGTGACATCATTGTACACTTATGTATCGTAGGTAGATAAGATCGAAATGGTGTGACTCTAGTTGTGCCAGTTAGACTTTGGCGCCAAATAACCGTTTGAAGTATGTATATATATGATGATTATTATCATTGATCATCACCAGGGAATAATAACTTATTATCCTATCTTTAATCCATCGTGCATTATACACTATACAATAACACACAATCATTACCACACTCCTGATTTCACTCCAACAGGTTGTTTCTAATTTAACGTGGCCAATGACATTTAGCAACTGAAAAAGGTTCAGAGTCGCGTAACGTTGGCAACAAGGGGCTCTGTAAATCTGTAAAAAAAATACAATCAAATAATCTGAGTATTGCATCAGAAAAATAAAGCAAACCAATACCACCACTATCATGCATGGCTTATATTTTAAGCCAGAAGGTAAAAATTGAGGATCATGAGGTATCAATGTGCATGTAGCAAAAGCATCATATGTTTATCCACTTACTTCAGAGGAAGACAAGAAGCATAAAAACTGAAAAGGTGTTGTTTTATGTTTCTTCCACCTCATCATTTATTATTATCTCTATTAGGAATACAGAATATATATTGACTTAATCCATATTACAGTAATAAATCAACTACCAAAGTGTTCAAAAAAATGTCAAAGTCATATTGACGTGCATATATCTACACAGAAGTTGCATACGTTATGCATAATCAGAGCTAAAATTAAGTGAATAGAGATGATAGAAGAGCATATTTTAATTTTTTTTATTTTTCTTTGAACGAAGAGCATATGCTAATTAGTGCAAAAGGCCAACTTGGGTGCAAAACTAATAATAGTTCAAGGCAGAAGGCAAACATTGAGGAATTTGAGGTGCATATATACCAGACCATGTGCACGATCAGATGCTTTGACTTTATTAGGAATGCAATCATGCATCATCAAATTTGGAATAAGATATGCTTAAAGGTGTGTTGTGTCTTTCAAATTGTAAGTCGAATTAACTTCATAATAGATGTGAAAATCAAAATGGCTAATCTTTGTTCAAATTGCAAATCTTTGTTAAAAACCTGTGTTTTGCATCCCCTGATTCCAACATAGAGGAAATAAAGAAAATATGTACATTTAGTAATAAGTGAAAGTGAATTTTTATTGATGGTTGTATTAGATGTGTAGGTCCCTCTCCGGATGAGGTCAAACCTTATCCTTGTTATATTAACACACTAGCAAGTGCGGAATCCAAGCTAGAGTGCAACCGAGTTGAGACAAGTATAAACACAAAACACACAAGGTTCAACGATTAACACCACTTGTATTAATGCGTATGAAAGGTTCCGGTTACAAGCACAAGGTTTACAAATCTGTATTGCAAACTCTCTAATGTGTGTGTGTGTTCTTGACAGAATGCTCTCCCTATCTCTCGAGTGTATCTTTCTGTCTCTTGTGTCTATTCAAAGTGTCTCCTAGTGCTCTCTTATGAAATGAACACAACACATGGGTATTTATACCCGACACAGCAGCTATGGTCGAAGGATACGGTAATCTGGTCGAAGGATCATCTATCGACCAGAATTCTACCGAAAGATCCATACATACCTCGAAGGATGATATCCTTCGAGGTCCATCTGTATCTATCGAAGACATTATCTTTCGAGGTCATCGAAGGATACAATCCATCGAAGGATACAATCCATCCTTCGATGACATCCTTCGACACAAGCATGTTTCAATCAATGTGCTAACTGTTTGGCCAAGTCAAACCGGAGGATGGTTGACTTGGTCAAACTTACATCGAACGCACATAACAAACCTAACACAAGACATCGTTTTGTATCATGACACAATACAGACAAAGTACAGACACAAGTAGCTTTGTCTTGATCTTCGTGTCTTCGAGTCGAAACCAAGTCGACTTTAGCTGAGTTGAACCGGGCCGAGTCGTGTCCACAAAATATGCATCAACAAACTCCCCCTTGGACGCTACTCGTGAGGTTCAACTTCGATGTCTTCCACGTCGGAGGATCTTCAAAGTCTTCACGTGTTGTAAGTAGAAAGTGTATCAACAAACTCCCCTTTTTGTTTAGGTAGTGTGTCAATAAACTCCCCCTTAGATTGAGCTCTCCATTGAGTCATGCTCGTGAATCTTTTGACTTGACAGTTCTTCAGATCCTTGTGGTGTTGAGGAAGGGTCAGCGGCAACTTGATCATTTTATCCTTTGAGTGCCTCCACTTCGTGTCTTCATTCCAAAGCTTGTCATTGAACATGTTCTCCTCGCCTTTAGCATCTGCACATGCAAGAAAGCTAAACGCATAATGAGAACAACCGCTTGGAATATAGTTAACATTTAAACAAACGACACAGATGAGATCAAATCTCAATCAAACACCATCCGACAACAGTTTGAAAGTTTAGAAAATGTACAATCTTAATCCTTTAACTTTCAAAATGTGTTAACTTCGACAGTTTATGAAGATGCAATTGTTTTCCGGCTTACGATCAGGATTTTGGGTAGGATAGACTCGAGTTCCAACATCAGTCAATCAAAAATAAACTAGAAGCAAAATCTTTTTGGATTTTATAAAGTTTATATTAAAACACACCTAAAATCTTTTTGGAATTTTTTATTTTTCAAATGTAAAGACGGAAAACAATAAATAAATATATACAAAGATTCATAAACTGAAAACAGTAAATAAATATCTACAGACATTCTTTTTGCGAGTTTCGAGGGTAAGAGAATCATATCAGTGTACGGTCATGCCAAAACGTTCTTTTTGTTCAATTAGTTAACATTAAGATAAGCATCCTATAACAATTATCGGTATTGTTGTCCACTTAAGCTCAACTTATCATTTGTAATCATGGCGAGGGGATACGTTAAGGTATGATTTATACTTACCGACCGGTGTTCATCCACATCACGACACATTCCCGTATCAAGGTATGCACGAGGGTTCATCTTACCGGTGAGTATACCAATTATCATCTGTTTGACCGTATATGATGTGAGATTCTCACTTATTTTGATTGAAAACAAGCCCTATGTGATAGAATCACTTATTGATGAGGAACTTGATTTTCATATGCATGAGGGCACAGGAGCAAGTCCGTGAACAGGTCAGTACTTTCGTACAGCAGAGAGACGAACTTGACTCCCGGAAAAATGTGATATTTTATCACTTATTTGTTTGGACATGTGATTGTTGATCACTTATTGAGGTCGTATGCAGTATGTACACGTATGTATAGTATCATGGAAGATCTAGACTTGCGTCCCCGTTATTTTTCGGTAAAAGATACAACCATGATACCCAGATGATAAGCAGCATAAAGACCGAATATCTCAGAACCTCGGCAATCTCTCAAACGAAATTTCGGTACCAAGACCATATGTCAATGAATGGTTCCCACCCAATCTTCAGTCGATTTAAGTTTATATCACCCTGCACACTTTAAAATGATTGTGAGCCTACCGATACATCTTATATAGAGCTGCTTAACATATTTTTCATTTAAGGTTTAAAGAGGTTTAGACAGACCACTGATGTACTATCATTTTCTCATTTGCTCGCCAGGAAACTCATTTTTGCTTTTCTATTGTTTTTGTGTTTTTGAAATTTTTCAATGTTTTTGGATTTTTCAAATATGGATTTACTCCCCCTAAAATCAACAAACTAAGCTAAAATTTAAAACACAAAGGTATTTACAAAAATGATTTTCCGATGTTGGTTTTACTCTTGCTTGACATCGATGCCGTTTACCAAAATTAAGTTAATCAGAATTGATTTATTGAATTTTGGAGAAAATGAGTTGGCACATCGGTAATCGGTGTGGACCATGACAACATTGATGAGTTTCATAGTGAAACAATCACGTGTGAGGTGATATTCGAGTTCAACGTGTCAGGTCAAAGAGTGCTGTATGAGATGAAAAAAAAAATCATAAAGCAGCTTAAATATCGACAAGTATAGGAGAGATTAGAAATTTTAAAACCGTATCCTGCAACTGCTTCGTGCATTGCCAGGAATCTGAGTGCTCTCCCAAACTGGATATCCACCCGGTGTGGATTTCAAAGTCGATTTTGTAGCTACTGAGAAGTCTCTTGACAGCAACAAGATCATAGACCTCTGGGTCCGGCTGGTCTTGCACCAGCGAAGGTCTTTATCTTTCTCTCTCAGAAGTAGTGTGCGGTTGTTCAATCCACGCCAAGGCATCCGCACACCCGGTTGGTTTGATCAACAAACACATTCTCTTCAATCACACCGTGGAGAAAAGTACCCTACACGTTCATCTTGTGGACTTTGAACTTCTTGTGGAAGAAAAAACCATGAATCTTCGAAAAGCTTCAGACATGCTGCAGGCGCGTACTTTTCATTGGAATCTTTCCTGTTGACCCGATCAAAAACCATAACAACCAAATTTTGGCACATTTTTCATCTGGTCGAATTTTTCAACTTCATTCCTTTTTCCTTCATCAGACATTTTTGTCTTCTTTCCTCCTCTCTCCATCAAAGGCAACAACATTCTCCTAGATACAACAATGTTTCGGAGCCTTATGTCGCCGATCTTGTGCACGGACGCTCCACTATCAACAATCCTAAGACTATCAATAGTTCCTCCTGGAACATCCTGCACACTCATTCAGAGATTAGTTGGAGAGGGGGACCCAAGCCTTCACAGACTTGGGTCGTCCGTCATCATCGAGGATTGTGACATCCATTTCCCGATGATTTGGAATTGATGTAGCTCCCCCTGAAACAGTTACTGGTTTTGGTTTCCAAATCTGTTTTTGTTTTTCATGTTTAACATCCGATTTAACAGATTTTGTTTGGGAGACCTCTGGTTTTAACGCCTTTTCAACTTCTTTTCGTTGTTTCTTTTTCTGTTTCACTTCTCGTTGTTTAACAAGACGAGGGTCCTGTTTTGGTGAAACAGATCTTTTATGGTAATTGTTACCATGGGGGGCATCAACTTTGGCTTTTAACTTATGAAGATACGGACAATTTCGAATAATATGCCCAATTTCACCACATTCAAAACATGATCTTCGTTCAACAAACCCCGAAGAAACATGTGATTGTCTTGTCGATGATGAACTTTGTGATCCCGAGGTACTTGGTTTTGAACTGTTTGGTTCATTTCTTTTCAACATTTTTGCTTTCTTAACAAAATCTAAGTTAGATTTGTTTTCAAATGTTTCAATTTTATCCGTTCCCTTTGATTTCACAAAGTTCACCTTCTTGTCCTTTTTCTGATTCTGTTTCTTTTGACCTTTTCCATTTCCTTGGGCAGCGTGATTTTTCTTTCGTTGATTGTTTTGTTTTTTGCAATTTTTGATTCCCATATTTCTTTCTAACTTCGGATCTTGGGATAGGAGCACACCGAGTTACTACAACTCCTGGGCTCGACTTTCCCAAAAACTTACTGGTAGAGTCTTCGAAAATTTTATCAATCAAGGATTGATTGACATTTTTGATAGGGAAATCCTTGTCTGAATATATTTTATCAGATCCAATAAACGTGTAAAGCAAGTTCACGCTTTCACAGCTTCCAGATGAGGATTCAACAGACTTGGCTGTAGCAGTCACAAACGGTTTTGCAGGTGGATCACAAAGAATGTGATTCTCAAGAGGTATGTCCTCTTCTTTGATCACCGCATCAGACTTTGCTGAATCAGTATCATCAGATTCATCATCAGAAGAATCAGCATCCTCAACAACAACTGGAGGATCCTGATTCTGTTTAGCAGAAGACACACATGTATCTGCTGACACATCCGAATCTGACGATACTTCCTTCTTGTATCCGAGTCCTGTTGCAAATTCCTCAACGTCCAAAGGAACAGATGGTTCAAAGTGAGTTCTATACTCCTCATCAGGCAGTGCATCATAATTGTTTCTCACGGGTGGTGGACATTTCTTATATCCAATGCATGTGACGTCCCGTTTCTCTTTCTGAACATCGATGATGTGATCCAACACATAGCTAGAGCTTAAATAGCTGTCTAACTTGAGTCGGATCGCCTCACTTTTAGTTTTAACACAAGCCATCTCTTTTTGCATTATCTCAAGCCTACTGATGTAAAGGTTTATTTCCGTTTGTTTTCTTGAAACCATTTTCGTTAGTTCGGTTTTATCTTTTCTTAAAGCTTCAATCATCGTTTTAAATCCCTTTTCATGGTTTTCATAAAACATGTTATCTTCTGTGCACTTAGAAAGATCCACGGTCAACTTTTGGTTGTGGATGAATGTCACATCATACTTGTTTTGCAAAGCCTCGTGTTTGCTTTGCAACTCACACCACTTAGCATTCAACGAAACATGTTTGTCTTGCAAGTCAAACAAACTAGCTTCTAAAGCATCATGTTTGCCTTGCAACTCAGACATGTTTGCCTCCATATCAGCACATTTAACACTTAATCTAGCACAATTATCACAATTAATAGCAGTGGGTTCATCGACACATACCTGACTGGAATCACTCTCAGATGTTGACCTTTCTGCATCAGAATCAACAACCTCCCTTGATGATTCACATTCAGATCCATCCTCGCTTGAACTTGAAGTTGTATCATCCTCAACTGAAGTTGAAACATCTTCATATGAACTACTGTCATGTTCAGAACTGTCATTATTTCCCGAGGATTCACCATTGCTGGCATCTTTGAAAATTTCAGCATACAACGCCGTTTTTGTTTGACTACAGTTCCTTGAATCAAGAGATGATGGTGCTACCGTAGAAGGATGGCACTGTGAAGCAACTGGTGGTAATGGATTTCCATACAAGTCTGTGGTTGGAGCTGGCTTTACAGGAACTTGTATCGGAGTGCCATACAAATTTGTGCTTGTGACAAACGCCGTTGGTCTTGAGGAAGCTGGAAGTGGATTTCCATACATATCTGTTGGTCCGGTATATCGAACAGGTATTGGATTTCTGAACATATCAGTTGGTGTGATAGATCGTTTCCAAGACCAATATGAAGTCATATTGGATGTATGATAAGTACCTGTTTACAATTCTCAAAACAAAGGGTGATTAATGCTTCTGTTAGAAATGTCACAAGTGTCTCGACGAAACACGTTCCACGAAACAGACTGTTGGCTTTGAACTTGACGAAACAGATTTTAAATTATGTAATGATCGAAGAAATGGATCCAATCAACAAACAGAAGCCCAATGTCCGGCAAAACAAGAAAGCTGTTTTGGGCTTTCAAATTGACGTACCTGGCCCAATTCTTAGTTGTTGACGAAACAGGTTTTAACTTAAAGAATTTGATTCTTTGGGCTTTTGACGAAACAGATGATGAAGGCCCAATAATGACGAAACAGAAGCCCAGATCTATGTTGTGCAATTGAAAATGTTGTGCGTTTGAAACAAGTCTTGTACGATTGCCCAATTGACTTTTTATCACTGACACAAAGTAGATCACTTTTTCAACTCAACTTTCGGCTACACACTTTTCCATTTACCAACCAAATGATGATGTTGTATATTTTAATCAACAACAACTTCCAAGACACAAACAATGAATATTCAAATTTTCAAAGATCAAAAAGTAAAAACCATAAAGAACACATTGAAGGCTTCTTGAATATATGAAGAACACAACCCAGAAATATGAGTTTTCCGGTGTACCGAAAATTGCCGAACACGAATTTTTGCAAGAAATTTCACTAAAAACCTTAACACATCATGCTAAAAAGAGTTTTAAGCAAGGTTTTCTATGAACTAACAACAAAAACACCAGAAATTTCGAAGTTTTGAACTGATTTTTCAGAAAAATAAGAACTTCAAAAATCTGAAACACACCCGAAAACAACTCGGTTTTAACAAGGAGAAGAGCCAAGGCTCTGATACCACTTGTAGGTCCGGCTAGGGGAGGATCTAGTCGCCTAATCCTTGTGTACAAACCAACCCGGTTGTGCGGAATCCAACCGAGATAGCAAACCGAGATAGAACACGCAAATACACGACACGCAATATTCACCGATTAACACCTCTGTATTAATACGTATGAAAGGTTCAGTTACAAAGCAATGTTTACAAATATATTTTGCAAACTCTCGCAAACTCTCGTGTGTGTGTGTGTTTGCTCTCTATTATGTGCTCTCAACTATGTGCTCTCTTGTCTGATATCAGACTATATATAACAGCATACACCACGAAACAGAATAATACACGGCGAATCAAAACATAGACGACGAAAGTGAAGATGATGTCGACGAAAGAGAATCAATGTCGACGAAACAGCATGTTTCGTCGACTTCCATCCTGTTTCGCCGAACTGGGCTTAGGCCCAAACAGTGAGGCCCAAATGCTTGTTTCGCCGACTTTGGTTTAGACCCATGTCTTGTTTTCTTGTCTTGATTCAGCCCATGTTTGATCTTGTACGCGACGGAGGAAAGTCGTGTCTTGATCCAAAGCGCGTCGCATCGAGTCGCGTCCACAATCGTGTATCAACAACCACCACTATCATGCATGGCTTCTATTTTAAGCCAGAAGGTAAAAATTGAGGATCATGAGGTATCAATGTGCATGTAGCAAAAGCATCATATGTTTATCCACTTACTTCAGAGGAAGACAAGAAGCATAAAAACTGAAAAGGTGTTGTTTTATGTTTCTTCCACCTCATCATTTATTATTATCTCTATTAGGAATACAGAATATATATTGACTTAATCCATATTACAGTAATAAATCAACTACCAAAGTGTTCAAAAAAAATGTCAAAGTCATATTGACGTGCATATATCTACATAGAAGTTGCATACGTTATGCATAATCAGAGCTAAAATTAAGTGAATAGAGATGATAGAAGAGCATATTTTAATTTTTTTTTTATTTTTCTTTGAACGAAGAGCATATGCTAATTAGTGCAAAAGGCCAACTTGGGTGCAAAACTAATAATAGTTCAAGGCAGAAGGCAAACATTGAGGAATTTGAGGTGCATATATTCCAGTCCATGTGCACGATCAGATGCTTTGACTTTATTAGGAATGCAATCATGCATCATCAAATTTGGAATAAGATATGCTTAAAGGTGTGTTGTGTCTTTCAAATTGTAAGTCGAATTAACTTCATAATAGATGTGAAAATCAAAATGGCTAATCTTTGTTCAAATTGCAAATCTTTGTTAAAAACCTGTGGTTTGCATCCCCTAATTCCAACATAGAGGACATAAAGAAAATATGTACATTTAGTAATAAGTGAAAGTGAATTTTTATTGATGGTTGTATTAGATGATTAAAAACTTATGACTTAGTTATCATTATTATTGTTCATTATGTAATTAATGTATGTGACATCATAGTACACTTATGTATCTTAGGTAGATAAGATCGAAATGGTGTGACTCTATAGTTGTGTCCGTTAGACTTTGGCGCCAAATAACCGTTTGAAGTATGTATATATATGATGATTATTATCATTGATCATCACCAGGGAATAATAACTTTATTATCCTATCTTTAATCCATCGCGCATTACCCGATCCCTTGATATCATACACTCTACAATAACACAATCATTACCACACTTCTGATTTAACTCCAACAGGTTGTTTCTAATTTAACGTGGCCAATGACATTTAGAAACTGAAAAAGGTTCAGATCGAGTCGCGTAACGTTGGCAACAAGGGGCTCTGTAAATCTATAGAAAAAATCAATCAAATAATCTGAGTATTGCATCAGATAAATTAAGCAAACCAAAACCTCCACTATCATGCATGGCTTATATTTTAAGCTAGAAGGTAAAAATTGTGGATCATGAGGTATCAACGTGCATCTTGCAAAAGTATCATATGTTTATCCACTTACTGCAGAGGAAGACAAGAAGCATAAAAACTGAAAAGGTGTTGTTTTATGTTTCTTCCGCCTCATCATTTATCATTATCTCTATTAGGAATACAGAACATATATTGACTTAATCCATATTACAGTAATAAATCAACTACAAAAGTGTTCACAAAAAAATGTCAAAACGTTATGCATAATCAGAGCTAAAATTAAGTGAATAGATATGATAGAAAGAGCATATTTTAAATTTTTTCTTATCTTTCTTTGAACGAAGAGCATATGCTAATTAGTGCAAAAGGCCAACTTGGATGCATGACTAATAGTTCAAGGCAGAAGGCAAACATTGAGGAATTTGAGGTGCATATATACCAGTCCATGTGCACGATCAGATGCTTTGACCATTGTTGGTACATTTATATGTCTGTAACTTTGTCTTGTTTACGTTATATGTTATAGGTCTTTTGTTATCGAGTCAGTTAGTTCCGTCAAGTCTACCTAGTTGGATATCCTCCTATTTTACTTGGTACGACATTTTGTCTCTGTAATTGTACTGTATGTTAAGCATATGCTAGTGTGCATAGTGTTTACATATAGTACGTTTTGTCTCATGTCTTCTGTTTAAACACTTAGCAATATCGTATGTCCTTGATTGATGTTTGACGAAGAATCAATCTTCGTCGAACACTATGCTTGGCGAACCTTCGAATGTTCGTCGATGGGTGTGTGTGACGAAGAATCAATCTTCGTCACACATATCCTTCGTCTCATAGAGGTTCGTCGAGGGACAGTATATATAGCTGGTTATGTTTAACAATTAAGGTATGAGAGCATAGAGAGAAACTGAGGGTTTATCGTTCAAGCATTGTGTGTATATGTTTGATGTTGTTCTCGTCCTTTTAATCTAAAGTGAATCTTTGGTTATCTGTTGTGTTATTTGCTATACTCTGTTTGGTTTGCATCATCACGGGGATTCCGCACTTGTGATTGCGTTTGTGATAAACAGGGACTAGGTTTCGTATCGATCCTCCGGGGAAAACGGACCTACAAGTGGTATCAGAGCCTAGGCTCTTTTCCTTGATTAAAACCAAATATTTTTTAGTTTTTTCAAGTTGTTTATGATTTTCATGAAACTGATATTTTTTAAAAGTTTATGTTTTTAAAAAAAAGTTTCTGAAATCTGGGAAAATCAGTCTCTGTCGTGTTATTTTGCTATAAGTTTCATTGAAAACCTTGTTATAGGGCATTCCTACATGTTAGTGTTTGGTTTTTGTTGAAAGTTTAAGCAAAATAGTGTTTCGGAAAATTTCTCCGGTGAAAATTTGGCAGGAATATTCATCAAGTTCAAAGTTGCATTCAAAATGTTCTTGACTATCTTCAAAGTGTTCTTGATAATATCTGTTGTTTGATCTATATCTGAGTTTGAATTATTTGTTTGCATTATTGATCTGTCATTAAAATATAATTGTTTGACAAATTGGGTTGTTTGACAAATTGGTAAAATGATGATGGATTGGGTCTGTCACACAGCAAGTTGTTAGCTTGAAAAACGTGTCACCAACTTGTGTCATATAATATTCGTTCTGTTTTTGCAAAATATCTAATTGTTCGTCAAGTTGTGTTAAACGAAGTCCTAATCTTCGTCAAAATTGTTTCAGGCGAAGATTACCATTCTTCGTTAAAGTTGTGTTTGACGAAGATTCAAACCTTCGTCGCACAGGACTTCGTCGCCTTAAACTTCGTCGTTCTTTATCTTCGTCGTTCCTTATCTTCGTCGTTCAATACTTCGTCGCTTTAACTTCATCGTTCAATACTTCGTCATACACATTTCATCATCTGAATTGTCATTTGTTAACAGAAGTTTGCAAAACTATCTTAACCATTTCTTTTCAAGTGTTTGATCAGGTACACTCATATATATATCAATCATGAGTACTAGCCCTTGGGAATGGAGCAGTAGCTCAAGTACGGCTCAAGATCCGACCTCCGCAGCGGCGTGGATCAAGAATATGATGCCACAACAAACAATCTCTGCGGGTCAATGGGCATGCGTAGCAAATCAAAATCAAAGTATACCGAATTTGCTAATGAGCGAAAGTGAAACGGGTAGCAACAATCGACTGCCAAAGCTAAATCACATGAATGACTATCCATCTTGGAAAGGCCGATTTCATACTTACGTTCTAGGGCAAAACACCGAGCTATGGATATGTTTCACTACACCATACAACACAGCTCTTGAAGAAGCAGGTTCAAATCCAACAACATTGGCAAATATGACTGAAACAGACAAGAAAGCGTACGATCTTGAAAAGAAGGCGTTTGCTATCTTGACGCAAGCTCTCCACAAAGACATATATCACCAATTCTCTTATTGTGATACAACAAAAGCCTTGTGGGACATCCTAGTTACAAGAGGAGAAGGGAATGCGGCGACAAGGAAGACTCGCCAAGACTTGTTAATAAAGAAAAGAGTCGGAGTTGTTTTTGCTTCAATTCTCCTGCGCTTTTCATCTATTATAAGTTTGACACAATTAATATATTCCAACAGTCCAGGAAACAATCAAAATGTAATAACTAGCTGAACTATTGACATGAATCCAAGATTTAGGCAACAGGTTGTCTTTAAAAGCCAATAGGTTCCAACTTAATAAGCTGAACTATTGACTGGATGCAACCAATGAATAATAAAAGAAACTACTCATTAGGATCACAAGTCAACGTATTCAGCAAAACTTATTTGGATTGAATAGCCAAAAGGAACCCAGCTACATCTCAGATAATCTTTCGAGGAGGCATCAATCAGTTGAAGTCAACTCTATCCTGTTCAAGATTGTGGCCACTCGTTGAAGAATGCTATTCATGTACTCCATATTTTGTTCCGGTATCTACATATAGACATATAGAATCGGATTCTTTTAATCTAGCAACTCAACATATTCTTGCAAAGGTGGCATATATCATGGTAACTTGGAAAGATGATAAGAAAAGGAAGATGACAGTAGGAAATTGCAAGAACCAATGATCAAGGATATCTATAAATAGCTGGTTTCTCAGACAGCTAATGCAGGTGAAATCAGTAAGACAATAAGAAGAGAGGTTCTTACATGAAGAGAAGAGTCTTGTTTGGTAGCCAAGGATGACTTGCCTCCTCACACCTCATGGTGTTGGAATGTAATGCCTTGTTTTATTTACGAGGCAGGTTGCTCCTTGTCTTACTGACATGATCTTCTTGCTCATGTTAGATCATTTCTTCGTGAGTTTGTGTTCTAAAAGGATCTGGAAAACATGTGTTTGTAGGCTGAAACAATTTTTAGGTGTGCGTACGTGAACTGCGATATTAGAGTATACTACCCCATATGTCTACTTTAATCCTTGTTCTTCTCATTTCTTTTTATTTACTCTTCTTTTACCTATTAACCACCTAGGCATCCATGCACGTAGCTTTTTATCTTTCTTAATTAATTATTTGTTTTCCCATATAGAGCGAAAAATCTAATCAAAGCATTAGTTTGATTAGTTAAGATTACCAGATAGTGCACTTGTATTTGTATGCATGTGTGTAGGACCGAGTTTCGTGACCGAAACCGTGATTCGTGTGATTATGTTCATACACGGGAAGATTAGAGATGATAAACAAACAACTTTGTATTAATCCGGTAGTATAACATTACAAATCGACCCGATTAACAAGCTAACCGAACTAATACCAAAGGAGTATACATCCGGGGAGAGACCAAGTGGTGATCTCTCCCGGTGAGGTCTCAAGCCTCCTCCAACTTCCTTGTGTTACAAATGACAAGGGTTTTCTATTTATAGTCACACCCCTTGCCTTGCAAACACACACGGTCAAACAAATAACCCTCTCGTTTGACCACTTCAAACGAGCGGGTAAATACACGTTCGTTTGACCATTACACTAACTATTACATATTCAGCATAAAATAAATCTAATCTATTCGACAAGCATCGGACACAAAATCTGCATCAACAATGTGTTTTATTTCAAACCAGCATGGCGGCGGATATTGAGAAGGACCTCAAGGTAAACATTTTCCAATCCATGTGCATGTGTCAAATGGTCCAGCTTAACTTATCATATTATATCATTTTACCTCAAAGTTCAATTATATGTAAATCATACGTCGCCATTTTAGTTCTTAATATGTTCTTTTTAGGGACTGAAAAATAATCTCAGCTCCCATGTTATTTTAGTCCCGCGAATATGTGTTTTTAGAGTCTGAAAATCAGTCTGGAAAGGTGCAGAGATGAGAGATCGAGTGCAGGTGCAATGTTTTCAGGAATGAAGATGTATGCATAGATGAAAAACAAGCCAGAAGATGTTCGTGATTGGCCACCAGATTGTGGAACCAAGCGAAGATAAAGTTGTGAAGCAGAAGAAACTTGAAGTTGTGGAGATTTCTGTGAAGAATATGATGAAGTTTAAGCAGTGGAGTAGTAAACTTAAACTTAGTCTATAAGCATTATTAGTACTTATATATAATGTATGTATGTATGTATGTATGTATGTATGTATGTATGTATGTATGTATGTATGTATATGTCTATATTAGTATGGGTCAAGTAACCAAATGGGTCAATAGGAAGTTAGTTGATTACCTGCAACATATATAAGGTAGTTATATCGGTTAAAGTTAGTTTTGGCGTAGTTACCAGTTGGTAGTTAAGTAACTACCTTTGGCAACGATTATGTCAGTTAGGTTGGGTAGCCTATAAATAGGTCATTTGTATCAATGTAATATACAGTCGAATATATATGCAATATTTTGTGTATGTATACTGCAAATCTTTGTTAAAAACCTGTGTTTTGCATCCCCTAATTCCAACAAAGAGGACATAAAGAAAATATGTACATTTAGTAATAAGTGAAAGTCAATTTTTATTGATGGTTGTATTAGATGATTAAAAACTTATGACTTAGTTATCATTATTATTGTTCATTATGTAATTAATGTATGTGACATCATAGTACACTTATGTATCGTAGGTAGATAAGATCGAAATGGTGTGACTCTAGTTGTGCCAGTTAGACTTTGGCGCCAAATAACCGTTTGAAGTATGTATATATATGATGATTATTATCATTGATCATCACCAGGGAATAATAACTTATTATCCTATCTTTAATCCATGGTGCATTATACACTCTACAATAACACACAATCATTACCACACTCCTGATTTCACTCCAACAGGTTGTTTCTAATTTAACGTGGCCAATGACATTTAGCAACTGAAAAAGGTTCAGAGTCGCGTAACGTTGGCAGCAAGGGGCTCTGTAAATCTATAAAAAAAATACAATCAAATAATCTGAGTATTGCATCAGAAAAATAAAGCAAACCAATACCACTGTAGGTCCGGCTAGGGGAGGATCTAGTCGCCTAATCCTTGTGTACAAACCAACCCGGTTGTGCGGAATCCAACCGAGATAGCAAACCGAGATAGAACACGCAAATACACGACACGCAATATTCACCGATTAATACCTCTGTATTAATACGTATGAAAGGTTCAGTTACAAAGCAATGTTTACAAATATATTTTGCAAACTCTCTCAAACTCTCATGTGTGTGTGTGTTTGCTCTCTATTATGTGCTCTCAACTATGTGCTCTCTTGTCTGATATCAGACTATATATAGCAGCATACACCACGAAACAGAATAATACACGGCGAATCAAAACATAGACGACGAAAGTGAAGATGATGTCGACGAAAGAGAATCAATGTCGACGAAACAGCATGTTTCGTCGACTTCCATCCTGTTTCGCCGAACTGGGCTTAGGCCCAAACAGTGAGGCCCAGATGCTTGTTTCGCCGACTTTGGTTTAGACCCATGTCTTGTTTTCTTGTCTTGATTCAGCCCATGTTTGATCTTGTACGCGACGGAGGAAAGTCGTGTCTTGATCCAAAGCGCGTCGCATCGAGTCGCGTCCACAATCGTGTATCAACAAACTCCCCCTTGGACGCTACTCGCGAGATTCGCCTTTCATGTCTTCTATGTCGGAGGATATTCAATGTCTTCACGTCTTGAAAGAAGAAAGTGTATCAACAAACTCCCAGTTACATGTAGGAAGTGTGTTGACAAACTCCCCCTTAACATAAGCTCCCCCTTGAGTTATGCTCGTGAAAGACTTGATCTTTATAGCTTGAGATCCTTGTGGTGTTGATGATGGTCAGCGGCAACTCGATCATCTTTATCATTTGAGTGCCTTCACGTCGTGTCTTCATTCCGAAGCTTGTCCACGAACATGTTCTCTTCACCTTTAGCATCTGCACATGCAAGAAATCTAAACGCGTAATGAGAACAACTGCTTGGAATATAGTTATCGTAAACAAACGACACACATATGACCATATTTCAATCAACTACCGTCCGACAGTTTGAAAGTTTAACAAATTTATCAATTTTAGTTTTTCACTTTCAAAACATGCAAATTCTGACCATTTATGAAGATTTAGTCACTTTGGTTTTCGTTCAGGTTTCAGGAACGAAGACTCGAGCTCCAACATCGTACAATCGAAAATAAGATAGAAATAAAATCTTTTTGGCTTTTAGAAAGTTTATATTAAAACACACCTAAAATCTTTTTGGAATTTTTGAATATTTGAAATGTAAAGACTGAAAGCAGTAAATAAATATATACAAAGATGCAGAAACTGAAAGCATTAAATAAATATTTACAGACATTCTTTTTGCGAGTTTCGAGTTTCGAGGGTAAGAGAATCATATCAATGTACGGTTGTTGATGCAGATTTGTGTCCGATGCTTGTCGAATAGATTAGATTTATTTTATGCTGAATTTGTAATAGTTAGTGAAACGGTCTAATGAACGTGTATAGACCCGCTCGTTTGAAGTGGTCAAACGAGAGGGTTATTCGGTTGACCGTGTGTGTTTGAAAGACAAAGGGGTGTAGCTATAAATAGCAACCCTTTGCCATTTCAAACACAAGGAGATTTTAGGAGGTTCAAGTCCTCACCAGGGAGAGATCACCACTTGCTCTCTCCCCGGATGTATACTTCTTTGGTATGGTTCGGTTAGCTTGTTAATCGGGCCGGTTTGCTTTGTTATGTTACAAATCTATACAAGTAAGTACTTCTATCCGTCTATGATCTTCCCGTCTATGAACATAATCATGATAATCACGGTTTCGGTCACGAAACTCGGTCCTACAAGTGGTATCAGAGCCATGGTGCCCGATTTAGTAAATCTAACCGTTTACTAAGTCACATGTGCTCTAGATCTGTGATTTTAGTGACTTTTTGTTCAAGATGTAAAAATGGTGAAAATGAGAAAAACTCAGATCTGGACCCGAATATTCAGATCTGTGCTGAAACAAGTGTTCGGTTTTATGTTTTTCACCTATATAATCAAGTTATCATCATCAAAAATCAAAAATACAATGTTTTCGTCAAATCTGCAAAATAGAACAGAGGCTGTGTTCTTGATGTTCTTGGCGGCTGCTTAAAGAAACTAGGTTTTCTTCATACCCACTCCCGACGAAACAGACTCCATGACGAAACACAACCTCCAGTTTCGTCGTCGGCAATCTTTAACATCTGTTTCATCACAATACAACTTCAGTTTCGTCGACAAGTGTTTGACAATCTGTTTCGTCATCAAGATACAACAATCAGTTTCGTCGGACCAAACAAACCTGTTTCGTCTCAATACAATTCTGTTTCGTCGGCTTCACAAGTCTTTCAGCTGCTGTTGATTGGTCATCGAAGAAGAAGAAGGGTCATATAGAGAGTTACCAACAGATTTGAAGGTTTGTAGGTGTGAATCGAAGATGACAAGGAGGAAGATCATGTGATAATCAGCGACTGACTTACTTGTGATTTTAGGGTTGTTGATTTCTTGGTTGGTTCGCTGAAATCATCTTTTAATCCTGAAGAATTTGGTGTTGGGTATCTTTGAAGGTAAAGAAGAAAAAGGTATCGGCTGATTAAGATTAGCGGTTGTTGATATGATTTTTATTTGGGTTTTTTTTTTTTTGATGGTTTGATGCTGTTAATCGAAGAGAGTGAAAAGAACAAAAGAATGGTCTGCAATTGACTTTTGTTTTTTTTGTTGGTGTGTATCGATGAAGAAAAAGAGAGACATAGACGTTTGTGGATGATGGCAGCTAGGTCATTTTCTATTTGGGCCCCCTTGTGCGAGTCTAAAACTTTATTTGGAGTTGTTGGACTGATCAAAAGGCCCACCTAATGTTTGAAAGCTGCTGATATATTTTCTTCATCGATACAGTCTATTTCTTGTTCGGTTAATTTTCAAGTTTAGGTTGGTGAGTGATAGTTGGGCCCCATTAAAATTTTTATATTGTTGCCAATATCAAGATTTTATTGTGGGTATCGAAGTCATAGAAAGTTTGCAAAGTGGAGTCGGGTATTCGCGAAGATTATTTGAACCGGGCTTCCAAATTTCAACATCAAATTCGTACGAATTCGGGAGCGCGCGAAATGATGAAGATGATGAAAACAAAAGATGATGATAAATTTTGAAAAATGTGGGGTAGTCACGGTTACCGATGAAAATGTCAAAAAAATGGTGACGCGACTATTATGGGCCAAAAACCAAAAAAACGGTATGTTCACTTCCGCACGTCAGTATTTATGTTTGTTATCGGTTATTCGAAGATGTTCGAAAGCATTTTGTTTATTGTCATATTTTCGCATTTGAAAACGAACGTATGAACCTAGAATGTCAATACCGGTCCTAACGAATCCAAAAGGTCGAAGAGTATATGCCTATGATGAAAGTTTTCAGATTGGGTGTTAGCAGAACCTTGGGGGGATACAAGTCGGATCCTACAGGGTATTAGGGGACGTTCTTATTCAACTAGAATATGCAAAGAAGAAAGCCGTTTTCGTGATTTTTCGAAAAACCGAGAACATTTGAAAGATTCTACTCAGTGGAGAGGGTTTGTTCAGTAAAGATTGACGACAGTTCCGCTAATTGAAGGGAACCGGTGAACATTTGAAACTTAACGACAGTTCCTTTAAAGTGGAAAGGAATCTGTTAAGGTTTAGAGATCTTACCAAAGAAATGGGGGAATAAAAATTTTCGTATGTTGAATTTCTTCGGTAAATTTCTAAACGCAATCACAGGTGGTAGAGTTTGTGATTTTCTAGTGACACAAAGACGGTTTACAGAAGACAGTTCACCAGAAACCTCTACCATTGTAGTATGCTTGAAGATCAAGACTTGATGCAGTTTTTAAAAGAATGGAACCCTTATCAAATGCCGGTTGGAGTATTGGAAGATCAGCGGAAGATCGGTCAATTGAGCCTTTTGAGGAAATTGCACAACGCTCAACACGGATACGCGTACTTTGAGGGGGAACTATTATACAAGAAGCGTCAAGATACTACTTACCTGGATCATCGGTCAAGGGGGAATTTGTTAACACAGAGAAGATGAATACTTGACTGAAGATCGATTGCAGTTGCATTTTCAGCATTCGACAGCAACGGACAAGGGGGAATTTGTTGATGCAGATTTGTGTCCGATGCTTGTCGAATAGATTAGATTTATTTTATGCTGAATTTGTAATAGTTAGTGAAACGGTCTAACGAACGTGTATAGACCCGCTCGTTTGAAGTGGTCAAACGAGAGGGTTATTCGGTTGACCGTGTGTGTTTGAAAGACAAAGGGGTGTAGCTATAAATAGCAACCCTTTGCCATTTCAAACACAAGGAGATTTTAGGAGGTTCAAGTCCTCACCAGGGAGAGATCACCACTTGCTCTCTCCCCGGATGTATACTTCTTTGGTATGGTTCGGTTAGCTTGTTAATCGGGCCGGTTTGCTTTGTTATGTTACAAATCTATACAAGTAAGTACTTCTATCCGTCTATGATCTTCCCGTCTATGAACATAATCATGATAATCACGGTTTCGGTCACGAAACTCGGTCCTACAACGGTCATGCCAGAACGCTCTTGTTTTTCTTTTTGTTAACATTTAGATAAGCATCCTATAACAATTATCGGTATTGTTATCCACATAAGCTCAACTTATCATTAGTAATCATGGCGAGGGGATACATTAAGGTATGATTTATACTTACCGACCGGTGTTCATCCACATCACGACACATTCCCGTATCAAGGTATGCACGAGGGTTCATCTTACCGGTGAGTATACCGATTATCATCTGTTTGACCGTACATGATGTGAGAAACTCACTTATTTTGATTGAAAACAAGCCCTATGTGATAGAATCACTTATTGATGAGGAACTTGATTTTCAGATGCATGAGGGCATAGGAGCAAGTCCGTGAACAGGTCAGTACTTTCGTACAGCAGAGAGACGAACTTGACTCCCGGATGAATGTGATATTTTATCACTTATTTGAGGGACATGTGATTGTTAATCACTTATTGAGGTCGAATGCAGTATGTACACGTATGTATGGTATCATGGAAGATCTAGACTTGCGTCCCCGTTATTTTTCGGTAAAAGATACAACCATGATACCCAGATGATAAGCAGCATAAAGACCGAATATCTCAGAACCTCGGCAATCTCTCAAACGAAATTTCGGTACTAAGACCATATGCCAATGAATGGTTCCCACCTGGTCTTCAGTCGATTTAAGTTTATATCACCCTGCACACTTTAAAATGATTGTGAGCCTACCGATACATCTTATATAGAGCTGCTTAACATATTTTTCATTTAAGGTTTAAAGAGGTTTAGACAGACCACTGATGTACTATCATTTTCTCATTTGCTCGCCAGGAAACTCATTTTTGCTTTTCTATTGTTTTTGTGTTTTTGAAATTTTTCAATGTTTTTGGATTTTTCAAATATGGATTTACTCCCCTTAAAATCAACAAACTAAGCTAAAATTTAAAACACAAAGGTATTTACAAAAATGATTTTCCGATGTTGGTTTTACTCTTGCTTGACATCGATGCCGTTTACCAAAATTAAGTTAATCAGAATTGATTTATTGAATTTTGGAGAAAATGAGTTGGCACATCGGTAATCGGTGTGGACCATGACAACATTGATGAGTTTCATAGTGAAACAATCACGTGTGAGGTGATATTCGAGTTCAACGTGTCAGGTCAAAGAGTGCTGTATGAGATGAAAAAAAAATCATAAAGCAGCTTAAATATCGACAAGTATAGGAGAGATTAGAAATTTTAAAACCGTATCCTGCAACTGCTTCGTGCATTGCCAGGAATCTGAGTGCTCTCCCAAACTGGATATCCACCCGGTGTGGATTTCAAAGTCGATTTTGTAGCTACTGAGAAGTCTCTTGACAACAACAAGATCATAGACCTCTGGGTCCGGCTGGTCTTGCACCAGCGAAGGTCTTTATCTTTCTCTCTCATCATTTATCATTATCTCTATTAGGAATACAGAATATATATTGACTTTGTTGGTGCACTTGTGTCTGTACTTTGTCTGTATTCGGTCACGATGTAAAACGATGTCTTCGTAGTCCTGTAAGTTTGACCAAGTCAACCATCCTCCGGTTTGACTTGGCCAAACAGTTTGAACATTGGTTTGTAAGCTGGTTGCGTCGAAGGATAGTTCATCGAAGGATTGTCACATCCTTCGATATGTTCGAAAGATAACCTTCGATGGATGGACCTCGAACGATGCCATCCTTCGAGGTACATGCTGATCATTCGAGCTGTTTCTGGTCGATAGATGATCCTTCGATCGTCTATCTGATCCTTCGACACAGACCTGCTGTGTTCGGGTATAAATACCCATGTGTTGTGTTCACTTCGAAAGTGGAGAGAGGGAGTGACACAAGAGACAGTTTGGAGAGTTTGAAAGTTAGACACGAGAGAAGCATTCTGCTGAGAGCATTCTGTCAAAACACACACACACTTAGAGAGTTTGCAAAACACTTTTGTAAACATTGTGCTTGTAACCGGAACCCTTCATACGTTTAATACAAGTGGTGTTAATCGGTGAATATTGTGTGTCTTGTGTTTGTGCTTGTTTCTACTCCCGGTTTGCATGCTAGCTTGGATTCCGCACTCGCTAGTGTGTTAGATATATCAAGGAATAGGTTAAACCTCAACCTCCGAGGGACCTACAAGTGGTATCAGAGCCGTGGCTCTTTTCCTTGTTAAAAACCGGGTTTTTACAAGCTTTGGAGTGTTTTTGGACAAAAAATCCTTCTGTTTTAGCTCCCATTTTTACTGTTTTTCTCGCATTTTCAGAAGTTAAAACGTGTTCTAAACTGTCGGGTGTGTTAAGGGAAGGTTTGGGTAACTTGAAAACTTGTTTTTGAGGTGTTTGGTGATTTCCGATCAAGATTCCGGCTTACTCCGGTACCGGTTTCTGGATAGAACCTTCGAATTTTAGTTATATTTTATTATTCAAAACCTGTTTCGCATGCAGAAAATCATGGTCTAACCATACTTTCTGCGAAAGATCTCACCAACCCATCACCTTTTTCACACCTGTCACTCATTTGTCAACTGTGTCAGAATCGGTCGAAGGATATCCTTCGGAATCGAAAGGTCATCTTTCGATCAAAGGAAGTTCGACAGATTATCATCTTTCGAGCATCCTTCGAAGCCTGTGATTTATCCTTCGATTCAAGGAATCTTTTCGAAACTTACATCTTTCGGTCTATTGTTCTGTTTCGAAAGACAAGGATCCTTCGATTGGAGAGTCTTTCGAAATCACAGCTCTTTTTCGAAAGACAAGGATCCTTCGATTGGAGAGTCTTTCGAAATCTTTGTTCGAAACTCAACAGTGATCTTTCGAACACTGTTGATCCTTCGAACAAGTGTTGATCATTCGATTGTGGTCTGTTTAGTTTAACAAGTTTCTGTTTTTCAGATCTTTCGAGCTTGGATCCTTCGGCTGTTTGTCATCTTTCGGGTTATTCATATAAAATTTATTTTTCTTATCAAAAATGAATTCGGCCTGGGGTGTTCCCTTACCTGCATCTCCTGCATGGGCCGAATCTCCCGTACCTGTATCTTCGCAAGCTAATGCTATATCTACCGGTCAATGGGCATTCGTATCAAATCAAACTCCAAGTGTTCAAAGCATTTTGTTAAGCGAGAGTGAAACGGGAAGTTTGAATAGGCCTCCAAAGTTGATGCACTTAAGTGAATATCCGGGATGGTTTGATAGATTTCATACATACGTCCTTGGTCAAAATACAGAATTGTGGTTGCGTTTCATCACAGATTTTGATCAAACAATAGAGCTTGCCGCTTCATCTGCTGCTACGTTTGCAGATCTTACGGAAGATCAGAAGAAGGTCTATGATTTGGAAAAGAAGGCATATGCCATTCTTACTCAGGCGTTAAGTAAAGATATTTATCATCAATTTGTCAGTCACAAGACAACGAAGAAGTTGTGGGACGCATTGAAGATAAGGGGCGTAGGAAATGAAGCGACACGTCAATTGAGAAAAGACCTGCTAAAGAAAGAGTTTGATGGTTTTACTTGTATGGAGAATGAATCTTTAGGAGATTTGACAAGTCGATTCAATCATTTGCTGACTGAATTGGGAAATATTGGGGTTGTAACAACTTCAGCAGAGATAGTGAAGAAGTTTGCAGATGCACTGCCACCTCAATGGAATAATTTCTTAGAAATCATGAAGTACAATGGCACTTTGGATACAACAAACTTCAATGACTTTGCTCAACTCCTGGAAAACAAGAATCAGGAAGAAACTCTCAAGGCAAAAAGAGTTCCAGTGCCACAAAATCCTGAAATGTATTATGGAACTTCTGGCACTTCTACAAAACCTTCTTCACACGCTCCAATTCAAACAGCATTTGTATCTAGCACTAGCTTGTATGGCCTTCCTCCTCCAACAACAGACATGTATGGAGTTCCGCTTGAACCAGTCCCTCAATCAGTACCACAACAGCAAGGCCAACGACCTATCAGAGCGACAGACATGTATGGGAATCCTCTTCCTCCTCAACAGCAAGCGTGTTATGGAAGTACCTCATCTGCTGGTCAACAATCAAAGCCAAATACGGTACGGCTCGACACCTCAAGCTTTTCTAAAGTCAGTGTGGAAGTAGCAAAGGAACACATGGAGCTGCTAAACACTTTGGTGAGCGCATACTGTGGATTAGTGGAAGGTCAGATTGGCAACATTAATCTGACTCAAGAAGACTATCAGCAGATCGATAAAGAGGAGATGGAGATGATGGACATCAAATGGGCCTTTGCCAGTGCTGTTAGACGAGCAAAGGATTTCATGGAAAGAACTGGCAGAACCAGCTTGGAAAGCAAGAAAGACACCAAGTATGGGTTTGATAAACAGGCTGTTAGATGCTTCAATTGTGGTGAACGTGGTCATTTCAAGCGTGAATGTACGAGGCCATCTCAACATGGAAACCAGAATCCTTTTAGAAGTCAAGGCAACCAACAGAACCAGAACAGAAACAATGTTCATACGTTGGTGCCTGTCAACAACCAGACTCAAGCAGGACCATCAAATGCCAACCAGGCACTTGTGGTTCAAGTAGATGAAGGCTGTGATTGGTCAATCCAGTTGGGAAATGATGCTCCAGATGGAACAGCTTGTTTTGCTGAAATCGTCAAGGATTTAAATCACGCCAGTGGTGGAGAATCTTCCGCCAATGGTGGTGACTCTTCTGAGGATGAAGACTCTTCTGGTTATAGTGGAAGCTCAGATGAAGAATCCTCCACTTCAGGCAATGATCAGGTGGATGAGACATCAAGTGCGTCAGTCGATGCAAATATTGATGAGCTATTGGGAGAAGCTTCAGCAGAAACTCAAAGAAGATCTATTTTGGTGGATCAAGCTGCTTATTCTTCGTCTTCTCTCCATTCAGCCTTTATGGCTAATGTCGACAGTTCATCAAGTCAGGTATGTGTCGATGAACCCACTTCTGTTAGCTGTGATAATTGTGATAGTTTAACTGTTAAATGTGCTGATTTAGAAGCAAACATGTCTGAATTGCAAGGCAAACATGATGCTGTACAAGCTAGTTTGTTTGACTTGCAAGACAAACATGTTTCATTGAATGATAAGTGGTGTGAATTGCAAAGCAAACACGAGGCTTTGCAGGAGAAGTATGATGTGACATTTATCCACAATCAAAAATTAACCGTGGATCTTTCTAAGTGCACAGAAGCCAACATGTTTTATGAAAACCATGAAAAGGAGTTCAAATCGGTAATTGAAAAATTAAAGAAAGATAAAACCGAATTAACTAAAATGGTTTCAAGAAAACAAACTGACATTAATTTGTATATAACTCGTCTTGAGGTAATGCAAAAAGAAATGGCTTGTGTGAAAACTGAAAGTGAGGCGATCCGACTCAAGTTAGACAGTTATTTGAGTTCTAGCTATGTGTTGGATCACATCATTGATGTACAGAAAGAAAAACGGGATGTCACATGCATAGGCTACAAGAAATGTCCACCACCCGTGAGAAACAATTATGATGCCATGCCTGACGAGGAGAACAGAACTTTCTTTGAACCATCTGTTCCTCTTGATGTTAAAGAATTTGCAGCAGGACTGGGATACAAGAAAGAAGTATCATCAGATTCAGATGTGTCAGCAGATACATGTGTGTCTTCTGCTGAACCGAATCAGGTTCCTCCTGTTGTGATATACAGTGAGGATTCTGATTCTTCTGATGATGAGTCTGATGATACTGATTCAGCAAAGTCTGATGCAGTGATAAAAGAAGAGGACATACCTCTTGAGAATCATATTCTGTGTGATCCTCCTGCAAAACCTGCTAAGACTGTTGCAATCGAGCATGTGTCTGCAAAAGAGTCGGAGAGTGTGGATTTGCTGTACACTCTTGTTGGTGATGATAAAGTTTATTCAGACAAAGATTTTCCTATTAAGAATGTTAATCAATCATTAATAAGTAAAGTCTTTGAGAATTCAACAAGTAAGTTTTTGGGAAAGACAGGACCACATGTTACTGTAACACAGTGCCCTCCTATCCCAAAGGCTGAAGTTAGAAAACAATTTGGAAATCAGGAATTACCAACAGTGCCAAAACAGCAAAATCATACCAAACCCAAAGGAAAGGCACCGACTCCAACTCAAAAGAAGCCGAATCAGAAGAAGAAGAAGAATGTGAACTTTGTGAAATCTAAGGGAACGGACAAAATTGCTACATTTGAAAATCAATCAAACTTAGATTTTGTCAAGAAAGCAACTGTAATGAAAAGGAATGAACCAAATAGTTCAAAACCTAGTACCTCGGGATCACAAAGTTCATCATCGGCAAGACGATCACATGAGACTTCGGGGTTTGTAGAACGAAGATCATGTTTTGAATGTGGTACAATTGGGCATATCATTCGAAATTGCCCGTATCTTCATAAATTAAAAGCCAAAGAAGATGATCCCCGTGACAAAACTGACCGCAAACGATCTGTTTCTGTAAAACAAGATCCCCGCCTTGTAAAAGAAAGGGAAAAGAAACAGAAACGCCAACAGGTCAAGAAAATTGAAAGGGCAATTAAAACCGATGTGGTTAACAAACCATCTGTTTCTGTCAAACCAAACAATTTAAAAACTTCAGACAACCATGAAGTTAAGATTTTAAAGAATAACACTGGTATAACAAAACAGACCTGGAAACCAAAAACGGTTAAAAATTCAGGGGGACCATCACAATTTTTAAATCATCAAAGAATAGAAGTTATTGTTATTGATGAAAATGGAAGACCCAAGACCACAATGGCTTGGGTCCCCATCTCCAACTAATTGTGTGAGTTCATGTGCAGGGTGTTCCAGGAGGAACTATCAGCAGTCATTGGATTGTTGATAGTGGGGCATCCAGGCACATGACAGGCGACATGAAGCTTCTCTACGACGTCAAATCTATTAGAGGAGGTTATGTTGCTTTTGCTGGAGATAAGGGCGGATATATTACGGGTGAAGGAATGATTTCCAACGGGGTTGTTAGTTTTGACAAGATCAACTTCGTACAACAACTTGATCACAATCTTCTTAGTGTTTCTCAAATTTGTGATAAGCAGTTCTCAGTACACTTTGATGCAAATGGATGTTATGTGCTGAAACCCGGCTTCAAAATTCCAAAAGAATGGATTCTCTTGTCAGCTCCAAGGATAAATGATCTGTATGTCCTTGATATGAGCCAAGCTATCACAACGTCTGCACAAGCAACATGTTTCGTTTCCAAAGCCACAGAAAAAGACACAATCTCTTGGCACAGACGAATGGGTCACATTCACTTACGCAAAATGAATCATTTGGTGTCAAATGAATTAGTGAATGGTGTTCCTCTTAAAAACTTCCATCTTCAAGACGTCTGTGTCTCGTGCCAGAAAGGAAAACAAACGAAGAAGCGACACCCTACAAAGAAAGTCAACACGGTGGCAGTTCCTCTTGAACGTTTGCACATGGATTTGTTCGGTCCTGTCAAGCACAAAAGCATCAGGAATCATCAATATTGCCTCGTGATAACTGATGATTATTCAAGATTTTCTTGGGTGGCGTTCATGGCACATAAGAGTGAAACCTTCGGTATTATCAAAAACTTGATCATTCAGATTGAGAATCTATATAAGTTGAAGGTTAGGCGGATACGTAGCGATAATGGTACTGAATTCAAAAATCATGCCATGGCGGAGTTTTGCACTTCAAAGGGTATTCTTCACGAATTTAGTGCAGCTTATACTCCTCAACAGAATGGCGTCGCTGAACGTAAGAACCGCACATTGATCGAGACTGCTAGGACTATGTTGGTAGAGTCACAGTTGCCGATTCCCTTCTGGACTGAAGCTGTGGCCTCTGCATGTTATACGTTGAACCGAGTCCTTACAGTCAAAAGGCACAACGAGACCTGTTTTGAGCTTATTAACAAACGGAAACCAGATTTGTCATATCTTGAACCGTTTGGAGCTCCGTGCACAATAATCGATCCTAATGGAAAGTTTGGGGCAACAGCCATTGAGGGATACTTTCTTGGGTATTCCACCCCAAACTTAAGAGTCTGGAATCTAGAGACTAAAAGGGTCGAGGAATGGTCTGAAGTCAGAGTACAAAGGCACACTTTACCAGTCAAAAATCCTGGTCAGCCTTGGATGTTTGAGTACGATGACTTTTTCAATTCGATCAATGTTGAAGCAGTTGAAGAAAATGTTGCGGCAAGGATGTTTTTCGAGAGTGACAATGCAACAGATTCACCGTTGGTTCGTCCCATTATTGTCAATCAAGAACCATCTTCAGTGAACAACAATGCTCTCGACAATGAGGATTTTCACGATGCTACCGAATTGAACGAATCTTCAGAGGATGATGAATTTCTCGATGCAGATCAAGAAGCTCCAACAACAGCAGTTCATGGTACTTCAGAGGGTACTCCTCCAGTGGATGCCCATAGAACAGCTGAAGCTACTGCATCATCCTCTTCGTCAATTCCGGGCATTGATTTAGTTGTTGATCTCAATTTCAACAATCTGGGTATAAATATTCCAGTTCCAGATAATCCAGAAACAAGGATTCATAATACCCATCCTCAACAAAACATCATCGGAAATGTGCAAAGTGGCGTTCAAGCAAGAAACATGTTGCGGAACAACAACAATGCAGGCTTGTATGCAGCTATCAGAGAATTTGGGCAACAAAACGATTGGTCTTTCGCGTGTTATGTCTCACAGGAAGAGCCAAGAACTTGGAAAGAAGCATTGAAAGATAGCTCTTGGGTTGAAGCAATGCAGGAAGAACTGCAGCAATTCCAGAAGCTTGGTGTCTGGAAACTCGTAGAGAAACCTGCTGGTTACAAGAAGATTGGTACCCGTTGGGTGTTTAAATGCAAAAAGGATGACCGTGGAATCGTTATTCGAAACAAAGCAAGGCTAGTCGTTCAAGGTTTTCGTCAGATAGAAGGAATCGACTACAACGAAGTGTATGCACCTGTTGCACGTCTAGAAGCAATTCGGATCTTTCTGGCTTATGCCTCATTCAAAGGTTTCAAGGTATACCAGATGGACGTGAAAAGTGCATTCTTACATGGTGTGGTGGAAGAAGAGGTGTATGTCGAACAGCCTCCAGGTTTTGAAGTTCCTGTCCATCCCGATCGGGTTTGGTTGCTCAACAAAGCTCTCTATGGTCTACATCAAGCACCGCGAGCTTGGTACGCAACCTTATCTAATTATTTGCTGGAGAATGGATTTCGCAGAGGTCTTATCGATTGTACTCTTTTCGTCAAAGAACAAGATGGAGATCTTCTACTGGTACAGGTATACGTTGATGATATTATATTTGGTTCTACTAATGATGTTTTGTGTAGGAATTTCGAGCGCATTATGCAGGATAAATTCGAGATGAGTGCTATGGGGGAAATGACTTTCTTTTTGGGCCTACAAGTACAACAAACCGAGTCTGGGATATTCATCCATCAGACTAAATATGTTGGTGACATCTTGAGCCGGTTCCAGATGTCTGATGCAACGCCCATCGGTACCCCATTGCCACAAAATCACGGAATTACTCCAGACTTGAAGGGTCAAGATGTTAGCCCCTCACACTACCGCGCGATGATCGGATCTCTTATGTACCTCACAGCATCAAGACCAGATATAATGTACCCAACGTGCCTGCTTGCCAGATATCAAGTCAACCCGAAGGCCTCACATCTTGCAGCTGTAAAAAGGATTTTTCGTTATTTGAAGGGTTACCCTGACACCGGTCTATGGTACCCTAGGGATAATAACTTTGACTTGATCGCATTCAGTGATTCTGATTTTGGCGGATGCAAAATCAACGGCAAATCCACAACGGCTGGATGTCAGTTTTTGGGAAATCGCCTAGTCACATGGCAGTGCAAGAAGCAGACATGTGTAGCTACATCAACATGCGAAGCTGAATACATTGCTGCATCAAGTTGTTGCTCCCAAGTCCTATGGATACAACAACAAATGCGTGACTACGGTTTTGAATTCCTAACTACTCCTATTTACGTTGATAATTCTGCTGCATTACATATCACTAAAAATCCTGTGCAGCATTCAAAGACTAAGCACATCGACATTAAGTATCACTTCATACGTGATTGCTTTGAGAAAAGGCTAATCGATGTTGCTTACGTCCACACCGATGACCAACGTGCCGACCTTTTTACCAAAGCATTTGACAAATCAATATTTGACTATTTATTATTGGTAAACGGCATTAAGGTCAAGCAAGAGTAAAACCAACATCGGAAAATCATTTTTGTAAATACCTTTGTGTTTTAAATTTGTCTTAGTTTATTGATTTTAGGGGGAGTAAATCCAAATTTGGAAAATCCAAAAACATTAAAAATTTCAAAAACACAAAAACAATAGAAAAACAAAAATGAGTTTCCTGGCGAGCAAAAGAGAAAATGATAGTACATCAGTGGTCTGTCTAAACCTCTTTAAACCTTAAATGAAAAACGATAAGCAGCTCTATATAAGATGTATCGGTAGGCTCACAATCATTTTAAAGTGTGCAGGGTGATATAAACTTAAATTGACTGAAGACTGGGTGGGAACCATTCATTGGCATATGGTCTTGGTACCGAAATTTCGTTTGAGAGATTGCCGAGGTTCTGAGATATTCGGTCTTTATGCTGCTTATCATCTGGGTATCATGGTTGTATCTTTTACCGAAAAATAACCGGGACGCAAGTCTAGATCTTCCATGATACTATACATACGTGTACATACTGCATTCGACCTCAATAAGTGATCAACAATCACATGTCCAAACAAATAAGTGATAAAATATCACAAATTCTTTCCGGGAGTCAAGTTCGTCTCTCTGCTGTACGAAAGTACTGACCTGTTCACGGACTTGCTCCTGTGCCCTCATGCATCGAAAATCAAGTTCCTCATCAATAAGTGATTATATCACATAGGACTTGTTTTCAAATCAAAATAAGTGAGAATCTCACATCATATACGGTCAAACAGATGATAATCGGTATACTCACCGGTAAGATGAACCCTCGTGCATACCTTGATACGGGAATGTGTCGTGATGTGGATGAACACCGGTCGGTAAGTATAAATCATACCTTAACGTATCCCCTCGCCATGATTACAAATGATAAGTTGAGTTTATGTGGACAACAATACCGATAATCTTTATAGGATGCTTATCTTAATGTTAACTAAAAGAACAACAAGAACGTTTTGGCATGACCGTACACTGATATGATTCTCTTACCCTCGAAACTCGCAAAAAGAATGTCTGTAAATATTTATTTAAATGCTTTCAGTTTCTGCATCTTTGTATATATTTATTTACTGCTTTCAGTCTTTAAATTTTGAAATATTCAAAAAGCCAAAAAGATTTTATTTCTAGTTTATTTTCGATCGTACGATGTTGGAGCTCGAGTCTTCGTTACCTGAAACCTGAACGAAAACCGAAACGACTAAATCTTCATAAACGGTCGAAATTTGCAAGTTTTGAAAGTTAAAAACCTAAAATTGATAAATTTTATTGAACTTTCAAACTGTCGGACGGTGTTTGATTGAACAATGGTCACATGTGTGTCGATATTCCAAGCAGTTGTTCTCATTAAGCGTTTAGATTTCTTGCATGTGCAGATTCTAAAGGCAAGGAGAACATGGTCGATGACAAAGCCTCGGGATGAAGACACGACGTGAAGGCACTCAAGTGATGAAGATGATCGAGTTGCCGCTGACCATCATCAATACCACAAGGATCTCACTTCATAACGAACAAGTATTTCACGAGCATAACTCAAGGGGGAGCTTATGTTAAGGGGGAGTTTGTCAACACACTTCCTACATCAAACGGGGAGTTTGTTGGTACACTTTCTGCTTTCAAGACGTGAAGACTTTAAAGATCCTCCGACATTGAAGACATGAAAGGACATCAAAGTTGAAGACACAAAGATCGAGACAAAGATCAAGTTATAAAGATCAAGACAAAGCTACAGCCAAGGGGGAGTTTGTTGGTGCACTTGTGTCTGTACTTTGTCTGTATTCGGTCACGATGTAAAACGATGTCTTCGTAGTCCTGTAAGTTTGACCAAGTCAACCATCCTCCGGTTTGACTTGGCCAAACAGTTTGAACATTGGTTTGTAAGCTGGTTGCGTCGAAGGATAGTTCATCGAAGGATTGTCACATCCTTCGATATGTTCGAAAGATAACCTTCGATGGATGGACCTCGAAAGATGCCATCCTTCGAGGTACATGCTGATCATTCGAGCTGTTTCTGGTCGATAGATGATCCTTCGATCGTCTATCTGATCCTTCGACACAGACCTGCTGTGTTCGGGTATAAATACCCATGTGTTCTGTTCACTTCGAAAGTGGAGAGAGGGAGTGACACAAGAGACAGTTTGGAGAGTTTGAAAGTTAGACACGAGAGAAGCATTCTGCTGAGAGCATTCTGTCAAAACACACACACACTTAGAGAGTTTGCAAAACACTTTTGTAAACATTGTGCTTGTAACCGGAACCCTTCATACGTTTAATACAAGTGGTGTTAATCGGTGAATATTGTGTGTCTTGTGTTTGTGCTTGTTTCTACTCCCGGTTTGCATGCTAGCTTGGATTCCGCACTCGCTAGTGTGTTAGATATATCAAGGAATAGGTTAAACCTCAACCTCCGAGGGACCTACAGACTTAATCCATATTACAGTAATAAATCAACTACAAAAGTGTTCACAAAAAAATGTCAAAACGTTATGCATAATCAGAGCTAAAATTAAGTGAATAGATATGATAGAAAGAGCATATTTTAAATTTTTTCTTATCTTTCTTTGAACGAAGAGCATATGCTAATTAGTGCAAAAGGCCAACTTGGATGCATGACTAATAGTTCAAGGCAGAAGGCAAACATTGAGGAATTTGAGGTGCATATATACCAGTCCATGTGCACAATCAGATGCTTTGACCATTGTTGGTACATTTATATGTCTGTAACTTTGTCTTGTTTACGTTATATGTTATAGGTCTTTTGTTATCGAGTCAGTTAGTTCCGTCAAGTCTACCTAGTTGGATATCCTCCTATTTTACTTGGTATGACATTTTGTCTCTGTAATTGTACTGTATGTTAAGCATATGCTAGTGTTTACATATAGTACGTTTTGTCTCATGTCTTCTGTTTAAACACTTAGCAATATCGTATGTCCTTGATTGATGTTTGACGAAGAATCAATCTTCGTCGAACACTATGCTTGGCGAACCTTCGAATGTTCGTCGATGGGTGTGTGTGACGAAGAATCAATCTTCGTCACACATATCCTTCGTCTCATAGAGGTTCGTCGAGGGACAGTATATATAGCTGGTTATGTTTAACAATTAAGGTATGAGAGCATAGAGAGAAACTGAGGGTTTATCGTTCAAGCATTGTGTGTATATGTTTGATGTTGTTCTCGTCCTTTTAATCTAAAGTGAATCTTTGGTTATCTGTTGTGTTATTTGCTATACTCTGTTTGGTTTGCATCATCACGGGGATTCCGCACTTGTGATTGCGTTTGTGATAAACAGGGACTAGGTTTCGTATCGATCCTCCGGGGAAAACGGACCTACAAGTGGTATCAGAGCCTAGGCTCTTTTCCTTGATTAAAACCAAATATTTTTTAGTTTTTTCAAGTTGTTTATGATTTTCATGAAACTGATATTTTTTAAAAGTTTATGTTTTTAAAAAAAAGTTTCTGAAATCTGGGAAAATCAGTCTCTGTCGTGTTATTTTGCTATAAGTTTCATTGAAAACCTTGTTATAGGGCATTCCTACATGTTAGTGTTTGGTTTTTGTTGAAAGTTTAAGCAAAATAGTGTTTCGGAAAATTTCTCCGGTGAAAATTTGGCAGGAATATTCATCAAGTTCAAAGTTGCATTCAAAATGTTCTTGACTATCTTCAAAGTGTTCTTGATAATATCTGTTGTTTGATCTATATCTGAGTTTGAATTATTTGTTTGCATTATTGATCTGTCATTAAAATATAATTGTTTGACAAATTGGGTTGTTTGACAAATTGGTAAAATGATGATGGATTGGGTCTGTCACACAGCAAGTTGTTAGCTTGAAAAACGTGTCACCAACTTGTGTCATATAATATTCGTTCTGTTTTTGCAAAATATCTAATTGTTCGTCAAGTTGTGTTAAACGAAGTCCTAATCTTCGTCAAAATTGTTTCAGGCGAAGATTACCATTCTTCGTTAAAGTTGTGTTTGACGAAGATTCAAACCTTCGTCGCACAGGACTTCGTCGCCTTAAACTTCGTCGTTCTTTATCTTCGTCGTTCCTTATCTTCGTCGTTCAATACTTCGTCGCTTTAACTTCATCGTTCAATACTTCGTCGCTTTAACTTCATCGTTCAATACTTCGTCATACACATTTCATCATCTGAATTGTCATTTGTTAACAGAAGTTTGCAAAACTATCTTAACCATTTCTTTTCAAGTGTTTGATCAGGTACACTCATATATATATCAATCATGAGTACTAGCCCTTGGGAATGGAGCAGTAGCTCAAGTACGGCTCAAGATCCGACCTCCGCAGCGGCGTGGATCAAGAATATGATGCCACAACAAACAATCTCTGCAGGTCAATGGGCATGCGTAGCAAATCAAAATCAAAGTATACCGAATTTGCTAATGAGCGAAAGTGAAACGGGTAGCAACAATCGACTGCCAAAGCTAAATCACATGAATGACTATCCATCTTGGAAAGGCCGATTTCATACTTACGTTCTAGGGCAAAACACCGAGCTATGGATATGTTTCACTACACCATACAACACAGCTCTTGAAGAAGCAGGTTCAAATCCAACAACATTGGCAAATATGACTGAAACAGACAAGAAAGCGTACGATCTTGAAAAGAAGGCGTTTGCTATCTTGACGCAAGCTCTCCACAAAGACATATATCACCAATTCTCTTATTGTGATACAACAAAAGCCTTGTGGGACATCCTAGTTACAAGAGGAGAAGGGAATGCGGCGACAAGGAAGACTCGCCAAGACTTGTTAATAAAGAAAAGAGTCGGAGTTGTTTTTGCTTCAATTCTCCTGCGCTTTTCATCTATTATAAGTTTGACACAATTAATATATTCCAACAGTCCAGGAAACAATCAAAATGTAATAACTAGCTGAACTATTGACATGAATCCAAGATTTAGGCAACAGGTTGTCTTTAAAAGCCAATAGGTTCCAACTTAATAAGCTGAACTATTGACTGGATGCAACCAATGAATAATAAAAGAAACTACTCATTAGGATCACAAGTCAACGTATTCAGCAAAACTTATTTGGATTGAATAGCCAAAAGGAACCCAGCTACATCTCAGATAATCTTTCGAGGAGGCATCAATCAGTTGAAGTCAACTCTATCCTGTTCAAGATTGTGGCCACTCGTTGAAGAATGCTATTCATGTACTCCATATTTTGTTCCGGTATCTACATATAGACATATAGAATCGGATTCTTTTAATCTAGCAACTCAACATATTCTTGCAAAGGTGGCATATATCATGGTAACTTGGAAAGATGATAAGAAAAGGAAGATGACAGTAGGAAATTGCAAGAACCAATGATCAAGGATATCTATAAATAGCTGGTTTCTCAGACAGCTAATGCAGGTGAAATCAGTAAGACAATAAGAAGAGAGGTTCTTACATGAAGAGAAGAGTCTTGTTTGGTAGCCAAGGATGACTTGCCTCCTCACACCTCATGGTGTTGGAATGTAATGCCTTGTTTTATTTACGAGGCAGGTTGCTCCTTGTCTTACTGACATGATCTTCTTGCTCATGTTAGATCATTTCTTCGTGAGTTTGTGTTCTAAAAGGATCTGGAAAACATGTGTTTGTAGGCTGAAACAATTTTTAGGTGTGCGTACGTGAACTGCGATATTAGAGTATACTACCCCATATGTCTACTTTAATCCTTGTTCTTCTCATTTCTTTTTATTTACTCGTCTTTTACCTATTAACCACCTAGGCATCCATGCACGTAGCTTTTTATCTTTCTTAATTAATTATTTGTTTTCCCATATAGAGCGAAAAATCTAATCAAAGCATTAGTTTGATTAGTTAAGATTACCAGATAGTGCACTTGTATTTGTATGCATGTGTTTTAGTTCAAACCAGAGGGCGGCGGATATTGAGAAGGACCTCAAGGTAAACAATTTCCAATCCATGTGCATGTGTCAAATGGTCCAGCTTAACTTATCATATTATATCATTTTACCTCAAAGTTCAATTATATGTAAATCATACGTCGCCATTTTAGTTCTTAATATGTTCTTTTTAGGGACTGAAAAATAATCTCAGCTGCCATGTTATTTTAGTCCCGCGAATATGTGTTTTTAGAGTCTGAAAATCAGTCTGGAAAGGTGCAGAGATGAGAGATCGAGTGCAGGTGCAATGTTTTCAGGAATGAAGATGTATGCATAGATGAAAAACAAGCCAGAAGATGTTCGTGATTGGCCACCAGATTGTGGAACCAAGCGAAGATAAAGTTGTGAAGCAGAAGAAACTTGAAGTTGTGGAGATTTCTGTGAAGAATATGATGAAGTTTAAGCAGTGGAGTAGTAAACTTAAACTTAGTCTATAAGCATTATTAGTACTTATATATAATGTATGTATGTATGTATGTATGTATGTATATGTCTATATTAGTATGGGTCAAGTAACCAAATGGGTCAATAGGAAGTTAGTTGATTACCTGCAACATATATAAGGTAGTTATATCGGTTAAAGTTAGTTTTGCCGTAGTTACCAGTTGGTAGTTAAGTAACTACCTTTGGCAACGATTATGTCAGTTAGGTTGGGTAGCCTATAAATAGGTCATTTGTATCAATGTAATATAGAGTCGAATATTTATGCAATATTTTGTGTATGTATACTGCAAATCTTTGTTAAAAACCTGTGTTTTGCATCCCCTATGTAGGTCCGGCTAGGGGAGGATCTAGTCGCCTAATCCTTGTATACGAACCACTCCGGTTGTGCGGAATCCAACCGGAATAGCAAACCGAGACAGAACACGTAAAAACACGACACGCAAATATCACCGTTTAACACCACTGTATTAATACTATGAAAAGGTTCAGTTACAATCCAACGTTTACAAATGTGCTCTGTAAACTCTCTCTCTCGTGTGTGTGTGTGCTTTGTTCTTGTGTCTGCTGAATCAGAACAAATGAATGCTATTTATACCCACAGACACATTACACTTGACGAAACAAACAATGCACGACGAATCAGCATCATGGTCGACGAAACACATCTGTTTCGTCGACTTCTGGGCTGATTCGCCGATGATGTCTTCGGCCCAAATAGATGAGGCCCAATCCTTGATTCGTCAACTTGTCTTAGCCCAAAGACTGTGATGTTGAGTCCAGTCCATGTCTTGTCTCTTGTGTCGGCTTGAAGTCTTGTATACAACGGAGGAAAGTTGTCACAAAATAAGCCGAGCAAAGTCGCGTCCACAATCTCGAATCAAGTCGCGTCGAGTCGCGTCCATAAATATGTATCAACAAACTCCCCCTTGGACGCTACTCGCGAGATTCGCCTTTCATGTCTTCTATGTCGGAGGATCTTCAAAGTCTTCACGTCTTGTAAGAAGAAAGTGTATCAACAAACTCCCCGTTTCATGTAGGAAGTGTGTTGACAAACTCCCCCTTAACATAAGCTCCCCCTTGAGTTATGCTCGTGAATGACTTGATCTTTACAACTTGAGATCCTTGTGGTGTTGATGATGGCCAGCGGCAACTCGATCATCTTCATCATTTGAGTGCCTTCACGTTGTGTCTTCATTCCGAGGCTTGTCATCGACCATGTTCTCCTTGCCTTTAGAATCTGCACATGCAAGAAATCTAAACGCGTAATGAGAACAACTGCTTGGAATATAGTAAACATAAACAAACGACACACGTGTGACCATTGTTTAATCAAACACCGTCCGACAGTTTGAAAGTTTAATGTATTTTATCAATTTCAATTTTAACTTTCAACACTTTGCAAATTTCGACCGTTTATGAAGATTTAGTCATTTCGGTTTTCGTTCAGGTTTCAGGTAACGAAGACTCGAGATCCAACATCGTACAATCGAAAATAAGATAAAAATAAAATCTTTTTGGACTTTTTGAATATTTCAAATGTAAAGACAGAAAGCAGTAAATAAATATATACAGACATTCTTTTTGCGAGTTTCGAGGGTAAGAGAATCATATCAGTGTACGGTCATGCCAAAACGCTCTTGTTGTTCAGTTAATTAACATTAAGATAAGCATCCTATAACAATTATCGGTATTGTTGTCCACATAAGCTCAACTTATCAGATGTAATCATGTCGAGGGGATACGTTACGGTATGATTTATACTTACCGACCGGTGTTCATCCACATCACGACACATTCCCGTATCAAGGTATGCACGAGGGTTCATCTTACCGGTGAGTATACCGATTATCATCTGTTTGACCGTATATGATGTGAGATTCTCACTTATTATGATTTGAAAACAAGCCCTATGTGATAGAATCACTTATTGATGAGGAACTTGATTTTCGATGCATGAGGGCACATGAGCAAGTCCGTGAACAGGTCAGTACTTTCGTACAGCAGAGAGACGAACTTGACACCCGGAAAGAATTTGTGATATTTTATCACTTATTTGTTTGGACATGTGATTGTTTATCACTTATTGAGGTCGAATGCAATATGTACACGTATGTATGGTATCATGGAAGATCTAGACTTGCGTCCCCGTTATTTTTCGGAAAAAGATACAACCATGATACCCAGATGATAAGCAGCATAAAGACCGAATATCTCAGAACCTCGGCAATCTCTCAAACGAAATTTCGGTACCAAGACCATATGCCAATGAGTGGTTCCCACCTGGTCTTCAGTCGATTTAAGTTTATATCACCCTGCACACTTTAAAATGATTGTGAGCCTACCGATACATCTTATATAGAGCTGCTTATCGTTTTTCATTTAAGGTTTAAAGAGGTTTAGACAGACCACTGATGTACTATCACTTTCTCTTTTGCTCGCCAGGAAACTCATTTTTGTTTTTCTATTGTTTTTGTGTTTTTGAAATTTTTCAATGTTTTTGGATTTTCAAATTTTGGATTTACTCCCCCTAAAATCAATAAACTAAGACAAATTAAAAACACAAAGGTATTTACAAAAATGATTTTCCGATGTTGGTTTTACTCTTGCTTGACCTTAATGCCGTTTACCAATAATAAATAGTCAAATCTTGATTTGTCAAAAGCTTTGGTAAAAAGGTCGGCACGTTGGTCATCGGTGTGGACGTAAGCAACATCGATTAGCCTTTTCTCAAAGCAATCACGTATAAAGTGATACTTAATGTCGATGTGCTTAGTCTTTGAATGCTGCACAGGATTTTTAGTGATCTGTAATGCAGCAGAATTATCAACGTAAATAGGAGTAGTTAGGAATTCAAAACCGTAGTTGCGCATTTGTTGTTGGATCCAAAGAACTTGGGAGCAACAACTTGAGGCAGCAATGTATTCAGCTTCGCATGTTGATGTAGCGACGCACGTCTGCTTCTTGCACTGCCATGTGACTAGGCGATTTCCCAAAAACTGACATCCAGCCGTTGTGGATTTGCCGTCGATTTTGCATCCGCCAAAATCAGAATCACTGAATGCGATCAAGTCAAAGTTATTATCCCTAGGGTACCATAGACCGGTGTCAGGGTAACCCTTCAAATAACGAAAAATCCTTTTTACAGCTGCAAGATGTGAGGCCTTCGGGTTCACTTGATATCTGGCAAGCAGGCACGTTGGGTACATTATATCTGGTCTTGATGCTGTGAGGTACATAAGAGATCCTATCATCGCGCGGTAGTATGAGGGGCTAGTATCTTGTCCCTTCAAGTCTGGAGTAATTCCGTGATTTTGCGGTAATGGGGTACCGATGGGCGTTGCATCAGACATCTGGAACCGGCTCAAGATGTCACCAACATATTTAGTCTGATGGATGAAAATCCCAGACTCGGTTTGTTGTACTTGTAGGCCCAAAAAGAAAGTCATTTCCCCCATAGCACTCATCTCGAATTTATCCTGCATTACACGCTCGAAATCCCTACACAAAACATCATTAGTAGAACCAAAAATAATATCATCAACGTATACCTGTACCAGTAGAAGATCTCCATCTTGTTCTTTGATGAAAAGAGTACAATCGATAAGACCTCTGCGAAATCCATTCTCCAGCAGATAATTAGATAAGGTTGCGTACCAAGCTCGCGGTGCTTGATGTAGACCATATAGAGCTTTGTTGAGCAACCAAACCCGATCGGGATGGATAGGATCTTCAAAACCTGGAGGCTGTTCGACGTACACCTCTTCTTCCACCACACCATGTAAGAATGCACTTTTCACGTCCATCTGGTATACCTTGAATCCTTTGAATGAGGCATAAGCCAGAAAGATTCGAATTGCTTCTAGACGTGCAACAGGTGCATACACTTCGTTGTAGTCGATCCCTTCAATCTGACGAAAACCTTGAACGACTAATCTTGCTTTGTTTCGAATAACGATTCCACGGTCATCCTTTTTGCATTTAAACACCCAACGGGTACCAATCTTCTTGTAACCAGCAGGTTTCTCTACGAGTTTCCAGACACCAAGCTTTTGGAATTGTTGCAGCTCTTCCTGCATTGCTTCAACCCATGAGTTATCTTTCAAAGCTTCTTTCCAAGTTCTTGGCTCTTCCTGTGAGACATAACACGCGAAAGACCAATCATTTTGTTGACCAGATTCTCTAATATCTGCATACAAGCCTGCATTGTTGTTGTTACGCAACATGTTTCTTGTTTGAACGCCACTTTGAACATTTCCTATGATGTTTTGTTGAGGATGGGTATTGTGAATCCTTGTTTCTGGATTATCTTGAACTGGAATATTTGTACCCAGATTGTTGAGATTCAGATCAACAATCAATTCAAGGCCCGGAATTGACGAAGAGGATGATGCAGAAGTTTCAGCTGTTCGAGGGACAACCACTGGAGGAGTACCCTCTGAAATACCATGAACTGCTGTTGGGGCCTCTTGATCTGCATCTAGAAATTCATCATCCTCTGAAGATTCGTTCAATTCGGAAGCATCTTGAAAATCCTCATTGTCGAGAGCATTATTGTTCACTGAAGATGATTTTTGATTGACAATAATGGGACGAACCAACGGTGAATCTGTTGCGTTGTCACTCTCGAAAAACATCCTTGCCGCAGCACTTTCTTCAACTGCTTCAACATTGATCGAATTGAAAAAGTCATCGTACTCAAACATCCAAGGCTGACCAGGATTTCTAACTGGCAAAGTGTGCCTTTGTACTCTGACTTCAGACCATTCCTCGACCCTTTTAGTCTCTAGATTCCAGACTCTTAAGTTCGGGGTGGAATACCCAAGAAAGTATCCCTCAATTGCTCTTGCCCCAAACTTTCCATTAGGATCGATTATTGTGCACGGAGCTCCAAACGGTTCAAGATATGACAAATCTGGTTTCCGTTTGTTGATAAGCTCAAAGCAGGTCTTGTTGTGCCTTTTGACTGTAAGGACTCGGTTCAACGTATAGCATGCAGAAGACACAGCTTCAGTCCAGAAGGGAATCGGTAACTGTGACTCTACCAACATAGTCCTAGCAGTCTCGATCAAAGTGCGGTTCTTACGTTCAGCGACGCCATTCTGTTGAGGAGTATAAGCTGCACTAAATTCGTGAAGAATACCTTTTGAAGTGCAAAACTCCGCCATGGCATGATTTTTGAATTCAGTACCATTGTCGCTACGTATCCGCCTAACCTTCAAGTTGTAAAGATTCTCAATCTGAATGATCAAGTTTTTGATAATACCGAAGGTTTCACTCTTATGTGCCATGAACGCCACCCAAGAAAATCTTGAATAATCATCAGTTATCACGAGGCAATATTGATCATTCCTAATGCTTTTGTGCTTGACAGGACCGAACAAATCCATGTGCAAACGTTCAAGAGGAACAGCCACCGTGTTGACTTTCTTTGTAGGGTGTCGCTTCTTCGTTTGTTTTCCTTTCTGGCACGAGACACAGACGTCTTGAAGATGGAAGTTTTTAAGAGGAACACCATTCACCAATTCATTTGATACCAAATGATTCATTTTGCGTAAGTGAATGTGACCCATTCGTCTGTGCCAAGAGATTGTGTCTTTTTCTGTGGCTTTGGAAACGAAACAAGTTGCTTGTGCAGACGTTGTGATAGCTTGGCTCATATCAAGGACATACAGATCATTTATCCTTGGAGCCGACAAGAGAATCCATTCTTTTGGAATTTTGAAGCCGGGTTTCAGCACATAACATCCATTAGCATCAAAGTGTACTGAGAACTGCTTATCACAAATTTGAGAAACACTAAGAAGATTGTGATCAAGTTGTTGCACAAAGTTGATCTTGTCAAAGCTAACAATCCCGTTGGAAATCATTCCTTCACCCGTTATATATCCGCCCTTATCTCCAGCAAAAGCAACATAACCTCCTCTAATAGATTTGACGTCGTAGAGAAGCTTCATGTCGCCTGTCATGTGCCTAGATGCCCCACTATCAACAATCCAATGACTACTGATAGTTCCTCCTGGAACACCCTGCACATAAACTCAATCGATTAGTTGGAGATGGGGACCCAAGCCATTGTGGTCTTGGGTCTTCCATTTTTATCAATGACAATAACCTCTATTCTTTGATGATTTGAAAATTGTGATGGCCCCCCTGATTCTTTAACCGTTTTTGGTTTCCAGGTCTGTTTTGTTATACCAGTTTGATTGTTTGTAAGTCTAACTTCATTTGAACTTTCTGGTTTAACTGGAACAGATTGTTTTTGAATCACATCAATTTTAATCGCCTTTTCAATTTTCTTGACCTGTTGGCGTTTCTGTTTCTTTTCCCTTTCTTTTACAAGTCGGGGATCTTGTTTTACAGAAACAGATCGCTTGCGGTCAGTTGGACCACGGGGAACATCAACTATGCCTTTTTGTTTATGAAGATACGGGCAATTTCGAACAATATGCCCGATTGTTCCACATTCAAAACATGATCTTCGTTCAACAAACCCCGAAGTATCATGTGGTCGTCTTGCCGATGATGAACTTTGTGATCCCGAGGTACTAGGTTTTGAACAACTTGGTTCATTCCTTTTCATCACAGTTGCTTTTTGGACAAAATCTAAATTAGATTGATTTTCAAACTTTGCAATTTTGTCCGTTCCCTTAGATTTCACAAAGTTCACATTCTTCTTCTTCTTCTGATTCGGCTTCTTTTGATCTTGAGCCGGTGTCTTACCTTTGGGTTTGGTATGATTTTGCTGTTTTTCCACTGTTGGTAATTTCTTATTCCCAAATTGTTTTCTAACTTCAGCCTTTGGGATGGGAGGACACTGTGTGACTGTAACATGTGGTCCTGTTTTTCCCAAAAACTTACTTGTTGAATTTTCAAAGACTTTACTAATTAAAGATTGATTAACATTCTTAATCGGAAAATCTTTGTCAGAATAGATTTTATTATCACCAACAAGAGTGTACAGCAAATCCACACTCTCCGACTCTTTTGCAGATGTGGACTCGGTTGCAACAGTCTTAGCGGGTTTTGCGGGAGGATCACACAGAATATGATTCTCAAGAGGTATGTCCTCTTCTTTGATCACCGCATCAGACTTTGCTGAATCAGTATCATCAGATTCATCATCAGAAGAATCAGCATCCTCAACAACAACTGGAGGATCCTGATTCGGTTCAGCAGGAGACACACTTGTATCTGCTGATACATCTGAATCTGATGATTCCTCTTTTTTGTATCCGAGTCCTGTTGCACATTCTGCTGCAAATTCCTTAATATCTAGAGGAACAGATGGCTCAAAGTGAGTTCTATATTCCTCATCAGGCAGTGCATCGTAATTGTGTCTGACAGGTGGTGGACATTTCTTGTAACCTATGCATGTGACATCCTTTTTCTCTTTTTGAACATCAATGATGTGATCCAACACATAGCTAGAACTCAAATAACTGTCTAACTTGAGTCGGATCGCCTCACTTTCTGTTTTAACACAAGCCATTTCTTTTTGCATCACCTCAAGACGAGATATATACAAATTAATGTCAGTTTGTTTTCTGGAAACCATTTTTGTCAGTTCTGTTTTATCTTTCTTTAAGGTTTCAATCATCCTTTTAAAATCTTTTTCATGGTTTTCATAAAACATATTGGCTTCAGTGCACTTGGAGATATCAACTGTCAATTTCTGATTATGAATAAAAGTCACATCATATTTCTCTTGCAAAGCCTGTTTCGTAGACTTCTGGGCTGATTCGCCGATGATGTCTTCGGCCCAAATAGATGAGGCCCAATCCTTGATTCGTCAACTTGTCTTAGCCCAAAGACTGTGATGTTGAGTCCAGTCCATGTCTTGTCTCTTGTGTCGGCTTGAAGTCTTGTATACAACGGAGGAAAGTTGTCACAAAATAAGCCGAGCAAAGTCGCGTCCACAATCTCGAATCAAGTCGCGTCGAGTCGCGTCCATAAATATGTATCAACAAACTCCCCCTTGGACGCTACTCGCGAGATTCGCCTTTCATGTCTTCTATGTCGGAGGATCTTCAAAGTCTTCACGTCTTGTAAGAAGAAAGTGTATCAACAAACTCCCCGTTTCATGTAGGAAGTGTGTTGACAAACTCCCCCTTAACATAAGCTCCCCCTTGAGTTATGCTCGTGAATGACTTGATCTTTACAACTTGAGATCCTTGTGGTGTTGATGATGGCCAGCGGCAACTCGATCATCTTCATCATTTGAGTGCCTTCACGTTGTGTCTTCATTCCGAGGCTTGTCATCGACCATGTTCTCCTTGCCTTTAGAATCTGCACATGCAAGAAATCTAAACGCGTAATGAGAACAACTGCTTGGAATATAGTAAACATAAACAAACGACACACGTGTGACCATTGTTTAATCAAACACCGTCCGACAGTTTGAAAGTTTAATGTATTTTATCAATTTCAATTTTAACTTTCAACACTTTGCAAATTTCGACCGTTTATGAAGATTTAGTCATTTCGGTTTTCGTTCAGGTTTCAGGTAACGAAGACTCGAGATCCAACATCGTACAATCGAAAATAAGATAAAAATAAAATCTTTTTGGACTTTTTGAATATTTCAAATGTAAAGACAGAAAGCAGTAAATAAATATATACAGACATTCTTTTTGCGAGTTTCGAGGGTAAGAGAATCATATCAGTGTACGGTCATGCCAAAACGCTCTTGTTGTTCAGTTAATTAACATTAAGATAAGCATCCTATAACAATTATCGGTATTGTTGTCCACATAAGCTCAACTTATCAGATGTAATATGTACTATCATTTTCTCTTTTGCTCGCCAGGAAACTCATTTTTGTCGGTATACTCACCGGTAAGATGAACCCTCGTGCATACCTTGATACGGGAATGTGTCGTGATGTGGATGAACACCGGTCGGTAAGTATAAATCATACCGTAACGTATCCCCTCGACATGATTACATCTGATAAGTTGAGCTTATGTGGACAACAATACCGATAATTGTTATAGGATGCTTATCTTAATGTTAATTAACTGAACAACAAGAGCGTTTTGGCATGACCGTACACTGATATGATTCTCTTACCCTCGAAACTCGCAAAAAGAATGTCTGTATATATTTATTTACTGCTTTCTGTCTTTACATTTGAAATATTCAAAAAGTCCAAAAAGATTTTATTTTTATCTTATTTTCGATTGTACGATGTTGGATCTCGAGTCTTCGTTACCTGAAACCTGAACGAAAACCGAAATGACTAAATCTTCATAAACGGTCGAAATTTGCAAAGTGTTGAAAGTTAAAATTGAAATTGATAAAATACATTAAACTTTCAAACTGTCGGACGGTGTTTGATTAAACAATGGTCACACGTGTGTCGTTTGTTTATGTTTACTATATTCCAAGCAGTTGTTCTCATTACGCGTTTAGATTTCTTGCATGTGCAGATTCTAAAGGCAAGGAGAACATGGTCGATGACAAGCCTCGGAATGAAGACACAACGTGAAGGCACTCAAATGATGAAGATGATCGAGTTGCCGCTGGCCATCATCAACACCACAAGGATCTCAAGTTGTAAAGATCAAGTCATTCACGAGCATAACTCAAGGGGGAGCTTATGTTAAGGGGGAGTTTGTCAACACACTTCCTACATGAAACGGGGAGTTTGTTGATACACTTTCTTCTTACAAGACGTGAAGACTTTGAAGATCCTCCGACATAGAAGACATGAAAGGCGAATCTCGCGAGTAGCGTCCAAGGGGGAGTTTGTTGATACATATTTATGGACGCGACTCGACGCGACTTGATTCGAGATTGTGGACGCGACTTTGCTCGGCTTATTTTGTGACAACTTTCCTCTGGGTTTGGTATGATTTTGCTGGGTTTTCACTGTCGGTAATTTCCTGTTCCCAAATTGTTTTCTGACTTCAGCCTTTGGGATAGGAGGACACTGTGTGACTGTAATATGTGGTCCTGTCTTTCCCAAAAACTTACTTGTCGAATTTTCAAAGACTTTACAGATTAAAGATTGATTAACATTTTTAATAGGAAAATCTTTGTCTGAATAGACTTTATCATCACCAACAAGAGTGTACAGCAAATCCACACTCTCCGACTCTTTCTCAGACGAGGACTCAGTTGCAACAGTCTTAGCGGGTTTTGCAGAAGGATCACACAGAATGTGATTCTCAAGAGGTATGTCCTCTTCTTTGATCACCGCATTAGACTTTGCTGAATCAGTATCATCGGATTCATCGTCAGAGGAATCTGTATCCTCAATCACAACTGGAGGATCCTGATTCGGTTCGGCAGTTACAAAGGTATCTGCTGACACATCTGAATCGGATGATACTTCTTTCTTATATCCGAGACCTGTTGCACATTCTGCTGCAAATTCCTTAACATCTAGAGGAACAGATGGTTCAAAATGAGTTCTATACTCCTCATCGGGCAGTGCATCATAATTGTGTCTCACGGGTGGTGGACATTTCTTGTATCCAATGCATGTGACATCCCGTTTCTCTTTCTGTACGTCAATGATGTGATCCAACACATAGCTAGAGCTCAAATAACTGTCTAGCTTAAGTTGGATCGCCTCACTTTCAGTTTTGACACAAGCCATTTCTTTTTGCATTATCTCAAGACGTGTGATATACAAATTTATGTCAGTTTGTTTTCTGGAAACCATTTTTATCAGCTCAGTTTTATCTTTCTTTAATGTTTCAATCATCGACTTAAAGTCCTTTTCATGGTTTTCATAAACACATGTTGGCTTCAGTGCACTTCGAAAGATCAACGGTCAACTTCTGATTGTGAATGAATGTCACATCATATTTCTCTTGCAAAGCCTCGTGCTTGCTTTGCAATTCACACCACTTATCATTCAACAAAACATGTTTGTCTTGCAAGTCAAACAAACTAGCTTGTAAAGCATCATGTTTGCCTTGCAACTCAGACATGTTTGCATCCAAATCAACACATTTAATGTGCAACCTATCACAGTTATCACAGCTAACAGAAGTGGGTTCATCGACACATACCTGACTTGATGAACTGTCGACATTAGCCATAACGGCTGAATGGAGAGAAGACGAAGAATAAGCAGCTTGATCCACCAATATAGATCTCCTATGATTTTCTGCTGCAGTGTCTCCCAATACCTCATCAACCTCTGCTTCAACTGGCACACTTGACGTGTCATCCAAAAGATCATTGCCTGAACTCAAGGATTCCTCATCTGAACTTCTGCTGTAACCAGATGACTCTTCATCCTCAGAAGACTCACCACCATTGGCGGAAGATTCTCCACCACTGGCGTGATTTAAATCCTTGACGACCTCAGCAAAACAAGCTGTTCCATCTGGAGCATCACTACTCAACCGGATTGACCAATCACCAACATCATATACTTGAACCACAAGTGCCTGGTTAGCATTTGATGGTCCTGCTTGGCTTTGGTTGTTGACAGGTATCAACGTACGCTCATTGTTCCTGTTCTGATTCTGCTGGTCTCCTTGATTTCTGAAAGGGTTCTGGTTCCCATGCTGAGCTGGCTTAACAGGAACTTGAATGGGATTGCCATGTAGATCAGTTGTCACAGGAGGCCTTTGGGTTTGCTGTTCAGGCACTGGTTGAGGTACTGGTTGAAGCGGATTTCCGTACATGTCTGTTTTTGGAGGAACCGGAACTTGTATAGGATTGCCATACATGTCTGTTGGTCCGGTAGATCGAACAGGTAATGGATTTCCGAACATATCAGTTGGTCTGAGAGGTCGTTGGCTTTGCTGTTGAGGAACTGGTTCAAGCGGATTTCCAAACATGTCTGTTTTTGGAGGGACCGGAACTTGGATGGTATTGCCAAACATGTCAGTGTGAGACACAAACGCTGTTTGAATTGGATCTGTATTTATCGGTCTATTCCATCTTGGATTCATTTTTGATCAAGAAAAGAACAATACCTGAAAATCACACCTCAAACAAACAGCTAAACCACAAATGCAAACCTTCTGTTTAAAATTACAAGTGTCTCGACGAAACAGTTTGTTGATGAAACAGAATTTTAAACACTTGGTTGTTTTTACGAAACAGATTTTGTAAACTTGTTAGGCGAAACTGAAAGTTGTTATGGGCTTTCAAATTGACGAAACAGGCCCACTAAAATGACGAAACAAATTTGAATGTATGGGCCCAATATGTGTGACGAAACAAAACCTAACGACGAAACAGAAAGTGTAGATGGGTTGATGAAACTGGACTCTTCTTATGGGCTCAGTCAACGAAATAGGTCCAGTACAAACTCGACGAAATAGAAGCCCAAAGATGAAAAAGAATTGATTAAGTGGTTAGATATTTTGAAACAATTTAAAAAAGAACCTTATCTTTCTGACACAAAGCAAATCACTTTCGGCTCACCCACTTTTGGAAACACAATTTTCAAGTTACCAACCAATGATGATGTTCTTTTTACAATGCACAAACAACTTTAATATTCAAATTTTTAAAGATCAAAAAGTATGTTTATGAAGAACAACTTGAAGATGATATGAATATATGAAGAACAACCCAGAAATTTATGAATTTTCCGGTAAACTTATGAGTTTTCCGGTGAACCGTAAATTTCCGAACACAAATTCTTGCTTAAAACTTCACTAAAAACCCAATTTTAACATGTGAAAGCGCGAAATAACAAGGTTTTTATAAGAACTTCCAGCAAAACAACAAGATATTAATCCGATTTTAAGATGTTTTTCAGAAAAATATGAATTTTAAAGACCCGAAAAACACCAAGAACACCTCGGTTTTAACAAGGAGAAGAGCCAAGGCTCTGATACCACTTGTAGGTCCGGCTAGGGGAGGATCTAGTCGCCTAATCCTTGTATACGAACCACTCCGGTTGTGCGGAATCCAACCGGAATAGCAAACCGAGACAGAACACGTAAAAACACGACACGCAAATATCACCGTTTAACACCACTGTATTAATACTATGAAAAGGTTCAGTTACAATCCAACGTTTACAAATGTGCTCTGTAAACTCTCTTTCTCGTGTGTGTGTGTGTGCTCTGTTCTTGTGTCTGCTGAATCAGAACAAATGAATGCTATTTATACCCACAGACACATTACACTTGACGAAACAAACAATGCACGACGAATCAGCATCATGGTCGACGAAACACATCTGTTTCGTCGACTTCTGGGCTGATTCGCCGATGATGTCTTCGGCCCAAATAGATGAGGCCCAATCCTTGATTCGTCAACTTGTCTTAGCCCAAAGACTGTGATGTTGAGTCCAGTCCATGTCTTGTCTCTTGTGTCGGCTTGAAGTCTTGTATACAACGGAGGAAAGTTGTCACAAAATAAGCCGAGCAAAGTCGCGTCCACAATCTCGAATCAAATCGCGTCGAGTCGCGTCCATAAATATGTATCAACACCCTAATTCCAACAAAGAGTACATAAAGAAAATATGTACATTTAGTAATAAGTGAAAGTGAATTTTTATTGATGGTTGTATTAGATGATTAAAAACTTATGACTTAGTTATCATTATTATTGTTCATTATGTAATTAATGTATGTGACATCATTGTACACTTATGTATCGTAGGTAGATAAGATCGAAATGGTGTGACTCTAGTTGTGCCAGTTAGACTTTGGCGCCAAATAACCGTTTGAAGTATGTATATATATGATGATTATTATCATTGATCATCACCAGGGAATAATAACTTATTATCCTATCTTTAATCCATCGTGCATTATACACTCTACAATAACACACAATCATTACCACACTCCTGATTTCACTCCAACAGGTTGTTTCTAATTTAACGTGGCCAATGACATTTAGCAACTGAAAAAGGTTCAGAGTCGCGTAACGTTGGCAACAAGGGGCTCTGTAAATCTGTAAAAAAAATACAATCAAATAATCTGAGTATTGCATCAGAAAAATAAAGCAAACCAATACCACCACTATCATGCATGGCTTATATTTTAAGCCAGAAGGTAAAAATTGAGGATCATGAGGTATCAATGTGCATGTAGCAAAAGCATCATATGTTTATCCACTTACTTCAGAGAAAGACAAGAAGCATAAAAACTGAAAAGGTGTTGTTTTATGTTTCTTCCACCTCATCATTTATTATTATCTCTATTAGGAATACAGAATATATATTGACTTAATCCATATTACAGTAATAAATCAACTACCAAAGTGTTCAAAAAAATGTCAAAGTCATATTGACGTGCATATATCTACACAGAAGTTGCATACGTTATGCATAATCAGAGCTAAAATTAAGTGAATAGAGATGATAGAAGAGTGTAGGTCCCCTCGGAGGATGAGGTCAAACCTTATCCTTGTTATGTCTAACACACTAGCGAGTGCGGAATCCAAGCTAGCATGCAAACCGAGAGATTATACGAGAACAAGCACAAACACAACACACAATCTTCACCGATTAACACCACTTGTATTAATACGAATGAAAGGTTCGGTTACAGCACAAGGTTTACAAATGTATTCTGTAAACTCTCTCTCTCGTGTGTGTTCTCTCCTGTCTCACTCTTGTCTATGTCTATGAAGTGTCTCCCTCAAAACTTTTTGAAGTGAACACATAACATGGGTATATATACCCGCCACAGCTAGTCTGGTCGAAGGATCAGATAGACTGATCGAAGGATCATCTATCGACCTGAAACACATCGAAGGATCATCTATCGACCTGAAACACATCGAAGGATCACATATACCTCGAAGGATGATATCCTTCGTGGTCCATCATCCATCGAAGGCTTATCTTTCGAGCTCATCGAAGGATATAAACAATCCTTCGATGATCTATCCTTCGACGCAAACAGCTTACAACCATTGTCTAACTGTTTGGCCAAGTCAAACCGGAGGATGGTTGACTTGGTCAAACTTACATCGAACCGAAGACGTAACTCAGACTAACACAAGACATCGTTTTGTATCATGACGAAATACAGACAAAGTACAGACACAAGTGCACCAACAAACTCCCCCTTGGCTGTAGCTTTGTCTTGTAGGTCTTTGTCTCGATCTTTGTCTCAATCTCTGTCTTGATCTTTGTGTCTTCAAGTCTTCAATGTCGGAGGATCTTTAAAGTCTTCACGTCTTGAAAGCAGAAAGTGTACCAACAAACTCCCCGTTTCATGTAGGAAGTGTGTTGACAAACTCCCCCTTAACATAAGCTCCCCCTTGAGTTATGCTCGTGAATGTCTTGATCTTTATAACTTGAGATCCTTGAGGTATTGATGATGGTCAGCGGCAACTCGATCATCTTCATCACTTGAGTGCCTTCACGTCGTGTCTTCATTCCGAAGCTTGTCATCGACCATGTTCTCCTTGCCTTTAGAATCTGCACATGCAAGAAATCTAAACGCGTAATGAGAACAACTGCTTGGAATATAGTTAACATAAACAAGCGACACACATATGACCATATTTCAATCAACTACCGTCCGACAGTTTGAAAGTTTAATAAATTTATCAATTTAACGTTTTTAACTTTCAAAAACTTGCAAATTTCGACCGTTTATGAAGATTTAGTCAATTTTAGTTTTCGTTCAGGTTTCAGGTATCGAAGACTCGAGATCCAACATCGTACGATCGAAAATAAGATAGAAATAAAATCTTTTTGGCTTTTAGAAAGTTTATATTAAAACACACCTAAAATCTTTTTGGTATTTTTGAATATTTCAAATGTAAAGACTGAAAGCAGTAAATAAATATATACAAAGATGCGGAAACTGAAAGCATTAAATAAATATTTACAGACATTCTTTTTGTGAGTTTCGAGGGTAAGAGAATCATATCAGTGTACGGTCATGCCAAAACGCTCTTGTTGTTCAATTAGTTAACATTAAGATAAGCATCCTATAACGATTATCGGTATTGTTGTCCACTTAAGCTCAACTTATCAGATGTAATCATGGCGAGGGGATACGTTAAGGTATGATTTATACTTACCGACAGGTGTTCATCCACATCACGACACATTCCCGTATCAAGGTATGCACGAGGGTTCATCTTACCGGTGAGTATACCGATTATCATCTCTTTGACCGTATATGATGTGAGATTCTCACTTATTTTGATTTGAAAACAAGCCCTATGTGATATAATCACTTATTGATGAGGAACTTGATTTTCGATGCATGAGGGCACAGGAGCAAGTCCGTGAACAGGTCAGTACTTTCGTATAGCAGAGAGACGAACTTGACTCCCGGATAAATGTGATATATTATCACTTATTTTGAGGGACATGTGATTGTTGATCACTTATTGAGGTCGAATGCAGTATGTACACGTATGTATAGTATCATGGAAGATCTAGACTTGCGTCCCCGTTATTTTTCGGTAAAAGATACAACCATGATACCCAGATGATAAGCAGCATAAAGACCGAATATCTCAGAACCTCGGCAATCTCTCAAACGAAATTTCGGTACTAAGACCATATGCCAATGAATGGTTCCCACCTGGTCTTCAGTCGATTTAAGTTTATATCACCCTGCACACTTTAAAATGATTGTGAGCCTACCGATACATCTTATATAGAGCTGCTTATCGTTTTTAACTTTGCATTTCAGTTTAAAAAGGTTTGGATAGACCACTGATGTACTATCATTTTCTCTTTTGCTCGCCAGGAAACTCATTTTTGTTTTTCTATTGTTTTTGTGTTTTTAAAATTTTTCGATGTTTTTGGATTTTCAAATTTTGGATTTACTCCCCCTAAAATCAATAAACTAAGACAAATTTAAAACACAAAGGTATTTACAAAAATGATTTTCCGATGTCGGTTAACTCATGTTTTACAACAATGCCGTTTACCAATAATAAAAAGTCAAATCTAGATTTGTCAAATGCTTTGGTAAAAAGGTCGGCACGTTGGTCATCGGTGTGGACGTAAGCAACATCGATTAGCCTTTTCTCAAAGCAATCACGTATGAAGTGATACTTAATTTCGATGTGCTTAGTCTTTGAATGCTGCACAGGATTTTTAGTGATCTGTAAGGCAGCAGAATTATCAACGTAAATAGGAGTAGTTAGGAATTCAAAACCGTAGTCGCGCATTTGTTGTTGGATCCATAGGACTTGGGAGCAACAACTTGAGGCAGCAATGTATTCAGCTTCGCATGTTGATGTAGCTACACAGGTCTGCTTCTTGCACTGCCATGTGACTAGGCGATTTCCCAAAAACTAACATCCAGCCGTTGTGGGCTTGCCGTCGATTTTGCATCCGCCAAAATCAGAATCACTGAATGCGATCAAGTCAAAGTTATTATCCCTAGGGTACCATAGACCGGTGTCAGGGCAACCCTTCAAATAACGAAAAATCCTTTTTACAGCTGCAAGATGTGAGGCCTTCGGGTTCACTTGATATCTGGCAAGCAGGCACGTTGGGTACATTATATCTGGTCTTGATGCTGTGAGATACATAAGAGATCCGATCATCGCGCGGTAGTATGAGGGGCTAATAGCTTCACCCTTCAAGTCTGGAGTAATTCCGTGATTTTGCGGCAATGGGGTACCGATGGGCGTTGCATCAGACATCTGGAACCGGCTCAAGATGTCACCAACATATTTAGTCTGATGGATGAATATCCCAGACTCGGTTTGTTGTACTTGTAAGCCCAAAAAGAAAGTCATTTCCCCCATAGCACTCATCTCGAATTTATCCTGCATGATGCGCTCAAAATTCCTACACAAAACATCATTAGTAGAACCAAATATAATATCATCAACGTATACCTGTACCAGTAGAAGATCTCCATCTTGTTCTTTGACGAAAAGAGTACAATCAATAAGACCTCTGCGAAATCCATTCTCCAGCAGATAATTAGATAAGGTTGCATACCAAGCTCGCGGTGCTTGATGTAGACCATATAGAGCTTTGTTGAGCAACGAAACCCGATCGGAATGGATAGGAACTTCAAAACCTGGAGGCTGTTCGACGTACACCTCTTCTTCCACCACACCATGTAAGAATGCACTTTTCACGTCCATCTGGTATACCTTGAAACCTTTGAATGAGGCATAAGCCAGAAAGATCCGAATTGCTTCTAGACGTGCAACAGGTGCATACACTTCGTTGTAGTCGATCCCTTCTATCTGACGATAACCTTGAACGACTAATCTTGCTTTGTTTCGAATAACGACTCCACGGTCATCCTTTTTGCATTTAAACACCCAACGGGTACCAATCTTCTTGTAACCAGCAGGTTTCTCTACGAGTTTCCAGACACCAAGCTTCTGGAATTGTTGCAGTTCTTCCTGCATTGCTTCAACCCATGAGTTATCTTTCAAAGCTTCTTTCCAAGTTCTTGGTTCTTCCTGTGAGACATAACACGCGAAAGACCAATCATTTTGTTGACCAGATTCTCTAATCGACGCATACAAGCCTGCATTGTTGTTGTTTCGCAACATGTTTCTTGTTTGAACGCCACTTTGTACATTTCCGATGATGTTTTGTTGAGGATGGGTATTGTGAATCCTTGTCTCTGGATTATCTTGAACTAGAATATTTGTACCCAGATTGTTGAGATTGAGATCAACAACCAATTCAATGCCCGGAATTGACGAAGAGGATGATGCAGTAGCTTCAGCTGTTCTAGGGACGCCCACTGGAGGTGTACCCTCTGAAGTACCATGAACTGCTGTTATTGGAGCTTCTTGATCTGCATCGAGAAATTCATCATCCTCTGAAGATTCGTTCAAATCGGTAGCATCGTGAAAATCCTCATTGTCGAGAGCATTATTGTTCACTGAAGATGGTTCTTGATTGACAATAATTGGACGAACCAACGGTGAATCTGTTGCATTGTCACTCTCGAAAAACATCCTTGCTGCAGCATTTTCTTCAACTGCTTCAACATTGATCGAATTGAAAAAGTCATCGTACTCAAACATCCAAGGCTGACCAGGACATTTGACTGGTAAAGTGTGCCTTTGTACTCTGACTTCAGACCATTCCTCGACCCTTTTAGTCTCTAGATTCCAGACTCTTAAGTTCGGGGTGGAATACCCAAGAAAGTATCCTTCAATTGCTTTTGCCCCAAACTTTCCATTAGGATCGATTATTGTGCACGGAGCTCCAAACGGTTCAAGATATGACAAATCTGGTTTCCGTTTATTAATAAGCTCAAAGCAGGTCTTGTTGTGCCTTTTGACTGTAAGGACTCGGTTCAACGTATAACATGCAGAGGACACAGCTTCACTCCAGAATGGAATGGGCAACTGTGACTCTACCAACATAGTCCTAGCAGTCTCGATCAATGTGCGGTTCTTACGTTCAGCGACGCCATTTTGTTGAGGAGTATAAGCTGCACTAAATTCGTGAAGAATACCTTTTGAAGTGCAAAACTCCGCCATGGCATGATTTTTAAATTCATTACCATTGTCGCTACGTATCCGCCTAACCTTCAACTTATATAGATTCTCAATCTGAATGATCAAGTTTTTGATAATACCGAAGGTTTCACTCTTGTGTGCCATAAACGCCACCCAAGAAAATCTTGAATAATCATCAGTTATCACAAGGCAGAATTGATCATTCCTAATACTTTTGTGCTTGACAGGACCGAACAAATCCATGTGCAAACGTTCAAGAGGAACAACCACCGTGTTGATTTTCTTTGTAGGATGTCGCTTCTTCGTTTGTTTTCCTTTATGGCACGAGACACAGATGTCTTGAAGATGGAAGTTTTTAAGAGGAACACCATTCACTAATTCATTTGACACCAAATGATTCATTTTGCGTAAGTGAATGTGACCCATTCGTCTGTGCCAAGAGATTGAGTCTTTTTCTGTGGCTTTGGAAACGAAACAGGTTGCTTGTGCAGACGTAGTAATAGCTTGGCTCATATCAAGGACGTACAGATCGTTTATCCTTGGAGCCGACAAGAGAATCCATTCTTTTGGAATTTTGAAGCCGGGTTTCAGCACATAACATCCATTTGCATCAAAGTGTACTGAGAACTGCTTATCACAAATTTGAGAAACACTAAGAAGATTGTGATCAAGTTGTTGTACGAAGTTGATATTATCAAAGCTAACAACCCCGTTGGAAATCATTCCTTCACCCGTAATATATCCGCCTTTATCTCCAGTAAAAGCAACATAACCTCCTCTAATAGATTTGACGTCGTAGAGAAGCTTCATGTCGCCTGTCATGTGCCTGGATGCCCCACTATCAACAATCCAATGACTACTGATAGTTCCTCCTGGAACACCCTGCACATGAACTCACACAATTAGTTGGAGATGGGGACCAAAGCCATTGTGGTCTTGGGTCTTCCATTTTCATCAACAACAATAACTTCTATTCTTTGATGATTTGAAAATTGTGATGGTCCCCCTGAATTTGTGGTCAATTTAGGTTTCCATGTCTGTTGAGTTTTACCAGTTTGATTGTTTGACAATTTAACTTCGTGATTGTTTGAAGTTTGTGAAAATTTTGAGTTTTCTGGCTTAACTGAAACAGATTGTTTTTGAACCACATCAGTTTTAAGTGCCTTTTCTATCACCTTGACTTGTTGACGTTTCTGTTTCTTTTCCCTTTCTCTTACAAGTCGGGGATCTTGTTTTACAGAAACAGATCGCTTTTGGTGATTGTGTTCACGGGGATCATCAACTATGGCTTTTAACTTATGAAGATATGGACAATTTCGAATTATATGTCCAATTGTACCACATTCAAAACATGATCTTCGTTCAACAAACTCCGAAGTATCATGTGATCGTCTTGCCGATGATGAACTTTGTGATCCCGAGGTACTAGGTTTTGAACTATTTGGTTCATTCCTTTTCATCACTGCTGCTTTCTTGACAAAATCTAAGTTAGATTGATTTGCAAACGTTTCAATTTTGTCCGTTCCCTTAGATTTCACAAAGTTCACATTCTTTTTCTTCTTTCGATTTGGCTTCTTTTGACTTTGAGCCGGCAAATTTCCTTTTTGTTTGTTGTGATTTTGCTGCCTTTTCTCTGTTGGTAATTTCTGATTGCCAAATTGTTTTCGAACTTCGGCCTTTGGGATGGGAGGGCACTGTGTTACTGTAACATGTAATCCTGTCTTTCCCAAAAACTTATTTGTCGAATTTTCAAAGACTTTACAGATTAAAGATTGATTAACATTTTTAATAGGAAAATCTTTGTCTGAATAGACTTTATCATCACCAACAAGAGTGTACAGCAAATCCACACTCTCCGACTCTTTCTCAGACGAGGACTCAGTTGCAACAGTCTTAGCGGGTTTTGCAGAAGGATCACACAGAATGTGATTCTCAAGAGGTATGTCCTCTTCTTTGATCACCGCATTAGACTTTGCTGAATCAGTATCATCAGATTCATCATCAGAAGAGTCAGTATCCTCAATCACAACTGTAGGATCCTGATTCTGTTCAGCAGATACAAATGTATCTGCTGACACATCTGAATCTGACGATACTTCTTTCTTGTATCCAAGCCCTGTTGCAAATTCATTAACATCTAGAGGAACAGATGGTTCAAAGTGAGTTCTATACTCCTCATCAGGCAGAGCATCATAATTGTTTCTCACGGGTGGTGGACATTTCTTATATCCAATGCATGTGACATCCCTTTTCTCTTTCTGAACATCAATGATGTGATCCAACACATAGCTAGAGCTTAAATAGCTGTCTAACTTGAGTCGGATCGCCTCACTTTCAGTTTTAACACAAGCCATCTCTTTTTGCATTATCTCAAGACGTGTGATATACAAATTTATGTCAGTTTGTTTTCTGGAAACCATTTTTGTCAGCTCTGTTTTATCTTTCTTTAATGTTTCAATCATCGATTTAAATTCCTTTTCATGGTTTTCATAAAACATGTTGGCTTCTGTGCACTTAGAAAGATCCACGGTTAATTTCTGATTGTGGATGAATGTCACATCATATTTCTCTTGCAAAGCCTCGTGTTTGCTTTGCAATTCACACCACTTATCATTCAATGAAACATGTTTGTCTTGCAAGTCAAACAAACTAGCTTGTAAAGCATCATGTTTGCCTTGCAACTCAGACATGTTTGCCTCTAGATCAACACATTTAACAATTAATCTATCACAATTATCACAAACAACAGAAGTGGGTTCATCGACACATACCTGACTTGATGAACTGTCGAAATTTGCCATAAAGGCTGAATGGAGAGAAGACGAAGAATAAGCAGCTTGATCCACCAAAATAGATCTTCTTTCAATTCCTGCTGTAGTTTCTTCCAAAAGCTCATCAATATTTGCATCGACTGACGCACTTGATGTCTCATCCACATGATCATCACCTGAACTTGAGGATTCTTCATCCGAACTTCTACTGTAACCCGAGCTGTCTTCATCTTCAGAAGATTCATCACCATTGGTGGAAGATTCTCCACCACTGGCGTGTTTAAGATCCTTGACAATTTCAGCAAAACAAGCTGTTCCATCTGGAGCATCATTTCCCAACTGAATTGACCAATCACAACCTTCATCTACTTGAACCACAAGTGCCTGGTTGGCATTAGATGGTCCTGCTTGACTCTGGTTGTTGACAGGCACCAATGTGCGCTCATTGTTCCTTACTTGGTTCTGATTTTCCCTGTTGCCTTGACCTCTGAAAGGATTTTGGTTTCCATGTTGAGATGGCCTCGTACATTCACGTTTGAAATGACCACGTTCACCACAATTGAAGCACTTAACAGCCTGCTTATCAAACCCATACTTGGTGTCTTTCTTGCTTTCCAAGCTGGTTCTGCCCGTTCTTTCCATGAAATCCTTTGCTCGTCTAACAGCACTGGCAAAGGCCCACTTGATGTCCATCATCTCCATCTCCTCTTTATCGATCTGCTGATAGTCTTCTTGTGTCAGATTAATGTTGCCAATCTGACCTTCCACTAATCCACAGTATGCGCTCACCAAAGTGTTTAGAAGCTCCATATGTTCTTTTGCTACTTCAACACTGACTTTAGAGAAACTTGAGGTGTCGAGCCGTACTGTATTTGGCTTTGATTGCTGACTAGCAGATGATGTGCTTCCATAACATGCTTGCTGTTGAGGAGGAAGTGGATTCCCGTATAAATCTGTTGGTCCGGTAGATCGAACAGGTAATGGATTTCCGAACATATCAGTTGCTCTGATAGGTCGTTGGCTTTGCTGCTGTGGTACTGGTTGAGGGACTGGTTCAAGCGGATTTCCATACATGTCTGTTGTTGGAGGAGGATTGCCATACAGGTTAGTGCTAGACACAAACGCTGTTTGAATTGGAGCGTGTGAAGAAGGTTTTGTAGAAGTGCTAGAAGTTCCATAATACATTTCAGGATTTTGTGGCACTGGAACTCTTTTTGCCTTGAGAGTTTCTTCCTGATTCTTGTTTTCCAGGAGTTGAGCAAAGTCATTGAAGTTTGTTGTAGCTAAAGTGCCATTGTACTTCATGATTTCCAAGAAAGTATTCCATTGAGGTGGCAGTGCATCTGCAAACGTTTTCACTATCTCTGCTGAAGTTGTTACAACCCCAATATTTGCCAATTCAGTCAGCAAATGATTAAATCGACTTGTCAAATCTCCTAAAGATTCATTCTCCATACAAGTAAAACCATCAAACTCTTTCTTTAGCAGGTCTTTTCTCAATTGACGTGTCGCTTCATTTCCTACGCCCCTTGTTTTCAATGCGTCCCACAACCTCTTCGTTGTCTTGTGACTGACAAATTGATGATAAATATCTTTACTTAACGCCTGAGTAAGAATGGCATATGCCTTCTTTTCCAAATCATAGACCTTCTTCTGATCTTCCGTAAGATCGGCAAACGTAGCAGCAGATGAAGCGGCAACCTCTATTGTTTGATCAAAATCTGTGACGAAACGCAACCACAATTCTGTATTTTGACCAAGGACGTATGTATGAAATCTATCAAACCATCCCGGATATTCACTTAAGTGCATCAACTTTGGAGGCCTATTCAAACTTCCCGTTTCACTCTCGCTTAACAAAATGCTTTGAACACTTGGAGTTTGATTTGATACGAATGCCCATTGACCGGTAGATATAGCATTAGCTCCCGAATCCGGAGACGGAGTACCAAAATACATTTCTGTATTTATCGGAACACCCCACATCGAATTCATTTTTGATCAAGAAAAAGAATACCTGAAAATCACAAACTTGTTAAACATAAACAGATTAGGATCGAAGGATCAAGACTTGTTCGAAGGATCAACAGTGTTCGAAAGATCACTGTTGAATTTCGAACAATGATTTCGAAAGATTCTCCAAACGAAGGATCCATATCTTTCGAAAAAGAACTGTAGACCGAAAGATGTATGCTTCGAAAAGATTCCTTGGAACGAAGGATAAGTCACAGACTTCAAAGGATGTTCGAAAGATGATAATCTGTCGAACTTCCTTTGATCGAAAGATAATCTTTCGACTTCGAAGGATATCCTTCGATCTGCACTGACACAATTGACAACCGAAGTGACAGGTTGGTGAAAAGGTGATGGGTTGGTGAAATCTTTCGGCAGAAAGGTATGGTCAGACCATACTCTCTTACCAAAGCAGATTTGAACAATAAAATATACCCAAAAATCGAAGGTTCTTTGCTAGAAACCGGTCACCGGAGTAAGCCGGAATTTGGCCGGAAATTACCAAATTTCTCAAAAACAAGTTTTTAAGTTACCCAACCCTTCCTTTAACACACCCGGTTAGTTTAGAACACGTTTTAACGACAAGAACAGCGAGAAAAACACTAAAAACGGGAGCTAAACCAAGTGAGTTTTTGTCCAAAACACTCCAAAGTCTTGTATAAGCTCGGTTTTTAACAAGGAAAAGAGCCACGGCTCTGATACCACTTGTAGGTCCCCTCGGAGGATGAGGTCAAACCTTATCCTTGTTATGTCTAACACACTAGCGAGTGCGGAATCCAAGCTAGCATGCAAACCGAGAGATTATACGAGAACAAGCACAAACACAACACACAATCTTCACCGATTAAAACCACTTGTATTAATACGAATGAAAGGTTCGGTTACAGCACAAGGTTTACAAATGTATTCTGTAAACTCTCTCTCTCGTGTGTGTTCTCTCCTGTCTCACTCTTGTCTATGTCTATGAAGTGTCGCCCTCAAAACTTTTTGAAGTGAACACATAACATGGGTATATATACCCGCCACAGCTAGTCTGGTCGAAGGATCAGATAGACTGATCGAAGGATCATCTATCGACCTGAAACACATCGAAGGATCACATATACCTCGAAGGATGATATCCTTCGTGGTCCATCATCCATCGAAGGCTTATCTTTCGAGCTCATCGAAGGATATAAACAATCCTTCGATGATCTATCCTTCAACGCAAACAGCTTACAACCATTGTCTAACTGTTTGGCCAAGTCAAACCGGAGGATGGTTGACTTGGTCAAACTTACATCGAACCGAAGACGTAACTCAGACTAACACAAGACATCGTTTTGTATCATGACGAAATACAGACAAAGTACAGACACAAGTGCACCAACAAAGAGCATATTTTAATTTTTTTTATTTTTCTTTGAACGAAGAGCATATGCTAATTAGTGCAAAAGGCCAACTTGGGTGCAAAACTAATAATAGTTCAAGGCAGAAGGCAAACATTGAGGAATTTGAGGTGCATATTGTTGGTGCACTTGTGTCTGTAGTTTGTCTGTATTTTGTCATGATACCAAACGATGTCTTGTGTTAGTCTGGTTTACGTCTTAGGTTTGTTAATATGTGTGTTCGATGTAAGTTTGACCAAGTCAACCATCCTCCTGGTTTAACTTGGCTAAACAGTTAGCACATTGTTTGTAAGATGTTTGTGTCGAAGGATGAGACATCGAAGGATTGTTTATATCCTTCGATGAGCTCGAAGGATAATCCTTTGATGGATATAGATGGACCTCGAAGGATATCATCCTTCGAGGTATATGTGGATCCTTCGATAGGTTTCAGATCGATAGATGATCCTTCGATCAGGCTATCTGATCCTTCGACCAGACGAGCTGTGATGGATATATATACTCATGTAATGTGTTCACTTCATAAGTGTGTGAGATGTGAGTGAACTTAGTCTTGTAGAGAGCGTATTTTCAGTTTGGTCAAGGGCTGTAACCGTGTCCACTGAAATACAAGAGAAAACTTTGATATCTCGTGTGTCTACCTTTCTCTTTGTAGCTTGTGTTCTCATATAAACTACCGGTTTGCATTCTAGCTTGGATTCCGCACTTGCTAGTGTGTTAAACATAACAAGGATAAGGTTTGACCTCATCCTCCGAGGGACCTACAAGTGGTATCAGAGCCTTGGCTCTTCTCCTTGTTAAAACCGAGTTGTTTTCGGGTGTGTTTCGGATTTTTGAAGTTCATTTTTTTTCTGAAAAATCAGCCTTAAACTTCGAAAATTCTGGTGTTTTTGCTGTTAGTTCCTATAAAAACCATTTTATTTTTCATTTTCACATGTTAAACCTTGGTTTTTAGTGAAGTTACGGGCAAAAACGGGTTTCGGAAAGTTGTCGGTTTACCGGAAAATGCAAAGTTTCTGGGTGTTCTTCATATCTTCAAGCAAGCTTCAAAATGTTCTTGATAATATTCTTGTTTGATCTGCATTTGGATTTGAATTAAAGTGTTTGTGTGTTGGAAATTGTAATCTGATTAAAATATAGTAAGTCATCATTTGGTTGGTAAATTGATATTTGTGTAGCCGAAAGTGGGATTGCTTTATGTCAGTGGATAGAAAGTCAATAATATTGATCAGTCGCACTAGATGAATTAGTTCAAAAAAATCCATGCAGACACACATCATATTTAGTCGCACAAGACTTGATTAATCGCACAAGAGGAATTGGGCTCGCACAACAAAGTGGGCTTCTGTTTCGTCATTGGGCCTGGGTTGTTTCGTTGACTGGAAGCCCAAAAAGACAAAATTTTGTTTCGTTGTCCAACATATTAACCTGATTCGCCAAACAAGTATTGGGCCGTTTCGTCACATACTTGTTTCGCCGATACATTGGGCCTTAATTTGTTCTTGGGCCCGTTTCGTCATTATCATACAAATAGGCATATTTCTGTTTCGTTGTTCATTGGGCCAGTTTCGTGGAACGTTGGGCTTAGTCTTGTTTCGTCAACGATCATTCAAATTTTTCGGTTTCGTCGATCTTGAATTGGGCATTTGTTTCGCTGAACTTGACTTGGGTTTAAATTTATAAAATCTGTTTCGTCAAGTTCAAAGCCAACAGTCTGTTTCGTGGAACGTGTTTCGTCGAGACACTTGTGACATTTCTAACAGAAGCATTGATAACCCTTTGTTTTGAGAATTGTAAACAGGTACTTATCATACATCCAATATGACTTCATATTGGTCTTTCAAATGATCTATCACACCAACTGATATGTTCGGAAATCCAATACCTGTTCGATCTACCGGACCAACAGATCTGTATGGAAATTTACTTCCAGCTTCCTCAAGCCCAACGGCGTTTGTCACAAGTACAAATTTGTATGGCACTCCGATACAAATTCCCGTAAAGCCAGCTCCGACCACAGACTTGTATGGAAATCCACTACCACCAGTTGCCTCACAGTGCCATTCTTCTACGGTAGCACCATCATCTCTTGATACAAGGAACTGTAGTCAGACAAAAACGGCGTTGTATGCTGAAATTGTCAAAGATGCCAGCAATGGTGAATCATCGCGAAACGATGACAGTTCTGAACATCACAGTAGTTCAGATGAAGATGTTTCAACTTCAGTTGAAGACGTTTCAACTTCAGTTGAAGATGTTACAACTTCAAGTTCAAGTTCAAGCGAGGATGGATCTGAATGTGAATCATCAAGGGAGGTTGTTGATTCTGAAGCATATAGGTCAACATCTGAGAGTGACTCCAGTCAGGTATGTATCGATGAACCAATTGCTATTAATTGTGATAATTGTGCTAGATTAAGTGATAGATGTGCTGATTTGGATGCAAACATGTCTGAGTTGCAAGGCAAACATGATGCTTTACAAGCTAGCTTGTTTGACTTGCAAGACAAACATGTTTCGTTGAATGATAAGTGGTGTGAATTGCAAAGCAAACACGAGGCTTTGCAAGAGAAATATGATGTGACATTCATTCACAATCAGAAATTGACCGTGGATCTTTCTAAGTGCACTGAAGCCAACATGTTTTATGAAAACCATGAAAAGGAATTTAAATCGATGATTGAAACATTAAAGAAAGATAATACAGAGCTGACAAAAATGGTTTCCAGAAAACAAACTGACATAAATTTGTATATCACACGTCTTGAGATAATGCAAAAGGAGATGGCTTGTGTCAAAACTGAAAGTGAGGCGATCCAACTTAAGCTAGACAGTTATTTGAGCTCTAGCTATGTGTTGGATCACATCATTGACATACAAAAAGAGAAACGAGATGTCACATGCATAGGTTACAAGAAATGTCCACCACCTGTGAGACACAATTATGATGCCATGCCTGATGAGGACTATAGAACTCACTTTGAACCATCTGTTCCTTTGGATGTTGAGGAATTTGCAACAGGACTCGGATACAAGAAGGAAGTATCATCAGATTCGGATGTGTCAGCAGATACATTTGTAACTGCTGAACAGAATCAGGATCCTCCAGTTGTGATTGAGGATGCTGATTCTTCTGATGATGAATCTGATGATACTGATTCAGCAAAGTCTGATGCGGTGATCAAAGAAGAGTACATACCTCTTGAGAATCATATTCTATGTGATCCTCCCGCAAAGCCCGCTAAGACTGCTGCAACCGAGTCCTCGTCTGCAAAAGAGTCTGAAAGTGTGGATTTGCTGTACACTCTTGTTGGTGATGATAAAATTTACTCAGACAAAGATTTTCCTATAAAGAATGTTAATCAATCTTTAATAAGTAAAGTTTTTGAAAATTCGACAAGTAAGTTTTTGGGAAAGACAGGATCACATGTTACAGTGACACAGTGCCCTCCTATTCCAAAGGCCGAAATTCGAAAACAATATGGCAATCAAAAATTACCAACAGTGCAAAAACAACAAAATCATACTAAACCTAAAGGAAAATTACCGGCTCAAGGTCAACGAAAGCCGAATCCAAAGAAGAACAAGAATGTGAACTTTGTGAAATCAAAGGGAACGGACAAAATTGAAACGTTTGAAAACAAGTCTAACTTAGATTTTGTTAAGAAAGCAACATTGATGAAGAGAAATGAACCAAACTGTTCAAAACCTACTACCTCGGGATCACAAAGTTCATCATCATCGGCAAGACGATCACATGATACTTCGGGGTTTGTTGAACGAAGATCATGTTTTGAATGTGGTACAATTGGACACATAATTCGAAACTGTCCGTATCTTCATAAGTTGAAAGCAAAAGTTGATGCCCCCCATGGTAACAATTACCATAAAAGATTTGTTTCACCAAAACTGGACCCTCGTCTTGTTAAACAACAAGAAGTGAAACAGAGAAAGAAACAACGGAAAAATGTTGAAAAGGTTTTAAAACCGGAGGTTGTCCATACAAAATCTGTCGAATCAAATGTTAAACATGAAAAACAAAAACAGATTTGGAAACCAAAATTGGAAATTGTTTCTGGGGGAGCTACATCAATTCCGAATCATCGGGAAATGGATGTCACAATTCTCGATGATGACGGACGACCCAAGTCTGTGAAGGCTTGGGTCCCCCACTCCAACTAATCTCTGAATGAGTGTGTAGGATGTTCCAGGAGGAACTATTGATAGTCTTAGGATTGTTGATAGTGGAGTGTCCATGCACAAGATCGGCGACATTAGGCTCCGAAACATCATTATATCTAGGAGTTGTTGCCATTGATGGAGAGAGAAGAAAAGAAGACAAAAATGTCTGGTGAAAGAATGTGGTTGAATGAAGTTGAAAATTCGGCAAGCTGAAATATGTGCCAAAATTTGGTTGTTATGGTTTTTGATCGGGTTCTCAGGATAGATTCCAACAAAATGTACGCACATGCAGCACGTCTGAAGTTCAAAATTAACAAGATGAACGTGCAGTGTACTTTTCTACGCGGTGTGATTGAAGAAAATGTGTTCGTTGAACAACACGATCAGATGCTTTGACTTTATTAGGAATGCAATCATGCATCATCAAATTTGGAATAAGATATGCTTAAAGGTGTGTTGTGTCTTTCAAATTGTAAGTCGAATTAACTTCATAATAGATGTGAAAATCAAAATGGCTAATCTTTGTTCAAATTGCAAATCTTTGTTAAAAACCTGTGTTTTGCATCCCCTAATTCCAGCATAGAGGACATAAAGAAAATATGTACATTTAGTAATAAGTGAAAGTGAATTTTTATTGATGGTTGTATTAGATGATTAAAAACTTATGACTTAGTTATCATTATTATTGTTCATTATGTAATTAATGTATGTGACATCATAGTACACTTATGTATCGTAGGTAGATAAGATCGAAATGGTGTGACTCTATAGTTGTGTCCGTTAGACTTTGGCGCCAAATAACCGTTTGAAGTATGTATATATATGATGATTATTATCATTGATCATCACCAGGGAATAATAACTTTATTATCCTATCTTTAATCCATCGCGCATTACCCGGTCCCTTGATATCATACACTCTACAATAACACAATCATTACCACACTTCTGATTTAACTCCAACAGGTTGTTTCTAATTTAACCTGGCCAATGACATTTAGAAACTGAAAAAAGTTCAGATCGAGTCGCGTAACGTTGGCAACAAGGGGCTCTGTAAATCTATAGAAAAATTCAATCAAATAATCTGAGTATTGCATCAGATAAATTAAGCAAACCAAAACCTCCACTATCATGCATGGCTTATATTTTAAGCTAGAAGGTAAAAATTGTGGATCATGAGGTATCAACGTGCATCTTGCAAAAGTATCATATGTTTATCCACTTACTGCAGAGGAAGACAAGAAGCATAAAAACTGAAAAGGTGTTGTTTTATGTTTCTTCCGCCTCATCATTTATCATTATCTCTATTAGGAATACAGAATATATATTGACTTAATCCATATTACAGTAATAAATCAACTACAAAAGTGTTCACAAAAAAATGTCAAAACGTTATGCATAATCAGAGCTAAAATTAAGTGAATAGATATGATAGAAAGAGCATATTTTAATTTTTTTTTATCTTTCTTTGAACGAAGAGCATATGCTAATTAGTGCAAAAGGCCAACTTGGATGCATGACTAATAGTTCAAGGCAGAAGGCAAACATTGAGGAATTTGAGGTGCATATATACCAGTCCATGTGCACGATCAGATGCTTTGACCATTGTTGGTACATTTATATGTCTGTAACTTTGTCTTGTTTACGTTATATGTTATAGGTCTTTTGTTATCGAGTCAGTTAGTTCCGTCAAGTCTACCTAGTTGGATATCCTCCTATTTTACCTGGTATGACATTTTGTCTCTGTAATTGTACTGTATGTTAAGCATATGCTAGTGTGCATAGTGTTTACATATAGTACGTTTTGTCTCATGTCTTCTGTTTAAACACTTAGCAATATCGTATGTCCTTGATTGATGTTTGACGAAGAATCAATCTTCGTCGAACACTATGCTTGGCGAACCTTCGAATGTTCGTCGATGGGTGTGTGTGACGAAGAATCAATCTTCGTCACACATATCCTTCGTCACATAGAGGTTCGTCGAGGGACAGTATGTATAGCTGGTTATGTTTAACAGTTAAGGTATGAGAGCATAGAGAGAAACTGAGGGTTTATCGTTCAAGCATTGTGTGTATATGTTTGATGTTGTTCTCGTCCTTTTAATCTAAAGTTAATCTTTGGTTATCTGTTGTGTTATTTGCTATACTCTGTTTGGTTTGGTTTGCATCGTCACGGGGATTCCGCACTTGTGATTGTGTTTGTGATAAATAGGGACTAGGTTTCGTATCGATCCTCCGAGAAAAACGGACCTACAAGTGGTATCAGAGCCTAGGCTCTTTTCCTTGATTAAAACCAAATATTTTTTAGTTTTTTCAAGTTGTTTATGATTTTCATGAAACTGATATTTTTTAAAAGTTTATGTTTTTAAGAAAAAGTTTCTGAAATCTGGGAAAATCAGTCTCTGTCGTGTTATTTTGCTATAAGTTTCATTGAAAACCTTGTTATAGTGCATGCCTACATGTTAGTGTTTGGTTTTTGTTGAAAGTTTAAGCAAAATAGTGTTTCGGAAAATTTCTCCGGTGAAAACTTGGCAGGAATATTCATCAAGTTCATAGTTGCATTCAAAATGTTCTTGACTATCTTCAAAGTGTTCTTGATAATATCTGTTGTTTGATCTATATCTGAGTTTGAATTATTTGTTTGCATTATTGATCTGTCATTAAAATATAATTGTTTGACAAATTGGGTTGTTTGACAAATTGGTAAAATGATGATGGATTGGGTCTGTCACACAGCAAGTTGTTAGCTTGAAAAACGTGTCACCAACTTGTGTCATATAATATTCGTTCTGTTTTTGCAAAATATCTAATTGTTCGTCAAGTTGTGTTAAACGAAGTCCTAATCTTCGTCAAAATTGTTTCAGGCGAAGATTACCATTCTTCGTTAAAGTTGTGTTTGACGAAGATTCAAACCTTCGTCGCACAGGACTTCGTCGCCTTAAACTTCGTCGTTCTTTATCTTCGTCGTTCCTTATCTTCGTCGTTCAATACTTCGTCGCTTTAACTTCATCGTTCAATACTTCGTCATACACATTTCATCATCTGAATTGTCATTTGTTAACAGAAGTTTGCAAAACTATCTTAACCATTTCTTTTCAAGTGTTTGATCAGGTACACTCATATATATATCAATCATGAGTACTAGCCCTTGGGATTGGAGCAGTAGCTCAAGTACGGCTCAAGATCCGACCTCCGCAGCGGCATGGATCAAGAATATGATGCCACAACAAACAATCTCTGCAGGTCAATGGGCATGCGTAGCAAATCAAAATCAAAGTATACCGAATTTGCTAATGAGCGAAAGTGAAACGGGTAGCAACAATCGACTGCCAAAGCTAAATCACATGAATGACTATCCATCTTGGAAAGGCCGATTTCATACTTACGTTCTAGGGCAAAACACCGAGCTATGGATATGTTTCACTACACCATACAACACAGTGTTGGTGCACTTGTGTCTGTACTTTGTCTGTATTTTGTGATGATATAAAACGGTGTCTTTTGTTAGTCTTGTAAGTTTGACCAAGTCAACCATCCTCCTGGTTTGACTTGGCCAAACAGTTAGAACATAGTGTAATATGTCTGTGTCGAAGGATGAGTCATCGAAGGATTGTTTAGATCCTTCGATGAGCTCGAAAGATAAGCCTTCGATGGATGATTGATGGACCTCGAAGGATATCATCCTTCGAGGTGTATATGTGGATCCTTCGACAGGTTTCAGATCGATAGATGATCCTTCGATCAGTCTATCTGATCCTTCGACCAGACGAGCTGTGATGGGTATATATACTCATGTAATGTGTTCACTTCAAAGAGAGTGTGTGAGTGAACTTAGTCTTGTAGAGAGAGCGTATTTTCAGTTTGGGTCAAGGGCTGTAACCGTGTCCACCGAAATACAAGAGAAAACTTTGATATCTCGTGTGTCTACCTTTCTCTTTGTAGATTGTGTTCTCATATAAACTACCGGTTTGCATTCTAGCTTGGATTCCGCACTTGCTAGTGTGTTAAACATAACAAGGATAAGGTTTGACCTCATCCTCCGAGGGACCTACAAGTGGTATCAGAGTCGTGGCTCTTTTCCTTGTTAAAAACCGAGTTTATACAAGACTTTGGAGTGTTTGAACAAAAACTCACATGGTTTAGCACCCGTTTTTAGTGTTTTTCTCGCATTTCTTGACGTAAAAACGTGTTCTAAACTAACCGGGTGTGTTAAAGGACGGGTTGGGTAACTTAAAAACTTGTTTTTTTAAGAAGTTTGGTCATCTCCGGCCAAATTCCGGCTTACTCCGGTGACCGGTTTCTGGATAAGAACCTTCCATTTTTAGTATATTTTATTGGTAAAATCTGGTTTGGTAAAAAGGCATGGTCTGAACATTACCTTTCTGCCGAAAGCTTTCTACCAACCCATCACCTTTTCACCAACCTGTCACTTTTTGTGTCAACTGTGTCAGTACAGATCGAAGGATATCCTTCGAAGTCGAAAGATCATCTTTCGATCAAAGGAAGTTCGATAGATAATCATCCTTCGAACATCCTTCGAAGTCTGTGACTTATCCTTCGATCAAAGAAATCTTTTCGAAGGATATATCTTTCGATCTACAGTTCTTATTCGAAAGATAAGGATCCTTCGATTGGAGAATCTTTCGAAATCATTGTTCGAAATTCAACAGTGATCTTTCGAACACTGTTGATCCTTCGAACAAGTCTTGATCCTTCGATCTTAGTCTGTTTAGGTTTAACAAGTTTGTGATTTTCAGGTATTCTTTTTCTTGATAAAAAATGAATCCGATTTGGGGTACTCCGGTAAATACCGATATGTATTATGGTACTCCGTCTCCGGATAACGGAAAGTATAGAAACACGAGTTTATCTCCTTCGTGGGCCGAATCTTCCGCACCGACATCTTCACAAGCTAATGCAAGTTCTACCGGTCAGTGGGCATTTGTATCAAATCAAACTCCAAGTATTCAAAGCATTCTCTTAAGCGAGAGCGAAACCGGAAGTTTGAATCGGCCTCCAAAGTTGATGCACTTAAGCGAATATCCGGGATGGACTGACAGATTTCATACATACGTCCTTGGACAAAATACAGAATTGTGGTTGCGTTTCATCACAGATTTCGATCAAACAATAGAGGTTGCCGGGTCGTCTGTTGTTACGTTTGCCGATCTTACGGAAGATCAGAAGAAGGTCTATGACTTAGAGAAGAAAGCTTATGCTATTCTTACTCAGGCATTAAGCAAGGATATTTACCATCAATTTGTCAACTTCAAAACGACAAAGAAATTATGGGATGCGTTGAAGACGAGAGGTGTAGGAAACGAAGCGACTCGCCAATTAAGACAAGGTCTTCTCAAGAAAGAGTTTGATGGGTTTACATGCATGGATAAAGAATCTTTGGGAGATTTGACGAGTCGATTTTCTCATTTGTTGACTGAAATGGGAACTTTTGGAGTGATAGCGACTCCAATCGAAATTGTCACCAAGTTTGCTGATGCTTTGCCACCACAATGGAGTAATTTCTTGGAAATCCTGAAGCTCAATGGCACATTGGCTACAACAAGCTTCAATGACTTTGTTCAAATCCTGGAGAATAAGAATCAGGAAGAAACCCTTAAGGCGAAAAGGGTCATAGTGCCACAGAATCCTGAAATGTATTATGGAACTCCTAGCGCTCCTGCAATACAAGTGCGACATGATCCTGAGATGTATTATGGAACTCCTAATACTCCTGCAAGACCTTCTTCACACGCTCCAATTCAAACAGCGTTTGTGTCTAGCACAGATATGTATGGCAATCCTGTCCGAGTTTCGGTCAAGCCTCCTCCAACAACAGACATGTATGGGAATCCACTTCCTGCTCAACAACAAGCATGTTATGGAAGCACATCATCTGCTGGTCAGCAATCCAAGCCAACTACAGTGCGGCTCGACACCTCAAGCTTTTCTAAAGTCAGTGTGGAAGTAGCAAAGGAACACATGGAGCTGCTAAACACTTTGGTGAGCGCATATTGTGGATTAGTGGAAGGTCAGATTGGCAACATTAATCTGACACAAGAAGACTATCAGCAGATTGATAAGGAAGAGATGGATTTGATGGATATCAAATGGGCCTTTGCGAGTGCTATGAGGAGAGCAAAGGATTTCATGGAAAGAACTGGTAGAACCAGCTTGGAAAGCAAGAAAGACACCAAGTATGGGTTCGACAAGCAAGCTGTAAAGTGCTTTAACTGTGGTGAACGGGGTCACTTCAAAAGGGAATGCACAAGACCAGCTCAGCATGGAAACCAAAATCCTTTCAGAAACCAAGGCAACCAGCAGAACCAGAACAGGAACAATGTTCGTACGTTGATACCTGTCAACAACCAAAGCCAAGCAGGGCCATCAAATGCCAACCAGGCACTTGTGGTTCAAGTAGATGAAGGTTGTGATTGGTCGCTTCAGTTGGGAAATGATGCTCCAGATGGAACAGCGTGTTTTGCTGAAGTCATAAAGGATTTAAAGCACGCCAGTGGTGGAGAATCTTCCACCAATTGTGATGAATCTTCTGAAGATGAAGACAGTTCTGGTTATAGTGGAAGCTCAGATGAAGAATCCTCCACTTCAGGCAATGGTCATGTGGATGAGACATCAAGTGCGTCAGTCGATGCAGATATTGATGAGCTTTTGGAAGAAGCTGCAGTAGGAACTGAAAGAAGATCTATTTTGGTGGATCAAGCTGCTTACTCTTCGTCTTCTCTCCATTCAGCCTTTATGGCTAATGTCGACAGTTCATCAAGTCAGGTATGTGTCGATGAACCCACTGTAGTTAGTTGTGAAAATTGTGATAGTTTAAATGTTAAATGTGCTGATTTAGAGACAAACATGTCTGAGTTGCAAAGCAAACATGATGCTTTACAAGCTAGTTTGTTTGACTTGCAAGACAAACATGCTTCATTGAATGATAAGTGGTGTGAGTTGCAAAGCAAACACGAGGCTTTGCAAGAGAAATATGATGTGACATTCATCCACAATCAGAAGTTAACCGTGGATCTCTCGAAGTAAACTGAAGCCAACATGTTTTATGAAAACCATGAAAAGGAGTTTAAATCGGTAATTGAAAAGTTAAAGAAAGATAAAACCGAGCTAACTAAAATGGTTTCCAGAAAACAAACTGACATTAATTTGTATATAACTCGTCTTGAGGTAATGCAAAAAGAAATGGCTTGTGTCAAAACTGAAAGTGAGGCGATCCAACTTAAGCTAGACAGTTATTTGAGCTCTAGCTATGTGTTGGATCACATCATTGACGTTCAGAAAGAGAAACGGGATGTCACATGCATAGGCTACAAGAAATGTCCACCACCTGTGAGACACAATTATGATGCCATGCCTGACGAGGAGGATAGAACTTTCTTTGAACCATCTGTTCCTCTAGATGTTAATGAATTTGCAGCAGGACTCGGATACAAGAAAGAATTATCATCAGATTCAGATGTGTCAGCAGATACATGTGTGTCTTCTGCCGAACCGAATCAGGTTCCTCCAGTTGTGATTGAGGATGCTGATTCTTCTGATGATGAATCCGATGATACTGACTCAGCAAAGTCTGATGCGGTAATCAAAGAAGAGGACATACCTCTTGAGAATCATATTCTGTGTGATCCTCCTGCAAAACCCACTAAGACTGTTGCAATTGAGTCCTCGTCTGCAAAAGAGTCGGAGAGTGTGGATTTGCTGTACACTCTTGTTGGTGATGATAAAATTTATTCAGACAAAGATTTTCCTATTAAAAATGTTAATCAATCTTTAATCAGTAAAGTCTTTGAAAATTCGACAAATAAGTTTTTGGGAAAGACAGGATCACATGTTACAGTAACACAGTGCCCTCCTATCCCAAAGGCCGAAGTTCGAAAACAATTTGGCAATCAAAAATTACCAACAGTGCAAAAGCAGCAAAATCATAATAAAACAAAACAAAAATTACCGGCTCAAGTTCAAAGGAAGCCGAATCAAAAGAAGAACAAGAATGTGAACTTTGTGAAATCAAAGGGAACGGACAAAATTGAAACATTTGAAAATCAATCTAACTTAGATTTTGTCAAGAAAGCAACAGTGATGAAAAGGAATGAACCAAATAGTTCAAAACCTAGTACCTCGGGATCACAAAGTTCATCATCGACAAGACGATCACATGATACTTCGGGGTTTGTTGAACGAATATCATGTTTTGAATGTGGTGAAATTGGACACATAATTCGAAACTGTCCGTATCTTCATAAGTTGAAAGCTAAGGATGATAATCCCCGTGACCAAATTGACCGCAAGCGATCTGTTTCATCAAAATCAAATCCCCGTCTTATAAAAGAAAGGGAAAAGAAACAGAAACGCCAACAGGTCAAGAAAATTGAAAAGGCGATTAAAACTGATGTGGTTAACAAAACATATGTTTCTGTCAAACCAAACAATTTAAAAACTTCAGACAACCATGAAGTTAAGTTTTTAAAGAATAACACTGGTATAACAAAACAGACCTGGAAACCAAAAACGGTTATTGAATCAGGGGGCCATCACAATTTCCAAATCATCAAAAAGTAGAAGTTATTGTTGTTGATGAAAATGGAAGACCCAAGACCACAATGGCTTGGGTCCCCATCTCCAACTAATCATGTGAGTTCATGTGCAGGGTGTTCCAGGAGGAACTATCAGTAGTCATTGGATTGTTGATAGTGGGGCATCCAGGCACATGACAGGCGACATGAAGCTTCTCTACGACGTCAAATCTATTAGAGGAGGTTATGTTGCTTTTGCTGGAGATAAGGGCGGATATATTACTGGTGAAGGAATGATATCCAACGGGGTTGTTAGCTTTGATAAGATCAACTTTGTACAACAACTTGATCACAATCTTCTCAGCGTTTCTCAAATTTGTGACAAGCAGTTCTCAGTACACTTTGATGCTAATGGATGTTATGTGCTGAAACCCGCCTTCAAAATTCCAAAAGAATGGATTCTCTTGTCTGCTCCAAGGATAAATGATCTCTATGTCCTTGATATGAGCCAAGCTATTACGACGTCTGCACAAGCAACCTGTTTCGTTTCCAAAGCCACAGAAAAAGACTCAATCTCTTGGCACAGACGAATGGGTCACATTCACTTACGCAAAATGAATCATTTGGTGTCAAAATAATTGGTGAATGGTGTTCCTCTTAAAAACTTCCATCTTCAAGACGTCTGTGTTTCGTGCCAGAAAGGAAAACAAACGAAGAAGCGACACCCGACAAAGAAAATCAACACGGTGGCCATTCCGCTTGAACGTTTGCACATGGATTTGTTCGGTCCTGTCAAGCATAAAAGCATCCGGAATGATCAATATTGCCTCGTGATAACTGATGATTATTCAAGATTTTCTTGGGTGGCGTTCATGGCACACAAGAGCGAAACCTTCGGTATTATCAAAAACTTGATCATTCAGATTGAGAATCTGTATAAGTTGAAGGTTAGGCGGATACGCAGCGACAATGGTACTGAATTCAAAAATCATGCCATGGCGGAGTTTTGCACTGCAAAAGGTATTCTTCACGAATTTAGTGCAGCTTATACTCCTCAACAGAATGGCGTCGCTGAACGTAAGAACCGCACATTGATCGAGACTGCTAGGACTATGTTGGTAGAGTCACAATTGCCGATTCCATTCTGGACTGAAGCTGTGGCCTCTGCATGCTACACGTTGAATCGAGTCCTTACAGTCAAAAGGCACAACAAGACCTGCTTTGAGCTTCTTCACAAATGGAAACCAGATTTGTCATATCTTGAACCGTTTGGAGCTCCGTGCACAATAATCGATCCTAATGGAAAGTTTGGGGCAAAAGCAATTGAGGGATACTTTCTTGGGTATGCCACCCCGAACTTAAGAGTCTGGAATCTAGAGACTAAAAGGGTCGAGGAATGGTCTGAAGTCAGAGTACAAAGGCACACTTTACCAGTCAAATGTCCTGGTCAGCCTTGGATGTTTGAGTACGATGACTTTTTCAATTCGATCAATGTTGAAGCCATTGAAGAAAATGCTGCGGCAAGGATGTTTTTCGAGAGTGACAATGCAACAGATTCACCGTTGGTTTGTCCAATTATTGTCAATCAAGAACCATCTTCAGTGAACAATAATGCTCTCGACAATGAGGATTTTCACGATGCTACCGAATTGAACGAATCTTCAGAGGATGATGAATTTCTCGATGCAGATCAAGAAGCTCCAACAACAGCAGTTCATGGTACTTGAGAGGGTACTCCTCCAGTGGATGCCCATAGAACAGCTGAAGCTACTGCATCATCCTCTTCGTCAATTCCGGGCATTGATTTAGTTGTTGATCTCAATTTCAACAATCTGGGTATAAATATTCCAGTTCCAGATAATCCAGAAACAAGGATTCATAATACCCATCCTCAACAAAACATCATCGGAAATGTGCAAAGTGGCATTCAAACAAGAAACATGTTGTGAAACAACAACAATGCAGGCCTGTATGCAGCTATTCGAGAATCCGGGTAACAAAACGATTGGTCTTTCGCGTGTTATGTTTCACAGGAAGAGCCAAGAACTTGGAAAGAAGCCATGAAAGATAACTCTTGGGTTGAAGCAATGCAGGAAGAACTGCAACAATTCCAGAAGCTTGGTGTCTGGAAACTCGTAGAAAAACCTGCTGGCTACAAGAAGATTGGTACCCGTTGGGTGTTTAAATGCAAAAAGGATGACCGCGGAGTTGTTATCCGGAACAAAGCGCGTTTAGTCGTTCAAGGTTTTCGTCAGATTGAAGGGATCGACTACAACGAAGTGTATGCACCTGTTGGACGTCTCGAAGCAATTCGAATCTTTCTAGCCTACGCGTCCTTCAAAGGATTCAAGGTTTATCAGATGGACGTGAAAAGTGCATTCTTACATGGTGTGGTTGAAGAAGAGGTGTACGTCGAACAGCCTCCAGGTTTTGAAGATCCTATCCATCCTGATCGGGTTTGGTTGCTCAACAAAGCTCTCTATGGTCTACATCAAGCACCGCGAGCTTGGTATGCAACCTTATCTAATTATCTGCTGGAGAATGGATTTCGCAGAGGTCTTATCGATTGTACTCTTTTCGTCAAAGAACAAGATGGAGATCTTCTACTGGTACAGGTATACGTTGATGATATTATATTTGGTTCTACTAATGATGTTTTGTGTAGGAATTTCGAGCGTATTATGCAGGATAAATTCGAGATGAGTGCTATGGGGGAAATGACCTTCTTTTTGGGCCTACAAGTACAACAAACTGAGTCTGGGATATTCATCCATCAGACTAAATATGTTGGTGACATCTTGAGCCGGTTCCAGATGTCTGATGCAACGCCCATCGGTACCCCATTGCCGCAAAATCACGGAATTACTCCAGACTTGAAGGGTGAAGCTGTTAGCCCCTCATACTACCGCGCGATGATCGGATCTCTTATGTACCTCACAGCATCAAGACCAGACATAATGTACCCAACGTGCCTGCTTGCCAGATATCAAGTCAACCCGAAGGCCTCACATCTTGCAGCTGTAAAAAGGATTTTTCGTTATTTGAAGGGTTACCCTGACACCGGTCTATGGTACCCTAGGGATAATAACTTTGAATTGGTCGCTTTCAGTGATTCTGATTTTGGCGGATGCAAAATCGACGGCAAATCCACAACGGCTGGATGTCAGTTTTTAGGAAATCGCCTAGTCACATGGCAGTGCAAGAAGCAGACTTGTGTCGCTACTTCAACATGCGAAGCTGAATACATTGCTGCCTCAAGTTGTTGCTCCCAAGTCCTTTGGATCCAACAACAATTACGCGACTACGGTTTTGAATTCCTAACTACTCCTATTTACGTTGATAATTCTGCTGCTTTACAGATCACTAGAAATCCTGTGCAGCACTCAAAGGCCAAACACATTGAAATCAAATATCACTTCATACGTGATTGCTTTGATAAAAGGCTAATCGATGTTGTTAAGGTCCACACCGATGATCAACGTGCCGACCTTTTTACCAAAGCATTTGACAAATCAAGATTTGACTTCTTATTATTGGTAAACGGCATTAAGGTCAAGCCAGAGTAAAACCAACATCGGAAAATCATTTTTGTAAATACCTTTGTGTTTTAAATTTATCTTAGTTTGTTGCTTTTAGGGGGAGTAAACCAAAATTTGAAAATCCAAAAACATCGAAAAAATTTCAAAAACACAAAAACAATAGAAAAACAAAAATGAGTTTCCTGGCGAGCAAAAGAGAAAATGATAGTACATCAGTGGTCTGTCCAAACCTCTTTAAACATAAACTGAAAAACGATAAGCAGCTCTATATAAGATGTATCGGTAGGCTCACAATCATTTTAAAGTGTGCAGGGTGATATAAACTTAAATCGACTGAAGACCAAGTGGGAACCACTCATTGGCATATGGTCTTAGTACCGAAATTTCGTTTGAGAGATTGCCGAGGTTCTGAGATATTCGGTCTTTATGCTGCTTATCATCTGGGTATCATGGTTGTATCTTTTACCGAAAAATAACGGGGACGCAAGTCTAGATCTTCCATGATACCATACATACGTGTACATATTGCATTCGACCTCAATAAGTGATCAACAATCACATGTCCAAACAAATAAGTGATAAAATATCACATTTATCCGGGAGTCAAGTTCGTCTCTCTGCTGTACGAAAGTACTGACCTGTTCACGGACTTGCTCCTGTGCCCTCATGCATATGAAAATCAAGTTCCTCATCAATAAGTGATTCTATCACATAGGGCTTGTTTTCAAATCAAAATAAGTGAGAATCTCACATCATATACGGTCAAACAGATGATAATCGGTATACTCACAGGTAAGATGAACCCTCGTGCATACCTTGATACGGGAATGTGTCGTGATGTGGATGAACACCGGTCGGTAAGTATAAATCATACTTTAACGTATCCCCTTGCCATGATTACATCTGATAAGTTGAGCTTAAGTGGACAACAATACCGATAATTGTTATAGGATGCTTATCTAAATGTTAACTAACTGAACAACAAGAGTGTTTTGGCATGACCGTACACTGATATGATTCTCTTACCCTCGAAACTCGCAAAAAGAATGTCTGTATATATTTATTTACTGCTTTTAGTCTCTACATTTCAAATATTCAAAAATACCAAAAAGATTTTAGGTGTGTTTTAATATAAACTTTATAAAAGCCAAAAAGATTTTATTTCTACTTTATTTTCGATCGTACGATGTTGGATCTCGAGTCTTCGATACCTGAAACCTGAACGAAAACCAAAACGACTAAATCTTCATAAACGGTCGAAATTTGCAAGTTTTGAAAGTTAAAAACATAAAATTGACAAATCTGTTAAACTTTCAAGCTGTCGGACGGTGTTTGATTGAAACATGGTCATACGTGTATCATTTGTTTATGCTAACTATATTCCAAGCAGTTGTTCTCATTACGCGTTTAGATTTCTTGCATGTGCAGATTCTAAAGGCAAGGAGAACATGGTCGATGACAAGCTTCGGAATGAAGACACGATGTGAAGGCCCTCAAAAGATGAAAATGATCGAGTTGCCGCTGACCATCATCAACACCACAAGGATCTCAAGCTATAAGGATCAAGTCAGTCACGAGCATAACTCAAGGGGGAGCTTATGTTAAGGGGGAGTTTGTCGACACACTTCCTACATGAAACAGGGAGTTTGTTGATACACTTTCTACTTTTAAGACGTGAAGACTTTGAAGATCCTCCGACATTGAAGACTTGAAAGGACATCAGAGACTTGAAGACACGAAGATCGAGACAAAGCTACAGCCAAGGGAGAGTTTGTTGGTGCACTTGTGTCTGTACTTTGTCTGTATTTTGTGATGATATAAAACGATGTCTTTTGTTAGTCTTGTAAGTTTGACCAAGTCAACCATCCTCCTGGTTTGACTTGGCCAAACAGTTAGAACATAGTGTAATATGTCTGTTTCGAAGGATGAGTCATCGAAGGATTGTTTAGATCCTTCGATGAGCTCGAAAGATAAGCCTTCGATGGATGATTGATGGACCTCGAAGGATATCATCCTTCGAGGTGTATATGTGGATCCTTCGACAGGTTTCAGATCGATAGATGATCCTTCGATCAGTCTATCTGATCCTTCGACCAGACGAGCTGTGATGGGTATATATACTCATGTAATGTGTTCACTTCAAAGAGAGTGTGTGAGTGAACTTAGTCTTGTAGAGAGAGCGTATTTTCAGTTTGGGTCAAGGGCTGTAACCGTGTCCACTGAAATACAAGAGAAAACTTTGATATCTCGTGTGTCTACCTTTCTCTTTGTAGATTGTGTTCTCATATAAACTACCGGTTTGCATTCTAGCTTGGATTCCGCACTTGCTAGTGTGTTAAACAAAACAAGGATAAGGTTTGACCTCATCCTCCGAGGGACCTACACACAGCTCTTGAAGAAGCAGGTTCAAATCCAACAACATTGGCAAATATGACTGAAACAGACAAGAAAGCGTACGATCTTGAAAAGAAGGCGGTTGCTATCTTGACGCAAGCTCTCCACAAAGACATATATCACCAATTCTCTATTGTGATACAACAAAAGCCTTGTGGGATATCCTAGTTACAAGAGGAGAAGGGAATGCGGCGACAAGGAAGACTCGCCAAGACTTGTTAATAAAGAAAAGAGTCGGAGTTGTTTTTGCTTCAATTCTCCTGCGCTTTTCATCTATTATAAGTTTGACACAATTAATATATTCCAACAGTCCAGGAAACAATCAAAATGTAATAACTAGCTGAACTATTGACATGAATCCAAGATTTAGGCAACAGGTTGTCTTTAAAAGCCAATAGGTTCCAACTTAATAAGCTGAACTATTGACTGGATGCAACCAATGAATAATAAAAGAAACTACTCATTAGGATCACAAGTCAACGTATTCAGCAAAACTTATTTGGATTGAATAGCCAAAAGGAACCCAGCTACATCTCAGATAATCTTTCGAGGAGGCATCAATCAGTTGAAGTCAACTCTATCCTGTTCAAGATTGTGGCCACTCGTTGAAGAATGCTATTCATGTACTCCATATTTTGTTCCGGTATCTACATATAGACATATAGAATCGGATTCTTTTAATCTAGCAACTCAACATATTCTTGCAAAGGTGGCATATACCATGGTAACTTGGAAAGATGATAAGAAAAGGAAGATGACAGTAGGAAATTGCAAGAACCAATGATCAAGGATATCTATAAATAGCTGGTTTCTCAGACAGCTAATGCAGGTGAAATCAGTAAGACAATAAGAAGAGAGGTTCTTACATGAAGAGAAGAGTCTTGTTTGGTAGCCAAGGATGACTTGCCTCCTCACACCTCCTGGTGTTGGAATGTAATGCCTTGTTTTATTTACGAGGCAGGTTGCTCCTTGTCTTACTGACATGATCTTCTTGCTCATGTTAGATCATTTCTTCGTGAGTTTGTGTTCTAAAAGGATCTGGAAAACTTGTGTTTGTAGGCTGAAACAATTTTTAGGTGTGCGTACGTGAACTGCGATATTAGAGTATACTACCCCATATGTCTACTTTAATCCTTGTTCTTCTCATTTCTTTTTATTTACTCTTCTTTTACCTATTAACCACCTAGGCATCCATGCACGTAGATTTTTATCTTTCTTAATTAATTATTTGTTTTCCCATATAGAGCGAAAAATCTAATCAAAGCATTAGTTTGATTAGTTATGATTACCAGATAGTGCACTTGTATTTGTATGCATGTGTTTTAGTTCAAACCAGAGGGCGGCAGATATTGAGAAGGACCTCAAGGTAAACAATTTCCAATCCATGTGCATGTGTCAAATGGTCCAGCCTAACTTATCATATTATATCATTTTACCTCAAAGTTCAATTATATGTAAATCATACGTCGCCATTTTAGTTCTTAATATGTTCTTTTTAGGGACTGAAAAATAATCTCAGCTCCCATGTTATTTTAGTCCCGCGAATATGTGTTTTTAGAGTCTGAAAATCAGTCTGGAAAGGTGCAGAGATGAGAGATCGAGTGCAAGTGCAATGTTTTCAGGAATGAAGATGTATGCATTTATGAAAAACAAGCCAGAAGATGTTCGTGATTGGCCACCAGATTGTGGAACCAAGCGAAGATAAAGTTGTGAAGCAGAAGAAACTTGAAGTTGTGGAGATTTCTGTGAAGAATATGATGAAGTTTAAGCAGTGGAGTAGTAAACTTAAACTTAGTCTATAAGCATTATTAGTACTTATATATACTTGTAGGTCCCTCGGAGGATGAGGTTAAACCTTATCCTTGTTATGTTTAACACACTAGCAAGTGTGGAATCCAAGCTAGAATGCAAACCGGTAGTTTATATGAGAACACAAGCTCCAAAGAGAAAGGAAGACACACGAGATATCAAAGTTTTCTCTTGTATTTCAGTGGACACGGTTACAGCCCTTGACCCAAACTGAAAATACGCTCTCTCTATAAGACTAAGTTCACTCACACACTCCCTATTTTTGAAGTGAACACATTACATGAGTATATATACCCATCACAGCTCGTCTGGTCGAAGGATCAGATAGACTGATCGAAGGATCATCTATCGATTTGAAACCTGTCGAAGGATCCACATATACACCTCGAAGGATGATATCCTTCGAGGTCCATCAATCATCCATCGAAGGCTTATCTTTCGAGCTCATCGAAGGATCTAAACAATCCTTCGATGACTCATCCTTCGACACAGACATATTACACTATGTTCTAACTGTTTGGCCAAGTCAAACCAGGAGGATGGTTGACTTGGTCAAACTTACAAGACTAACAAAAGACATCATTTTATATCATCACAAAATACAGACAAAGTACAGACACAAGTGCACCAACAAACTCCCCCTTGGCTGTAGCTTTGTCTCGATCTTCGTGTCTTAAAGTCTCTGATGTCCTTTCAAGTCTTCAATGTCGGAGGATCTTCAAAGTCTTCACGTCTTAAAAGTAGAAAGTGTATCAACAAACTCCCTGTTTCATGTAGGAAGTGTGTCGACAAACTCCCCCTTAACATAAGCTCCCCCTTGAGTTATGCTCGTGACTGACTTGATCCTTATAGCTTGAGATCCTTGTGGTGTTGATGATGGTCAACGGCAACTCGATCATTTTCATCTTTTGAGGGCCTTCACATCGTGTCTTCATTCCGAAGCTTGTCATCGACCATGTTCTCCTTGCCTTGAGAATCTGCACATGCAAGAAATCTAAACGCGTAATGAGAACAACTGCTTGGAATATAGTTAGCATAAACAAATGACACACGTATGACCATGTTTCAATCAAACACCGTCCGACAGCTTGAAAGTTTAATAAATTTGTCAGTTTTAGTTTCTAACTTTCAAAACTTGCAAATTTCGACCGTTTATGAAGATTTAGTCAATTCGGTTTTCGTTCAGGTTTCAGGCAACGAAGACTCGAGCTCCAACATCGTACGATCGAAAATAAAGTAGAAATAAAATCTTTTTGGCTTTTATAAAGTTTATATTAAAACACACCTAAAATCTTTTTGGTATTTTTGAATATTTGAAATGTAGAGACTGAAAGCAGTAAATAAATATATACAGACATTCTTTTTGCGAGTTTCGAGGGTAAGAGAATCATATCAGTGTACGGTCATGCCAAAACGCTCTTGTTGTTCAATTAGTTAACATTTAGGTAAGCATCCTATAACAATTATCGGTATTGTTATCCACATAAACTCAACTTATCATTGGTAATCCTGGCGAGGGGATACGTTAAGGTATGATTTATACTTACCGACCGGTGTTCATCCACACACGACACATTCCCGTATCAAGGTATGCACGAGGGTTCATCTTACCGGTGAGTATACCGATTATCATCTGTTTGACCGTATATGATGTGAGATTCTCACTTATTTTGATTGAAAAAAAACAAGCCCTATGTGATAGAATCACTTATTGATGAGGAACTTGATTTTCAGATGCATGAGGGCACAGGAGCAAGTCCGTGAACATGTCAGTACTTTCGTACAGCAGAGAGACGAACTTGACTCCCGGATAAATGTGATATATTATCACTCATTTTGTATGGACATGTGATTGTTGATCACTTATTGAGGTCGAATGCAGTATGTACACGTATGTATAGTATCATGGAAGATCTAGACTTGCGTCCCCGTTATTTTTCGGAAAAAGATACAACCATGATACCCAGATGATAAGCAGCATAAAGACCGAATATCTCAGAACATCGGCAATCTCTCAAACGAAATTTCGGTACTAAGACCATATGCCAATGAATGGTTCCCACCTGGTCTTCGGTCGATTTAAGTTTATATCACCCTGCACACTTTAAAATGATTGTGAGCCTACCGATACATCTTATATAGAGCTACTTATCATTTTTCATTTAAGGTTTAAAGAGGTTTAGACAGACCACTGATGTACTATCATTTTCTCTTTTGCTCGCCAGGAAACTCATTTTTGTTTTTCTATTGTTTTTGTGTTTTTGAAATTTTAGATGTTTTTGGATTTTCAATTTTGGATTTACTCCCCCTAAAATCAACAAACTAAGCTAAAATTTAAAACACAAAGGTATTTACAAAAATGATTTTCCGATGTTGGTTTTACTCTTGCTTGACCTTAATGCCGTTTACGTCAAATCTTGATTTGTCAAATGCTTTGGTAAAAAGGTCGGCACGTTGGTCATCGGTGTGGACCATGACAACATTGACGAGTTTCATATTGAAACAATCACGTGTGAGGTGATATTTGAGATCAACGTATCAGGTCAAAGAGTGCTGTATGAGATGATAAAAATTCATAAAGCAGCTTAAATATCGACAAGTATAGGAGAGATTAGAAATTCAAAACCGTATCCTGCAACTGCTTCGTGCATTGCCATGAATCTGAGTGCTCTCCCAAACTGGATATCCACCCGGTGTGGATTTCAAAGACGATTTTTGTAGCTACTGAGAAATCTCTTGACAGCAACAAGATCATAGACCTCTGGGTCCGGCTGGTCTTCCACATTGCACCAGCGAAGGTCTTTATCTTTCTCTTGAGAAGTAGTGTGCGGTTGTCCAATCCACGCCAAGGCATCCGCACACCCGGTTGGTTTGTTCAACAAACACATTCTCTTCAATCACACCGTGGAGAAAAGTACCCTACACGTTTATCTTGTGGACTTTGAACTTCTTGTGGAAGAAAAATCCATGAATCTTCGAAAAGCTTCAAACGTGCCGCAGGCGCATACTTTTCATTTGAATCTTCCCTGAGGACCCGATCAAAAACCATGACAACCAAATTTTGGCACATATTTCAACTGGTCGAATTTTTCAACTTCATTCCTTTTTCAGACATTTTTGTCTTCTTTCCCTTTTCTTTTCTCTCCATCAATGGCAACAACATTCTCCTAGATGTAACAATATTTCAGAGCCTTATGTCGCCGATCTTGTGCATGGACGCTCCACTATCAACAATCCTAAGACTATCAATAGTTCCTCCTGGAACATCCTGCACACTCATTCAGAGATTAGTTGGAGAGGGGGACCCAAGCCTTCACAGACTTGGGTCGTCCGTCATCATCGAGGATTGTGACATCCATTTCCCGATGATTCGGAATTGATGTAGCTCCCCCTGAAACAGTTACCGGTTTTGGTATCCAAATCTGTTTCTGTCTTTCATGTTTAACATCCGATTTAACAGATTTTGTTTGGGAAACCTCCGGTTTTAACGCCTTTTCAACTTCTTTTCGTTGTTTCTTTTTCTGTTTCACTTCTCGTTGTTTAACAAGACGAGGGTCCTGTTTTGGTGAAACAGATCTTTTATGGTAATTGTTACCACGGGGGGCATCAACCTTTGCCTTTAACTTATGAAGATACGGACAATTTCGAATAATATGCCCAATTTCACCACATTCAAAACATGATCTTCGTTCAACAAACCCCGAAGAAACATGTGATTGTCTTGTCGATGATGAACTTTGTGATCCCGAGGTACTTGGTTTTGAACTGTTTGGTTCATTTCTTTTCAACATTTTTGCTTTCTTAACAAAATCTAAGTTAGATTTGTTTTCAAATGTTTCAATTTTATCCGTTCCCTTTGATTTCACAAAGTTCACCTTCTTGTTCTTCTTTTGATTCGGCTTCCTTTGACCTTGAGCCGGTATGTTTCCTTTTGGTTTGGTGCGATTTTGCTGCTTTTTCACTGTCGGTAATTTCTGATTGCCATATTGTTTTCGAACTTTGGCCTTTGGAATCGGAGGGCACTGTGTTACCACAACATGTGAACCCGACTTTCCCAAAAACTTACTTGTCGAATTTTCAAAAACTTTACTGATTAAAGATTGATTTACATTCTTAATCGGAAAATCTTTATGAGAATAAATTTGATCATCACCAACAAGAGTGTACAGCAAATCCACACTTTCCGACTCTTTTTCAGACGTGGACTCGGTCGGAACAGTCTTAGCAGGTTTTGCGGGAGGATCACATAGAATATGATTCTCAAGAGGTATGTCCTCTTCTTTGATTACCGCATCAGACTTTACTGAATCAGTATCATCAGAAGAATCAGCATCCTCAATCACAACTGGAGGATCCTGATTCTGTTCAGCAGTTACAAATGTATTTGCTGACACATCTGAATCTGACGATACTTCCTTCTTGTATCCGAGTCCTGTTGCAAATTCCTTAACGTCTAAAGGAACAGATAGTTCAAAGTGAGTTCTATACTCCTCATCAGGCAGTGCATCATAATTGTTTCTCACGGGTGGTGGACATTTCTTGTATCCAATGCATGTGACATCCCGCTTCTCTTTCTGTACGTCAATGATGTGATCCAACACATAGCTAGAGCTCAAATAACTGTCTAACTTAAGCTGGATCGCCTCACTTTCAGTTTTAACACAAGCCATTTCTTTTTGCATTATCTCAAGGCGAGTTATATACAAATTAATGTCAGTTTGTTTTCTGGAAACCATTTTTGTTAGCTCGGTTTTATCTTTCTTTAATTTCTCAATTACCGATTTAAACTCCTTTTCATGGTTTTCATAAAACATGTTGGCTTCAGTGCACTTCGAAAGATCCACGGTCAATTTCTGATTGTGGAGGAATGTCACATCATATTTCTCTTGCAAAGCCTCGTGTTTACTTTGCAATTCACACCACTTATCATTCAACGAAACATGTTTGTCTTGCAAGTCAAACAGACTAGCTTGTAAAGCATCATGTTTGCCTTGCAACTCAGACATATTTGCATCCAAATCAGCACATCTATCACTTAATCTAGCACAATTATCACAAATAGCAGCAGTGGGTTCATCGACACATACCTGACTTGATGAACTGTCGACATTAGCCATAAAGGCTGAATGGAGAGAAGACGAAGAATAAGCAGCTTGATCCACCAAAATAGATCTTCTATCAGTTCCTGCTGCAGCTTCCTCCAAAAGCTCATCAATATTTGCATCGACTGACGCACTTGATGTCTCATCCACATGATCATCACCTGAACTCGAGGATTCTTCATCTGAACTTCTACTATAACCAGAAGAGTCTTCATCCTCAGAAGAGTCACCACCATTGGCGGAAGATTCTCCACCACTGGCGTGATTTAAATCCTTCACGACCTCAGCAAAACAAGCTGTTCCATCTGGAGCATCATTTCCCAACTGGATTGACCAATCACAACCTTCATTTACTTGAACCACAAGTGCCTGGTTGGCATTTGATGGTCCCGCTTGGCTTTGGTTGTTGACAGGTATCAACGTACGCTCATTGTTCCTGTTCTGATTCTGCTGGCTGCCTTGGTTTCTAAAAGGATTTTGGTTTCCATGCTGAGCTGGTCTTGTGCATTCCCTGTTGAAATGACCCCGTTCACCACAATTAAAGCACTTCACTGCCTGTTTATCGAACCCATACTTGGTGTCTTTCTTACTTTCCAAGCTGGTTCTGCCCGTTCTTTCCATGAAATCCTTTGCTCGCCTTACAGCACTTGCGAACGCCCATTTAATATCCATCAAATCCATCTCTTCCTTATCAATCTGCTGATAGTCTTCTTGTGTCAGATTAATGTTGCCAATCTGACCTTCCACTAATCCACAGTATGCGCTCACCAAAGTGTTTAGCAGCTCCATGTGTTCCTTTGCTACTTCCACACTGACTTTAGAAAAGCTTGAGGTGTCGAGCCGCACTGTATTTGGCTAGGATTGCCGACCAGCAGATGATGTGCTTCCATAACATGCTTGTTGTTGAGCAGGAAGTGGATTCCCATACATGTCTGTTGTTGGAAGAGGCTTGACCGGAACTTGGATAGGATTCCCATACATATCTGTGCTAGACACAAACGCTGTTTGAATTGGAGCGTGTTAAGAAGGTCTTGCAGGAGTACTAGGAGTTCCATAATACATCTCAGGATCATGTCGCACTTGTATTGCAGGAGTGCTAGGAGTTCCATAATACATCTCAGGATTCTGTGGCACTATGACCCTTTTCGCCTTAAGGGTTTCTTCCTGATTTTTATTCTCCAGAAGTTGAACAAAGTCATTGAAGTTTGTTGTAGCCAAAATGCCATTGAGCTTTAGGATTTCCAAGAAATTACTCCATTGTGGTGGCAAAGCATCAGCAAACTTGGTGACAATTTCGATTGGAGTCGTTATCACTCCAAAAGTTCCCATTTCAGTCAACAAATGAGAAAATCGACTCGTCAAATCTCCCAAAGATTCTTTATCCATGCATGTAAACCCATCAAACTCTTTCTTGAGAAGACCTTGTCTTAATTGGCGAGTCGCTTTGTTTCCTACACCTCTCGTCTTCAACGCATCCCATAATTTCTTTGTTGTTTTGAAGTTGACAAATTGATGGTAAATATCCTTGCTTAATGCCTGAGTAAGAATAGCATAAGCTTTCTTCTCTAAGTCATAGACCTTCTTCTGATCTTCCGTAAGATCGGCAAACGTAACCGCAGATGACGCGGCAACCTCTATTGTTTGATCGAAATCTGTGATGAAACGCAACCACAATTCCGTGTTTTGTCCAAGGACGTATGTATGAAATCTGCCAAACCATCCCGGATATTCGCTTAAGTGCATCAACTTTGGAGGCCGATTCAAACTTCCGGTTTCGCTCTCGCTTAAGAGAATGCTTTGAATACTTGGAGTTTGATTTGATACAAATGCCCACTGACCGGTAGAACTTGCATTAGCTTGTGAAGATGTCGGTGCGGAAGATTCGGCCCACGAAGGAGATAAACTTGTGTTTCTATACTTTCTGTAGGACCGAGTTTCGGGACCGAAACCGTGATTCGTGTGAGATAGGTTCAAAACGGGAGAGATTAGAGATAAACAAACAACTTCGTTGTATTAATCCGGTAGTAAAACATTACAAATTGGCCCGATTACATGATAACTGAACCAATACCAAAGAAGTATACATCCGGGGAGAGACCAAGTGGTGATCTCTCCCGGTGAGGTCTCAAACCTCCTAAAATCTCCTAGTGTTGCAAATGGAAAGGGTTTTCTATTTATAGTCACACCCCTTGTCTTGCAAACACACACGGTCAACCGAATAACCCTCTCGTTTGACCACTTCAAACGAGCGGGTCTATACACGTTCGATAGACCGTTTCACTAACTATTACAAATTCAGCGTAAAATAAAACTAATCTATTCGACAAGCATCGGACACAAAATCTGCATCAACAAATTCCCCCTTGTCCGTTGCTGTCGAATGCTGAAAATGCAACTGCAATCGATCTTCAGTCAAGTAGTCATCTTCTCTGTGTTAACAAATTCCCCCTTGACCGATGATCCAGGTAAGTAGTATCTTGATGCTCCTTGTAAAATATTTCCCCCTTAAAGTACGCGTATCCGTGTTGGGTGTTGTGCAATTTTCTCAATTGACCGATCTTCCGCTGATCTTCCAAAACTCCAACCGGCATTTGATAAGGGTTCCAATCTTTAAGAACTGCATCAAGTCTTGATCTTGTCATAAGAACTCTATTTCATACAAGCATACTACATTGATAGAGATTCCTGGTGAACTGTCTTCTGTAAACCGTCTTTGTGGAATCGACCAAGTAATGCACTTTAATCTTCAGCATCAACACTCAGGAAAGTCAGCTAGACCAAGTGTATCCCTTGCAAGCTCAACCAGCATGCTTAGTTGAACTACATCCAGATCTCATTGTCTCGCCTTTGTGAAGTTGACCACGTAATGCACTACGGATCTTCAGCATCAGTACTCAGGAAGTCAGCTAGACCAAGTACATCGTTTGCAAACTCAACGAATTGAGTTACCCCCAGATCCCTGTAAAATCCCAAAGAAACATCAAACCCAAAACCGAATCCTGCAGGCCTTCAGTCTTGAACTATCAGCTTTCATAAAGATTCCCCAGGTCTTCAGCGAACAGCGCTTTTGTAACTACTGTAGACTTTAGAAACCTGTATTTTTCCGTGCAAAACCCTTCACGCTGGCTGGAGAATTAATTAAAATCCTCAAATATGTGTATGTGCAAAACATTCCACGCCGAACCGTTTGTATCACCAGAAAATCACAAACTCTACCACCTGTGATTGCGTTTAGAAATTTACCGAAGAAATTCAACATTTGAAAATTTTTATCCCCCCATTTCTTTGGTAAAATCTCTAAACCTTAACAGATTCTCTCCACTTCAAAGAAACTGTCGTCAAATGTTCACCAATTCCCTCCACTAAGCGGAACTGTCGTCAATCTTCATTGAATGTTCTCGGTTCCGAAAAATCACGAAAACGACTTTCTTCTTTGCATATTCTAGTTGAATAAGAACGTCCCCTAGTACCCCGTAGGATCCGACTTGTATCCCTCCAAAGACTTTGTGAACTCGTTAGGACCGGTATTGACATTCTAGGTTCATTCATTCGTTACCAAATGCGAGAATATGACAATAAACAAAAAAAGATTTCTTCGTTGCATATTCTAGTTGATAAAGAAATTTCGCCTAGTACCCCGTAGGATCCGACTTGTATCCCTCCAAAGACTTTGTGAACTCGTTAGGACCGGTATTGACGTTCAAGGTTCATACGTTCGTTTTCAAATGCGAGAATATGACAATAAACAAAATGCTTTCGAACATTTACGAATAACCGATAACAATCATAAATATTGACGTGCGGAAGTGAACATACCGTTCTGTTTTTGGCCCATAATAGTCGCGTCACCATTTTTGACATTTGCATCGGTAACCGTGACTACCCCACACTTTTTCAAAAATCAACATCTTTAGTTTTCATCTCATTCCGCGTGCTCCCGAACCCCGTGCACTGGATCCTTCGAAACAGAAGATATATGCTGGACGATTGATGCTCGAAAGATGAATTGGTCAACGAAGGATTTGACTTTCGAAAGATGGATCAGGTCGAAAGATATCCTTCGAGCTGATCAGACTTTTCGAAAGATGGATCAGGTCGAAAGATATCCTTCGAGGATCATCTTTCGAAGTTGTTGAGGGTTCCCACAAATATCTGGTATCTTTCGATCCGGATCAGGTCGAAAGATATCCTTCGAGGATCATCTTTCGAAGTTGTTGAGGGTTCCCACAAATATCTGGTATCTTTCGATCCAGATCTGGATCCTTCGACCCAAAGTCTCATCTTTCGAGCACCTTTTTCATCTTTCGGGATATGAAGAAACCCTAGTTTCTTTAAGCAGCCGCCAAGAACATCAAGAACACAGCCACTGTTTATACCGCAGATTTGACGAAAATCACACATTTGATGATGATAACTTGAATATTTAGGTGAAAAACATAAAACCCAACACTCGTTTCAGCACAGATCTGAATATTCGGGTCCAGATCTGAGTTTTTCTCATTTTCACCCAACTTTTCTTCTTGAACAAAAATCACTAAAATCACAGATCTAGAGCACATGTGACTTAGTAAACGGTTAGATTTACTAAATCGGGAACCATGGCTCTGATACCAATTGTAGGACCGAGTTTCGGGACCGAAACCGTGATTCGTGTGAGATCGGTTCAAAACGGGAGAGATTAGAGATAAACAAACAACTTCTTTGTATTAATCCGGTAGTAAAACATTACAAATCGGCCCGATTACATGATAACCGAACCAATACCAAAGAAGTATACATCCGGGGAGAGACCAAGTGGTGATCTCTCCCGGTGAGGTCTCAAACCTCCTAAAATCTCCTAGTGTTGCAAATGGCAAGGGTTTTCTATTTATAGTCACACCCCTTGTCTTGCAAACACACACGGTCAACCGAATAACCCTCTCGTTTGACCACTTCAAACGAGCGGGTCTATACATGTTCGATAGACCGTTTCACTAACTATTACAAATTCAGCGTAAAATAAAACTAATCTATTCGACAAGCATCGGACACAAAATCTGCATCAACACTTTCCACTATCCGGAGACGGAGTACCATAATACATATCTGTATTTACGGGAGTACCCCAAATCGGATTCATTTTTGATGAAGAAAAATTGTTACACTAGTTCTCCCGGGTTCTCCTTGTTAACAACCAACCAGCCGAAGGATCCCATGTGAGTTTTTGTTCAAACACTCCAAAGTCTTGTATAAACTCGGTTTTTAACAAGGAAAAGAGCCACGGCTCTGATACCACTTGTAGGTCCCTCGGAGGATGAGGTTAAACCTTATCCTTGTTATGTTTAACACACTAGCAAGTGCGGAATCCAAGCTAGAATGCAAACCGGTAGTTTATATGAGAACACAAGCTCCAAAGAGAAAGGAAGGCACACGAGATATCAAAGTTTTCTCTTGTATTTCAGTGGACACGGTTACAGCCCTTGACCCAAACTGAAAATACGCTCTCTCTACAAGACTAAGTTCACTCACACACTCCCTATTTTTGAAGTGAACACATTACATGAGTATATATACCCATCACAGCTCGTCTGGTCGAAGGATCAGATAGACTGATCGAAGGATCATCTATCGATCTGAAACCTGTCGAAGGATCCACATATACACCTCGAAGGATGATATCCTTCGAGGTCCATCAATCATCCATCGAAGGCTTATCTTTCGAGCTCATCGAAGGATCTAAACAATCCTTCGATGACTCATCCTTCGACACAGACATATTACACTATGTTCTAACTGTTTGGCCAAGTCAAACCAGGAGGATGGTTGACTTGGTCAAACTTACAAGACTAACAAAAGACATCGTTTTATATCATCACAAAATACAGACAAAGTACAGACACAAGTGCACCAACAATAATGTATATATGTATGTATGTATGTATATGTCTATATTAGTATGGGTCAAGTAACCAAATGGGTCAATAGGAAGTTAGTTGATTACCTGCAACATATATAAGGTAGTTATATCGGTTAAAGTTAGTTTTGGCGTAATGAAGATCGTTATGGTAATCAAGATCATCCGAGTTACAAGCTATGGGCCTCGGGCCTGTTTATGTTTATATTTATTGTTTTATGTTATTTAGTAATGGGTCAAACAATTATCTATGTATGTATTTTATTTGGGCCGTAGGCCACCTGAACGGGTCGAACGAATGTGTTATGTCCAGTCCATTAGTAGTCGGTTAATGAACAAGGAAGTTGGGCCATGAAAGTGAACCGGTGTGTCTCCAGGAAAATAACCGAATGGCGGTTATCCATGAAACGTCACCTCTCAAATTTGAATCAACGTGACTATTGGAGACATACCCTTTCATCCCTATAAAACCGCTGCCAAACTTCCTTGTCATTCGGTCAGTTAGTTTATGTATTCGAACGTGGTTACAAGTTATCAATATTCAAAGTTCTAGTTTGTTCAAGTTTCATTCGGTTAGTTTGTTTTTCTGCAAATCGTTTCGTTTCAATTCATAATCATGAATTCGTGTAAATGTTGTGGATTATTCGTTAGTGATTGTGTTTGTGGTCACAAGTCCATTCGTTCCGATTGGTCCTGGGTTTCCGATGACGATGATACCAACATTGGTATCAGAGCCAAAGGTTTAACAGGAACCGGAAGGAATTGTGATCAAGGAGAAAACCGAATCGGTGGAAACAAAGGAAAATCGGTTATGACCGATTATGGTGATGATGTGTTTGTTCGTAGTGGAGAGTGCGGCCGGGCGGCGAAAGCGGATGAGTACGCGCAGGGGAAGCCAACCATGCGGACCGGGGTATCACCAATGGAAAAGTTTCCAAAGAAAGTGTTTCAAAAGGGTTTCGTGAAGAAGTCCGGGAAGAAACCTAATGCACCAGTGGGTAGGCCAAGAAAACCGGGGGTTCGGTGTTTCAAGTGCAAGAAGTTTGGCCACATCACGTCAATTTGCCCTAGTAAGTATATTATATTATCACCATTACCAGTCGAGTGTGATTATATTGTAAAGGATACTTGCGGGGGTAAATGGGATTCAATCTGGGTTGTGGATCCCACGTTTAAAACGCATATGACGGGAAACCGTAATTTGTTTAAGTGTTTCAAGAGACACTTCGGGGTTGTAACGAACGAAAGTAAGAAAGACGTTTCGTTTGTACATGGAATTGGTGAAGTGAGAGTGCCGGTGGACGGCAAGGATAAGACAATTCCGTGCGTAAGTTACTCACCAAAACTTGACAGGAATGTTCTAAGTCTAGAACAACTCTTGTTTCAAGGGATTGAGACGGTTACTATGGGTGAGAAGTGCGTATTGAAGAAGATGTTCGGTTGTCGATCAAAGGGGTTCGACATATACGAAGACAAGTCGGAAACTGACTTGGAACAAGATTATCTTAATGCTTTCTACGATAATCTTGGGGTTGATAATGGCTACAAGAAAGAAAAAGGAGAGTTTCAAGAGTGTTTGGGTGATTATTATGAACGAGAATTCGAGAAGTCGAAAAATAAAAGGAAAGTGTACGGTGAACGTCCAAACGCTAGGAAGGTTGTGTACTCCAAGAAAGCAAAGAAGGCTTTATTGATCTACATTGAAGGCGAGAAGGATAATCCACGCCAATCAAAGCAAATGCTTCGGGAACGGGCAATAACTCTCTCTCAACTCGAGGAGGACGTTGTTGAAAGGGGGTTAATCATGGAAAGTTGCGTTGAACCAGGGGATCTTATCACATTACACGAAGAAATCAAGAAGCACCCAAGATTCTTCGACGCACCGTTTGAAGAAATCTTAGTTTGGTTTATCACGAACTTTCTAGGGATTGTTTGTGAGAAGGCGATGCCGCCGGAGTTAATTGATGGACGTGATGTTAGCCTCATACTACTACACCGCATCGTGAAGCACAACGGTGGGTTTGATGAGATAATGGCAAAAGACAAATGGGGCGAGATATCGGTGAAGTATGGCTATGAAGCGGACGACGCTTATGAGATGAAGGTTGCATTCGTTTACTATCTAGAGTTGGTCGAATGGTATTTTGATTACATCAAGAAGGAGCGTGCAAGAGAGAAAGTTGGAATGGCCGAAAGCTCAAGCAATTGCGGATGGATCAACGATTCAAGTGATGATGACGTGGTGGTGAAGATCGAAGTCACCAACAACCGCAAGGAGTAATCGGAATCGAAGGGCTCGGATATTCTTGCTTAAGGGGGAGAATGAAGATCGTTATGGTAATCAAGATCATCCGAGTTACAAGCTATGGGCCTCGGGCCTGTTTATGTTTATATTTATTGTTTTATGTTATTTAGTAATGGGTCAAACAATTATCTATGTATGTATTTTATTTGGGCCGTAGGCCACCTGAACGGGTCTAACGAATGTGTTATGTCCAGTCCAGTCCATTAGTAGTCGGTTAATGAACAAGGAAGTTGGGCCATGAAAGTGAACCGGTGTGTCTCCAGGAAAATAACCGAATGGCGGTTATCCATGAAACGTCACCTCTCAAATTTGAATCAACGTGACTATTGGAGACATACCCTTTCATCCCTATAAAACCGCTGCCAAACTTCCTTGTCATTCGGTCAGTTAGTTTATGTATTCGAACGTGGTTACAAGTTATCAATATTCAAAGTTCTAGTTTGTTCAAGTTTCATTCGGTTAGTTTGTTTTTCTGCAAATCGTTTCGTTTCAATTCATAATCATGAATTCGTGTAAATGTTGTGGATTATTCGTTAGTGATTGTGTTTGTGGTCACAAGTCCATTCGTTCCGATTGGTCCTGGGTTTCCGATGACGATGATACCAACAGTAGTTACCAGTTGGTAGTTAAGTAACTACCTTTGGCAACGATTATGTCAGTTAGGTTGGGTAGCCTATAAATAGGTCATTTGTATCAATGTAATATAGAGTCGAATATATATGCAGTATTTTGTGTATGTATACTGCAAATCTTTGTTAAAAACCTGTGTTTTGCATCCCCTAATTCCAACAAAGAGGACATAAAGAAAATATGTACATTTAGTAATAAGTGAAAGTGAATTTTTATTGATGGTTGTATTAGATGATTAAAAACTTATGACTTAGTTATCATTATTATTGTTCATTATGTAATTAATGTATGTGACATCATAGTACACTTATGTATCGTAGGTAGATAAGATCGAAATGGTGTGACTCTAGTTGTGCCAGTTAGACTTTGGCGCCAAATAACCGTTTGAAGTATGTATATATATGATGATTATTATCATTGATCATCACCAGGGAATAATAACTTATTATCCTATCTTTAATCCATCGTGCATTATACACTCTACAATAACACACAATCATTACCACACTCCTGATTTCACTCCAACAGGTTGTTTCTAATTTAACGTGGCCAATGACATTTAGCAACTGAAAAAGGTTCAGAGTCGCGTAACGTTGGCAGCAAGGGGCTCTGTAAATCTGTAAAAAAAATACAATCAAATAATCTGAGTATTGCATCAGAAAAATAAAGCAAACCAATACCACCACTATCATGCATGGCTTATATTTTAAGCCAGAAGGTAAAAATTGAGGATCATGAGGTATCAATGTGCATGTAGCAAAAGCATCATATGTTTATCCACTTACTTCAGAGGAAGACAAGAAGCATAAAAACTGAAAAGGTGTTGTTTTATGTTTCTTCCACCTCATCATTTATTATTATCTCTATTAGGAATACAGAATATATATTGACTTAATCCATATTACAGTAATAAATCAACTACCAAAGTGTTCAAAAAAATGTCAAAGTCATATTGACGTGCATATATCTACACAGAAGTTGCATACGTTATGCATAATCAGAGCTAAAATTAAGTGAATAGAGATGATAGAAGAGCATATTTTAATTTTTTTTATTTTTCTTTGAACGAAGAGCATATGCTAATTAGTGCAAAAGGCCAACTTGGGTGCAAAACTAATAATAGTTCAAGGCAGAAGGCAAACATTGAGGAATTTGAGGTGCATATATTCCAGTCCATGTGCACGATCAGATGCTTTGACTTTATTAGGAATGCAATCATGCATCATCAAATTTGGAATAAGATATGCTTAAAGGTGTGTTGTGTCTTTCAAATTGTATGTCGAATTAACTTCATAATAGATGTGAAAATCAAAATGGCTAATCTTTGTTAAAAACCTGTGTTTTGCATCCCCTAATTCCAACATAGAGGACATAAAGAAAATATGTACATTTAGTAATAAGTGAAAGTGATTTTTTATTGATGGTTGTATTAGATGATTAAAAACTTATGACTTAGTTATCATTAATATTGTTCATTATGTAATTAATGTATGCGACATCATAGTACACTTATGTATCGTAGGTAGATAAGATCGAAATGGTGTGACTCTATAGTTGTGTCCGTTAGACTTTGGCGCCAAATAACCGTTTGAAGTATGTATATATATGATGATTATTATCATTGATCATCACCAGGGAATAATAACTTTATTATCCTATCTTTAATCCATCGCGCATTACCCGATCCCTTGATATCATACACTCTACAATAACACAATCATTACCACACTTCTGATTTAACTCCAACAGGTTGTTTCTAATTTAACGTGGCCAATGACATTTAGAAACTGAAAAAGGTTCAGATCGAGTCGCGTAACGTTGGCAACAAGGGGCTCTGTAAATCTATAGAAAAATTCAATCAAATAATCTGAGTATTGCATCAGATAAATTAAGCAAACCAAAACCTCCACTATCATGCATGGCTTATATTTTAAGCTAGAAGGTAAAAATTGTGGATCATGAGGTATCAACGTGCATCTTGCAAAAGTATCATATGTTTATCCACTTACTGCAGAGGAAGACAAGAAGCATAAAAACTGAAAAGGTGTTGTTTTATGTTTCTTCCGCCTCATCATTTATCATTATCTCTATTAGGAATACAGAATATATATTGACTTAATCCATATTACAGTAATAAATCAACTACAAAAGTGTTCACAAAAAAATGTCAAAACGTTATGCATAATCAGAGCTAAAATTAAGTGAATAGATATGATAGAAAGAGCATATTTAAAATTTTTTTTTATCTTTCTTTGAACGAAGAGCATATGCTAATTAGTGCAAAAGGCCAACTTGGATGCATGACTAATAGTTCAAGGCAGAAGGCAAACATTGAGGAATTTGAGGTGCATATATACCAGTCCATATGCACGATCAGATGCTTTGACCATTGTTGGTACATGTATATGTCTGTAACTTTGTCTTGTTTACGTTATATGTTATAGGTCTTTTGTTATCGAGTCAGTTAGTTCCGTCAAGTCTACCTAGTTGGATATCCTCCTATTTTACTTGGTATGACATTTTGTCTCTGTAATTGTACTGTATGTTAAGCATATGCTAGTGTGCATGGTGTTTACATATAGTACGTTTTGTCTCATGTCTTCTGTTTAAACACTTAGCAATATCGTATGTCCTTGATTGATGTTTGACGAAGAATCAATCTTCGTCGAACACTATGCTTGGCGAACCTTCGAATGTTCGTCGATGGGTGTGTGTGACGAAGAATCAATCTTCGTCACACATATCCTTCGTCACATAGAGGTTCGTCGAGGGACAGTATATATAGCTGGTTATGTTTAACAGTTAAGGTATGAGAGCATAGAGAGAAACTGAGGGTTTATCGTTCAAGCATTGTGTGTATATGTTTGATGTTGTTCTGGTCCTTTTAATCTAAAGTGAATCTTTGGTTATCTGTTGTGTTATTTGCTATACTCTGTTTGGTTTGCATCGTCACGGGGATTCCGCACTTGTGATTGTGTTTGTGATAAACAGGGACTAGGTTTCGTATCATCCTCCGAGGAAAACGGACCTACAAGTGGTATCAGAGCCTAGGCTCTTTTCCTTGATTAAAACCAAATATTTTTGAGTTTTTTCAAGTTGTTTATGATTTTCATGAAACTGATATTTTTTAAAAGTTTATGTTTTTAAGAAAAAGTTTCTGAAATCTGGGAAAATCAGTCTCTGTCGTGTTATTTTGCTATAAGTTTCATTGAAAACCTTGTTATAGTGCATGCCTACATGTTAGTGTTTGGTTTTTGTTGAAAGTTTAAGCAAAATAGTGTTTCGGAAAATTTCTCCGGTGAAAACTTGGCAGGAATATTCATCAAGTTCATAGTTGCATTCAAAATGTTCTTGACTATCTTCAAAGTGTTCTTGATAATATCTATTGTTTGATCTATATCTGAGTTTGAATTATTTGTTTGCATTATTGATCTGTCATTAAAATATAATTGTTTAACAAATTGGGTTGTTTGACAAATTGGTAAAATGATGATGGATTGGGTCTGTCACACAGCAAGTTGTTAGCTTGAAAAACGTGTCACCAACTTGTGTCATATAATATTCGTTCTGTTTTTGCAAAATATCTAATTGTTCGTCAAGTTGTGTTAAACGAAGTCCTAATCTTCGTCAAAATTGTTTCAGGCGAAGATTACCATTCTTCGTTAAAGTTGTGTTTGATGAAGATTCAAACCTTCGTCGCACAGGACTTCGTCGCCTTAAACTTCGTCGTTCTTTATCTTCGTCGTTCCTTATCTTCGTCGTTCAATACTTCGTCGCTTTAACTTCATCGTTCAATACTTCGTCGCTTTAACTTCATCGTTCAATACTTCGTCATACACATTTCATCATCTGAATTGTCATTTGTTAACAGAAGTTTGCAAAACTATCTTAACCATTTCTTTTCAAGTGTTTGATCAGGTACACTCATATATATATCAATCATGAGTACTAGCCCTTGGGAATGGAGCAGTAGCTCAAGTACGGCTCAAGATCCGACCTCCGCAGCGGCGTGGATCAAGAATATGATGCCACAACAAACAATCTCTGCAGGTCAATGGGCATGCGTAGCAAATCAAAATCAAAGTATACCGAATTTGCTAATGAGCGAAAGTGAAACGGGTAGCAACAATCGACTGCCAAAGCTAAATCACATGAATGACTATCCATCTTGGAAAGGCTGATTTCATACTTACGTTCTAGGGCAAAACACCGAGCTATGGATATGTTTCACTACACCATACAACACAGCTCTTGAAGAAGCAGGTTCAAATCCAACAACATTGGCAAATATGACTGAAACAGACAAGAAAGCGTACGATCTTGAAAAGAAGGCGTTTGCTATCTTGACGCAAGCTCTCCACAAAGACATATATCACCAATTCTCTTATTGTGATACAACAAAAGCCTTGTGGGACATCCTAGTTACAAGAGGAGAAGGGAATGCGGCGACAAGGAAGACTCGCCAAGACTTGTTAATAAAGAAAAGAGTCGGAGTTGTTTTTGCTTCAATTCTCCTGCGCTTTTCATCTATTATAAGTTTGACACAATTAATATATTCCAACAGTCCAGGAAACAATCAAAATGTAATAACTAGCTGAACTATTGACATGAATCCAAGATTTAGGCAACAGGTTGTCTTTAAAAGCCAATAGGTTCCAACTTAATAAGCTGAACTATTGACTGGATGCAACCAATGAATAATAAAAGAAACTACTCATTAGGATCAGAAGTCAACGTATTCAGCAAAACTTATTTGGATTGAATAGCCAAAAGGAACCCAGCTACATCTCAGCTAATCTTTCGAGGAGGCATCAATCAGTTGAAGCAACTCTATCCTGTTCAAGATTGTGGCCACTCGTTGAAGAATGCTATTCATGTACTCCATATTTTGTTCCGGTATCTACATATAGACATATAGAATCGGATTCTTTTAATCTAGCAACTCAACATATTCTTGCAAAGGTGGCATATATCATGGTAACTTGGAAAGATGATAAGAAAAGGAAGATGACAGTAGGAAATTGCAAGAACCAATGATCAAGGATATCTATAAATAGCTGGTTTCGCAGACAGCTAATGCAGGTGAAATCAGTAAGACAATAAGAAGAGAGGTTCTTACATGAAGAGAAGAGTCTTGTTTGGTAGCCAAGGATGACTTGCCTCCTCACACCTCATGGTGTTGGAATGTAATGCCTTGTTTTATTTACGAGGCAGGTTGCTCCTTGTCTTACTGACATGATCTTCTTGCTCATGTTAGATCATTTCTTCGTGAGTTTGTGTTCTAAAAGGATCTGGAAAACATGTGTTTGTAGGCTGAAACAATTTTTAGGTGTGCGTACGTGAACTGCGAAATTAGAGTATACTACCCCATATGTCTACTTTAATCCTTGTTCTTCTCATTTCTTTTTATTTACTCTTCTTTTACCTATTAACCACCTAGGCATCCATGCACGTAGCTTTTTATCTTTCTTAATTAATTATTTGTTTTCCCATATAGAGCGAAAAATCTAATCAAAGCATTAGTTTGATTAGTTAAGATTACCAGATAGTGCACTTGTATTTGTATGCATGTGTTTTAGTTCAAACCAGAGGGCGGCGGATATTGAGAAGGACCTCAAGGTAAACAATTTCCAATCCATGTGCATGTGTCAAATGGTCCAGCTTAACTTATCATATTATATCATTTTACCTCAAAGTTCAATTATATGTAAATCATACGTCGCCATTTTAGTTCTTAATATGTTCTTTTTAGGGACTGAAAAATAATCTCAGCTGCCATGTTATTTTAGTCCCGCGAATATGTGTTTTTAGAGTCTGAAAATCAGTCTGGAAAGGTGCAGAGATGAAAGATCGAGTGCAGGTGCAATGTTTTCAAGAATGAAGATGTATGCATAGATGAAAAACAAGCCAGAAGATGTTCGTGATTGGCCACCAGATTGTGGAACCAAGCGAAGATAAAGTTGTGAAGCAGAAGAAACTTGAAGTTGTGGAGATTTCTGTGAAGAATATGATGAAGTTTAAGCAGTGGAGTAGTAAACTTAAACTTAGTCTATAAGCATTATTAGTACTTATATATAATGTATGTATGTATGTATGTATGTATGTATGTATGTATGTATGTATGTATGTATGTATGTATATGTCTATATTAGTATGGGTCAAGTAACCAAATGGGTCAATAGGAAGTTAGTTGATTACCTGCAACCTATATAAGGTAGTTATATCGGTTAAAGTTAGTTTTGGCGTAGTTACCAGTTGGTAGTTAAGTAACTACCTTTGGCAACGATTCTGTCAGTTAGGTTGGGTAGCCTATAAATAGGTCATTTGTATCAATGTAATATAGAGTCGAATATATATGCAATATTTTGTGTATGTATTGTAGGTCCGGCTAGGGGAGGATCTAGTCGCCTAATCCTTGTATACGAACCACTCCGGTTGTGCGGAATCCAACCGGAATAGCAAACCGAGATAGAACACGTAATATCACGACACGCAAATATCACCGTTTAACACCACTGTATTAATACGAATGAAAGGGTTCAGTTACAATCCAACGTTTACAAATGTGCTTTGTAAACTCTCTCTCTCGTGTGTGTGTGCTCTGTGGGTTCTCCCTTGTTCTTCTTCCGAAACAGAACAAATGAAACCTATTTATACTAACAGACACACATACATGTGACGAAACAGAATATAGGCGACGAATCAGAATCATGGTCGACGAAACACATCTGTTTCGTCGACTTCTGGGCTGATTCGCCGATGTGGCCTTTGGCCCAAACAGTTGAGGCCCAATTCCTGTTTCGCCATCTTCTCTCAGCCCAAGGACTTTAATGTTGAGCCCAGTCCTTGTCTTTTCTCTGGTGTCGGCTTGAGGTCTTGCACACGACGGAGGAAAGTCGTCACAATACGTGCCGAACCGAGTCGCGTCCACAATATCATGTATCAACAAACTCCCCCTTGGACGCTACTCGTGAGATTCGCTTCTCATATCTTCTATGTCGGAGGATCCTCAAAGTCTTCACGTCTTGAAGGCAAAGAGTGTATCGACAAACTCCCATTTACATGTAGGAAGTGTGTTGACAAACTTCCCCTTAACATAAGCTCCCCCTTGAGTTATGCTCGTGAAATACTTGTTCTTTATGAATTGAGATCCTTGTGGTGTTGATGATGGTCAGCGGCAACTCGATCATCTTCATCATTTGAGTGCCTTCACGTCGTGTCTTCATTCCGAAGCTTGTCATCGACCATGTTCTCCTTGCCTTTAGAATCTGCACATGCAAGAAATCTAAACGCGTAATGAGAACAACTGCTTGGAATATCGTAACATAAACAAACGACACACGTGTGACCATTGTTTAATCAAACACCGTCCGACAGTTTGAAAGTTTAAAATACTTTATCCATTTCAAATTTTAACTTTCAACACTTTGCAAATTTCGACCGTTTATGAAGTTTTAGTCGTTTCGGTTTTAGTTCAGGTTTCAGGTAACGAAGACTCGAGATCCAACATCGTACGATCGAAAATAATATAGAAATAAAATCTTTTTGGCTTTTATAAAGTTTATATTAAAACACACTTAAAATCTTTTTGGTATTTTTGAATATTTCAAATGTAAAGACTGAAAGCAGTAAATAAATATATACAAAGATGCAGAAACTGAAAGCATTAAATAAATATTTACAGACATTCTTTTTGTGAGTTTCGAGGGTAAGAGAATCATATCAGTGTACGGTCACGCCAAAACACTCTTGTTGTTCAGTTAATTAACATTAAGATAAGCATCCTATAACAATTATCGGTATTGTTGTCCACTTAAACTCAACTTATCATTTGTAATCATGGCGAGGGGATACGTTAAGGTATAATTTATACTTACCAACCGGTGTTCATCCACATCACGACACATTCCCGTATCAAGGTATGCACGAGGGTTCATCTTACCGGTGAGTATACCGATTATCATCTGTTTGACCGTATATGATGTGAGATACTCACTTATTTTGATTGAAAACAAGCCCTATGTGATAGAATCACTTATTGATGAGGAACTTGATTTTCGATGCATGAGGGCACAGGAGCAAGTCCGTGAACAGGTCAGTACTTTCGTACAGCAGAGAGACGAACTTGACTCCCGCAAAGAATCTGTGATATTTTATCACTTATTTTGTTGGACATGTGATTGTTGATCACTTATTGAGGTCGAATGCAATATGTACACGTATGTATGGTATCATGGAAGATCTAGACTTGCGTCCCCGTTATTTTTCGGTAAAAGAAACAACCATGATACCCAGATGATAAGCAGCATAAAGACCGAATATCTCAGAACCTCGGCAATCTCTCAAACGAAATTTCGGTACCAAGACCATATGCCAATGAATGGTTCCCACCCAGTCTTCAGTCGATTTAAGTTTATATCACCCTGCACACTTTAAAATGATTGTGAGCCTACCGATACATCTTATATAGAGCTGCTTAACATATTTTGCATTTAAGGTTTAAAGAGGTTTAGACAGACCACTGATGTACTATCATTTTCTCTTTTGCTCGCCAGGAAACTCATTTTTGCTTTTCTATTGTTTTTGTGTTTTAGAAATTTTTCAATGTTTTTGGATTTTTCAGATTTTGGATTTACTCCCCCTAAAATCAATAAACTAAGACAAATTTAAAAACACAAAGGTATTTACAAAAATGATTTTCCGATGTTGGTGTTATTCTTGCTTGACCTTAATGCCGTTTACCAATAATAAATAGTCAAATCTTGATTTGTCAAATGCTTTGGTAAAAAGGTCGGCACGTTGGTCATCGGTGTGGATATAAGCAACATCGATTAGCCTTTTCTCAAAGCAATCACGTATGAAGTGATACTTAATGTCGATGTGCTTAGTCTTTGAATGCTGCACAGGATTTTTAGTGATCTGTAAAGCAGCAGAATTATCAACGTAAATAGGAGTAGTTAGGAATTCAAAACCGTAATCACGCATTTGTTGTTGGATCCATAGGACTTGGGAGCAACAACTTGAGGCAGCAATGTATTCAGCTTCGCATGTTGATGTAGCGACGCACGTCTGCTTCTTGCACTGCCATGTGACTAGGCGATTTCCCAAAAACTGACATCCAGCCGTTGTGGATTTGCCGTCGATTTTGCATCCGCCAAAATCAGAATCACTGAATGCGATCAAGTCAAAGTTATTATCCCTAGGGTACCATAGACCGGTGTCAGGGTAACCCTTCAAATAACGAAAAATCCTTTTTACAGCTGCAAGATGTGAGGCCTTCGGGTTCACTTGATATCTGGCAAGCAGGCACGTTGGGTACATTATATCTGGTCTTGATGCTGTGAGGTACATAAGAGATCCGATCATCGCGCGGTAGAGTGAGGGGCTAACATCTTGACCCTTCAAGTCTGGAGTAATTCCGTGATTTTGTGGCAATGGGGTACCAATGGGCGTTGCATCAGACATCTGGAACCGGCTCAAGATGTCACCAACATATTTAGTCTGATGGATGAATATCCCAGACTCTGTTTGTTGTACTTGTAGGCCCAAAAAGAAGGTCATTTCCCCCATAGCACTCATCTCGAATTTATCCTGCATAACACGCTCGAAATCCCTACACAAAACATCATTAGTAGAACCAAAAATAATATCATCAACGTATACCTGTACCAGTAGAAGATCTCCATCTTGTTCTTTGATGAAAAGAGTGCAGTCGATAAGACCTCTGCGAAAACCGTTCTCCAACAGATAATTAGATAAGGTTGCGTACCAAGCTCGCGGTGCTTGATGTAGACCATATAGAGCTTTGTTGAGCAACCAAACCCGATCGGGATGGATAGGATCTTCAAAACCTGGAGGCTGTTCGACGTACACCTCTTCTTCCACCACACCATGTAAGAATGCACTTTTCACGTCCATCTGGTATACCTTGAAACCTTTGAATGAGGCATAAGCCAGAAAAATCCGAATTGCTTCTAGACGTGCAACTGGTGCATACACTTCGTTGTAGTCGATTCCTTCAATCTGACGAAAACCTTGAACGACTAGCCTTGCTTTGTTCCGGATAACGATTCCACAGTCATCCTTTTTGCATTTAAACACCCAACGGGTACCAATCTTCTTGTAACCAGCAGGTTTCTCTACGAGTTTCCAGACACCAAGCTTCTGGAATTGTTGCAGTTCTTCCTGCATTGCTTCAACCCAAGAGCTATCTTTCAAAGCATCTTTCCAAGTTCTTGGCTCTTCATGTGAGACATAACACGCGAAAGACCAATCATTCTGTTGACCAGATTCTCGGATAGTTGCATACAAGCCTGCATTGTTGTTGTTTCGCAACATGTTTCTTGTTTGAACGCCACTTTGCACATTTCCGATGATATTTTGTTGAGGATGGGTATTATGAATCCTTGTCTCTGGATTATCTTGAACTGGAATGTTTGTACCCAGATTGTTGAGATTGAGATCAACAATTAATTCAATGCCCGGAATTGACGAAGAGGATGATGCAGTAGCTTCAGCTGTTCCAGGGACGCCCACTGGAGGAGTACCCTCTGAAGTACCATGAACTGCTGTTATTGGAGCTTCTTGATCTGCATCGAGAAATTCATCATCCTCTGAAGATTCGTTCAATTCGGTAGCATCGTGAAAATCCTCATTATCGAGAGCATTATTGTTCACTGAAGATGGTTCTTGATTGACAATAATGGGACGAACCAACGGTGAATCTGTAGCATTGTCACTCTCGAAAAACATCCTTGCCGCAGCATTTTCTTCAACGGCTTCAACATTGATCGAATTGAAAAAGTCATCGTTCTCAAACATCCAAGGCTGACCAGGATTTCTAACTGGTAAAGTGTGCCTTTGTACTCTGACTTCAGACCATTCCTCGACCCTTTTAGTCTCTAGATTCCAGACTCTTAAGTTAGGGGTGGAATACCCAAGAAAGTATCCTTCAATGGCTCTTGCCCCAAACTTTCCATTAGGATCGATTATTGTGCACGGAGCTCCAAACGGTTCAAGATATGACAAATCTGGTTTCCGTTTGTTAATAAGCTCAAAGCAGGTCTTGTTGTGCCGTTTGACTGTAAGGACTCGGTTCAACGTATAACATGCAGAGGCCACAGCTTCAGTCCAAAAAGGAATCGGCAATTGTGACTCTACCAACATAGTCCTAGCAGTCTCGATCAATGTGCGGTTCTTACGTTCAGCGACGCCATTCTGTTGAGGAGTATAAGCTGCACTAAATTCGTGAAGAATACCTTTTGAAGTGCAAAACTCTGCCATGGCATGATTTTTGAATTCAGTACCATTGTCGCTACGTATCCGCCTAACCTTCAACTTATAGAGATTCTCAATCTGAATGATTAAGTTTTTGATAATACCGAAGGTTTCACTCTTATGTGCCATGAACGCCACCCAAGAAAATCTTGAATAATCATCAGTAATCACGAGGCAATATTGATCATTCCTAATGCTTTTGTGCTTGACAGGACCGAACAAATCCATGTGCAAACGTTCAAGAGGAACAGCCACCGTGTTGACTTTCTTTGTAGGGTGTCGCTTCTTCGTTTGTTTTCCTTTCTGGCACGAGACACAGATGTCTTGAAGATGAAAATTTTTAAGAGGAACACCATTCACCAACTCGTTTGACACCAAATGATTCATTTTGCGTAAGTGAATGTGACCCATTCGTCTGTGCCAAGAGATTGTGTCTTTTTCTGTGGCTTTGGAAACGAAACAAGTTGCTTGTGCAGACGTTGTGATAGCTTGGCTCATATCAAGGACATACAGATCATTTATCCTTGGAGCCGACAAGAGAATCCATTCTTTTGGAATTTTGAAGCCGGGTTTCAGCACATAACATCCATTAGCATCAAAGTGTACTGAGAACTGCTTGTCATAAATTTGAGAAACACTAAGAAGATTGTGATCAAGTTGTTGCACAAAGTTGATCTTGTCAAAGCTAACAACCCCGTTGGAAATCATTCCTTCACCCGTTATATATCCGCCCTTATCTCCAGCAAAAGCAACATAACCTCCTCTAATAGATTTGACGTCGTAGAGAAGCTTCATGTCGCCTGTCATGTGCCTGGATGCCCCACTATCAACAATCCAATGACTACTGATAGTTCCTCCTGGAACACCCTGCACATGAACTCACACCATTAGTTGGAGATGGGGACCCAAGCCATTGTGGTCTTGGGTCTTCCATTTTCATCAATGACAATAACTTCTATTCTTTGATGATTTGAAAATTGTGATGGTCCCCCTGAATTTTTAACCGTTTTTGGTTTCCAGGTCTGTTTTGTGATGCCAGTTTGATTGTTTGTAAGTCTAACTTCGTTTGAACTTTCTGGTTTAACTGGAACAGATTGTTTTTGAACCACATCAATTTTAATCGCCTTTTCAATTTTCTTGACCTGTTGGCGTTTCTGTTTCTTTTCCCTTTCTTTTACAAGTCGGGGATCTTGTTTTACAGAAACAGATCGCTTGCGGTCAGTTGGGCCACGGGGAACATCAACTATGCCTTTTTGTTTATGAAGATACGGGCAATTTCGAACAATATGCCCGATTGTTCCACATTCAAAACATGATCTTCGTTCAACAAACCCCGAAGTATCATGTGGTCGTCTTGCCGATGATGAACTTTGTGATCCCGAGGTACTAGGTTTTGAACAACTTGGTTCATTCCTTTTCATCACAGTTGCTTTTTGGACAAAATCTAAATTAGATTGATTTTCAAACTTTGCAATTTTGTCCGTTCCCTTAGATTTCACAAAGTTCACATTCTTCTTTTTCTTCTGATTCGGCTTCCTTTGACTTTGAGTCGGTGTTTTACCTCTTGGTTTGGCATGATTTTGCTGTTTTTGCACTGTTGGTAATTTTTGATTGCCAAATTGTTTTCGAACTTCGGCCTTTGGGATAGGAGGGCACTGTGTGACTGTAACACGTGATCCTGTCTTTCCCAAAAACTTACTTGTTGAATTTTCAAAGACTTTACTGATTAATGATTGATTAACATTCTTAATAGGAAAATCTTTGTCTGAATAAACTTTATCATCACCAACAAGAGTGTACAGCAAATCCACACTCTCCGACTCTTTTGCAGATGTTGACTCGGTTGGAACAGTCTTAGCGGGTTTTGCGGGAGGATCACATAGAATATGATTCTCAAGAGGTATGTCCTCTTCTTTGATTACCGCATCAGACTTTTCCGAATCAGTATCATCGGATTCATCATCAGAAGAATCAGTATCCTCAATCACAACTGTAGGATCCTGATTCTGTTCAGCAGAGGACACACATGTATCTGCTGACACATCTGAATCTGATGATACTTCTTTCTTGTATCCGAGACCTGTTGCACATTCTGCTGCAAATTCCTTAACATCTAGAGGAACAGATGGTTCAAAATGAGTTCTATACTCCTCATCGGGCAGTGCATCATAATTGTGTCTGACAGGTGGTGGACATTGCTTATATCCAATACATGTGACATCCTTTTTCTCTTTCTGAACATCAATGATGTGATCCAACACATAGCTAGAGCTCAAATAGCTATCTAACTTGAGTCGGATCGCCTCACTTTCGGTTTTAACACAAGCCATTTCCTTTTGCATTACCTCAAGGCGAGTTATATACAAATTAATGTCAGTTTGTTTTCTGGAAACCATTTTTGTTAACTCGATTTTATCTTTCTTTAATTTTTCAATCATCGATTTAAAATCCTTTTCATGATTTTCATAAAACATGTTGGCTTCAGTGCACTTTGAAAGATCAACAGTTAATTTCTGATTATGAATGAATGTCACATCATATTTCTCTTGCAAAGCCTCGTGTTTGCCTTGCAATTCACACCACTTATCATTCAATGACACATGTTTGTCTTGCAAGTCAAACAAACTAGCTTGTACAGCATCATGTTTGCCTTGCAACTCAGACATGTTTGTCTCTAAATCAGCACATTTACCATTTAAACTATCACAGTTATCACAGCTAACAGAAGTGGGTTCATCGACACATACCTGACTTGATGAACTGTCAACATTAGCCATAAAGGCTGAATGGAGAGAAGACGAAGAATAAGCAGCTTGATCCACCAAAATAGATCTTCTTTGAATTCCTGCTGCAGCTTCATCCAATAGCTCATCAATAACTGCATCGACTGACGCACTTGATGTGTCATCTTCCCGATCATTCCCTGAACTCGAGGACTCTTCATCTGAACTTCCAGTGTAACCGGAGCTGTCTTCATCTTCAGAAGATTCATCACATTTGGTGGAAGATTCTCCACCGCTGGCGTGTTTAAGATCCTTGACAATTTCAGCAAAGCAAACTGTTCCATCTGGAGCATCATTTCCCAACTGGATCGACCAATCACAACCTTCATCTACTTGAACCACAAGTGCCTGGTTGGCATTTGATGGTCCTGCTTGGCTTTGGTTGTTGACAGGTACCAACGTACGAACATTGTTCCTGTTCTGGTTCTGCTGGTTGCCTTGACCTCTGAAAGGATTCTGATTTCCATGTTGAGATGGCCTCGTACATTCACGCTTGAAATGACCACGTTCACCACAATTGAAGCATCTAACAGCCTGCTTATCAAACCCATACTTGGTGCCTTTCTTGCCTTCCAAGCTGGTTCTGCCAGTTCTTTCCATGAAATCCTTTGCTCGCCTAACAGCACTGGCAAGGGCCCACTTGATGTCCATCATCTCCATCTCCTCTTTATCTATCTGCTGATAGTCTTCTTGTGTCAGATTAATGTTGCCAATCTGACCTTCTACCAATCCACAGTATGCGCTCACCAAAGTGTTTAGCAGCTCCATGTGTTCCTTGGCTACTTCCACACTGACTTTAGAAAAGCTTGAGGTGTCGAGCCGTACTGTATTTGGCTTTGATTGCTGACTAGCAGATGATGTGCTTCCATAACATGCTTGCTGTTGAGGAGGAAGTGGATTCCCATACATATCAGTTGTTCTGATAGGCTGTTGTGGTGCTGGTTGAGAAGCTGGTTCAAACGGATTTCCGTACATATCTGTAGTTCTGATAAGTCGTTGGCTCTGCTGTTGTGGTACTTGTTGAGGAACAGGTTCAAGCGGATTTCCATACATGTCTGTTTTTGGAAGGACTGGAACTTGAACAGTATTGCCATACATGTCAGTGGTAGACACAAACGCTGTTTGAATTGGAGCATGTGAAGAAGGTTTTGTAGAAGTGCTAGAAGTTCCATAATACATCTCAGGATTTTGTGGCACTGGAACTCTTTTCGCTTTGAGAGTTTCTTCCTGATTCTTGTTTTCCAAAATTTGAACAAAGTCATTGAAGCTTGTTGTAGCTAACGTGCCATTGCACTTCATGATTTCCAAGAAAGTATTCCATTGAGGTGGCAACGCATCTGCAAACTTTTTCACAATCTCTGCTGAAGGTGTAACAACATCAAAATTTGACAATTCAGACAGCAAATGATTAAATCGACTTGTCAAATCTCCTAAAGATTCATTCTCCATACAAGAAAAACCATCGAACTCTTTCTTTAGCAAGTCTTTTCTCAATTGACGTGTTGCTTCATTTCCCACGCCCCTTATCTTCAATGCGTCCCACAACCTCTTTGTTGTCTTGTAATTGATAAATTGATGATAAATGTCTTTACTTAACGCCTGAGTAAGAATGGCATACGCTTTCTTCTCTAAGTCATAGACCTTCTTCTGATCTTCCGTAAGATCAGCAAATGTAGCAGCAGATGAAGCGGCAACCTCTATTGTTTGATCAAAATCTGTGATGAAACGCAACCACAGTTCTGTATTTTGACCAAGGACGTATGTATGAAATCTACCAAACCATCCCGGATATTCACTTAAGTGCATCAACTTTGGAGGCCTATTCAAACTTCCCGTTTCACTTTCGCTTAGCAAAATGCTTTGAACACTTGGAGCTTGATTTGATACGAATGCCCATTGACCGGTGATGTAGCATTAGCTTGCGAAGATGCCGGTGCGGGAGACGGAGTTCCATAGTACATTTCTCTAAATAAATCCTCACTGCTTCTATACTTGTTTTCTGTATTTGACGGAGTACCCCAGGCCGGATTCATTTTTGATCAAAAATAATAAAACCTGAAATTCACACCTCAAACAAACTATCAAAGCACAAATACAAACCTTCTGTAAAAACTGACAGGTGTTTTGACGAAACACAGATCCACGAAACAGATGTATGACGAAACCAAATTGTATGATATGTTCGACGAAACAAAAAGGTGAAATGTGTTTGACGAAACAAAAAGGCCCACTAAGGCGACGAAACAGCTTTTGGGCTAAAAGTCCACCAAACAAGAAGCCCAGTACCAAGGCCCACGAAACAGAAGCCCAAAGACAAGCTATATCGACGAAACAGAAGGTCTGTTTCGTCGAGGAGGGGCTTGACGAATGAGACCTGTTTCGTCTGATGTCTGATTCGTCGAAGAAGTAACTGGGTTGGTGAGATCTGTTTCTGACACAGTTAACTTTTTCAAACAACTGGTATGGAGAGTTCACTAACCCGGTAAGGTGAGTAGTATTTTAAAATAAATTCTTTTCAATTTCAATTTCCAATAACCCCAAACAATTTTACAAGTTAAATTTTAAAGATCAAAAAGTGTATTGTATCAAGAACACTTTGAAGGTTGCAAAGAACCCAATGAACTTTCCGGTAAAAATATGATGATTCCGGTGACCCGAAAAGTTTCCGAAACCAGAATTTTGCTCGAAACTTCACTAAAAACCAACTTTTAATATGTGAGTATGAAAAGTATAGTGGTTTTTATAAGAACTTCCAGCAAAACACCAAGATTTCAGCCGATTTTAACAAGTTTTCCAGAAAAATATGAACTTTAAAATCCCGAAAAACAACCCCAAAACACTCGGTTTTAACAAGGAGAAGAGCCAAGGCTCTGATACCACTTGTAGGTCCGGCTAGGGGAGGATCTAGTCGCCTAATCCTTGTATACGAACCACTCCGGTTGTGCGGAATCCAACCGGAATAGCAAACCGAGATAGAACACGTAATATCACGACACGCAAATATCACCGTTTAACACCACTGTATTAATACGAATGAAAGGGTTCAGTTACAATCCAACGTTTACAAATGTGCTTTGTAAACTCTCTCTCTCGTGTGTGTGTGCTCTGTGGGTTCTCTCTTGTTCTTCTTCCGAAACAGAACAAATGAAACCTATTTATACTAACAGACACACATACATGTGACGAAACAGAATATAGGCGACGAATCAGAATCATGGTCGACGAAACACATCTGTTTCGTCGACTTCTGGGCTGATTCGCCGATGTGGCCTTTGGCCCAAACAGTTGAGGCCCAATTCCTGTTTCGCCATCTTCTCTCAGCCCAAGGACTTTAATGTTGAGCCCAGTCCTTGTCTTTTCTCTGGTGTCGGCTTGAGGTCTTGCACACGACGGAGGAAAGTCGTCACAATACGTGCCGAACCGAGTCGCGTCCACAATATCATGTATCAACATGTATACTGCAAATCTTTGTTAAAAACCTGTGTTTTGCATCCCCTAATTCCAACAAAGAGGACATAAAGAAAATATGTACATTTAGTAATAAGTGAAAGTGAATTTTTATTGATGGTTGTATTAGATGATTAAAAACTTATGACTTAGTTATCATTATTATTGTTCATTATGTAATTAATGTATGTGACATCATAGTACACTTATGTATCGTAGGTAGATAAGATCGAAATGGTGTGACTCTAGTTGTGCCAGTTAGACTTTGGCGCCAAATAACCGTTTGAAGTATGTATATATATGATGATTATTATCATTGATCATCACCAGGGAATAATAACTTATTATCCTATCTTTAATCCATCGTGCATTATACACTCTACAATAACACACAATCATTACCACACTCCTGATTTCACTCCAACAGGTTATTTCTAATTTAACGTGGCCAATGACATTTAGCAACTGAAAAAGGTTCAGAGTCGCGTAACGTTGGCAACAAGGGGCTCTGTAAATCTGTAAAAAAAATACAATCAAATAATCTGAGTATTGCATCAGAAAAATAAAGCAAACCAATACCACCACTATCATGCATGGCTTATATTTTAAGCCAGAAGGTAAAAATTGAGGATCATGAGGTATCAATGTGCATGTAGCAAAAGCATCATATGTTTATCCACTTACTTCAGAGGAAGACAAGAAGCATAAAAACTGAAAAGGTGTTGTTTTATGTTTCTTCCACCTCATCATTTATTATTATCTCTATTAGGAATACAGAATATATATTGACTTAATCCATATTACAGTAATAAATCAACTACCAAAGTGTTCAAAAAATGTCAAAGTCATATTGACGTGCATATATCTACACAGAAGTTGCATACGTTATGCATAATCAGAGCTAAAATTAAGTGAATAGAGATGATAGAAGAGCATATTTTAAATTTTTTTATTTTTCTTTGAACGAAGAGCATATGCTAATTAGTGCAAAAGGCCAACTTGGGTGCAAAACTAATAATAGTTCAAGGCAGAAGGCAAACATTGAGGAATTTGAGGTGCATATATTCCAGTCCATGTGCACGATCAGATGCTTTGACTTTATTAGGAATGCAATCATGCATCATCAAATTTGGAATAAGATATGCTTAAAGGTGTGTTGTGTCTTTCAAATTGTAAGTCGAATTAACTTCATAATAGATGTGAAAATCAAAATGGCTAATCTTTGTTCAAATTGCAAATCTTTGTTAAAAACCTGTGTTTTGCATCCCCTAATTCCAACATAGAGGACATAAAGAAAATATGTACATTTAGTAATAAGTGATAGTGAATTTTTATTGATGGTTGTATTAGATGATTAAAAACTTATGACTTAGTTATCATTATTATTGTTCATTATGTAATTAATGTAAGTGACATCATAGTACACTTATGTATCGTAGGTAGATAAGATCGAAATGGTGTGACTCTATAGTTGTGTCCGTTAGACTTTGGCGCCAAATAACCGTTTGAAGTATGTATATATATGATGATTATTATCATTGATCGTCACCAGGGAATAATAACTTTATTATCCTATCTTTAATCCATCGCGCATTACCCGATCCCTTGATATCATACACTCTACAATAACACAATCATTACCACACTTCTGATTTAACTCCAACAGGTTGTTTCTAATTTAACGTGGCCAATGACATTTAGAAACTGAAAAAGGTTCAGATCGAGTCGCGTAACGTTGTCAACAAGGGGCTCTGTAAATCTATAGAAAAATTCAATCAAATAATCTGAGTATTGCATCAGATAAATTAAGCAAACCAAAACCTCCACTATCATGCATGGCTTATATTTTAAGCTAGAAGGTAAAAATTGTGGATCATGAGGTATCAACGTGCATCTTGCAAAAGTATCATATGTTTATCCACTTACTGCAGAGTAAGACAAGAAGCATAAAAACTGAAAAGGTGTTGTTTTATGTTTCTTCCGCCTCATCATTTATCATTATCTCTATTAGGAATACAGAATATATATTGACTTAATCCATATTACAGTAATAAATCAACTACAAAAGTGTTCACAAAAAAATGTCAAAACGTTATGCATAATCAGAGCTAAAATTAAGTGAATAGATATGATAGAAAGTTTTTTTTTATCTTTCTTTGAACGAAGAGCATATGCTAATTAGTGCAAAAGGCCAACTTGGATGCATGACTAATAGTTCAAGGCAGAAGGCAAACATTGAGGAATTTGAGGTGCATATATACCAGTCCATGTGCACGATCAGATGCTTTGACCATTGTTGGTACATTTATATGTCTGTAACTTTGTCTTGTTTACGTTATATGTTATAGGTCTTTTGTTATCGAGTCAGTTAGTTCCGTCAAGTCTACCTAGTTGGATATCCTCCTATTTTACTTGGTATGACATTTTGTCTCTGTAATTGTACTGTATGTTAAGCATATGCTAGTGTGCATAGTGTTTACATATAAAACGTTTTGTCTCATGTCTTCTGTTTAAACACTTAGCAATATCGTATGTCCTTGATTGATGTTTGACGAAGAATCAATCTTCGTCGAACACTATGCTTGGCGAACCTTCGAATGTTCGTCGATGGGTGTGTGTGACGAAGAATCAATCTTCGTCACACATATCCTTCGTCACATAGAGGTTCGTCGAGGGACAGTATATATAGCTGGTTATGTTTAACAGTTAAGGTATGAGAGCATAGAGAGAAACTGAGGGTTTATCGTTCAAGCATTGTGTGTATATGTTTGATGTTGTTCTCGTCCTTTTAATCTAAAGTGAATCTTTGGTTATCTGTTGTGTTATTTGCTATACTCTGTTTGGTTTGCATCGTCACGGGGATTCCGCACTTGTGATTGTGTTTGTGATAAACAGGGACTAGGTTTCGTATCGATCCTCCGAGGAAAACAGACCTACAAGTGGTATCAGAGCCTAGGCTCTTTTCCTTGATTAAAACCAAATATTTTTTAGTTTTTTCAAGTTGTTTATGATTTTCATGAAACTGATATTTTTTAAAAGTTTATGTTTTTAAGAAAAAGTTTCTGAAATCTGGGAAAATCAGTCTCTGTCGTGTTATTTTGCTATAAGTTTCATTGAAAACCTTGTTATAGTGCATGCCTACATGTTAGTGTTTGTTTTTGTTGAAAGTTTAAGCAAAATAGTGTTTCGGAAAATTTCTCCGGTGAAAACTTGGCAGGAATATTCATCAAGTTCATAGTTGCATTCAAAATGTTCTTGACTATCTTCAAAGTGTTCTTGATAATATCTATTGTTTGATCTATATCTGAGTTTGAATTATTTGTTTGCATTATTGATTTGTCATTAAAATATAATTGTTTGACAAATTGGGTTGTTTGACAAATTGGTAAAATGATGATGGATTGGGTCTGTGACACAGCAAGTTGTTAGCTTGAAAAACGTGTCACCAACTTGTGTCATATAATATTCGTTCTGTTTTTGCAAAATATCTAATTGTTCGTCAAGTTGTGTTAAACGAAGTCCTAATCTTCGTCAAAATTGTTTCAGGCGAAGATTACCATTCTTCGTTAAAGTTGTGTTTGACGAAGATTCAAACCTTCGTCGCACAGGACTTCGTCGCCTTAAACTTCGTCGTTCTTTATCTTCGTCGTTCCTTATCTTCGTCGTTCAATACTTCGTCGCTTTAACTTCATTGTTCAATACTTCGTCATACACATTTCACCATCTGAATTGTCATTTGTTAACAGAAGTTTGCAAAACTATCTTAACCATTTCTTTTCAAGTGTTTGATCAGGTACACTCATATATATATCAATCATGAGTACTAGCCCTTGGGAATGGAGCAGTAGCTCAAGTACGGCTCAAGATCCGACCTCCGCAGCGGCGTGGATCAAGAATATGATGCCACAACAAACAATCTCTGCAGGTCAATGGGCATGCGTAGCAAATCAAAATCAAAGTATACCGAATTTGCTAATGAGCGAAAGTGAAACGGGTAGCAACAATCAACTGCCAAAGCTAAATCACATGAATGACTATCCATCTTGGAAAGGCCGATTTCATACTTACGTTCTAGGGCAAAACACCGAGCTATGGATATGTTTCACTACACCATACAACACAGCTCTTGAAGAAGCAGGTTCAAATCCAACAACATTGGCAAATATGACTGAAACAGACAAGAAAGCGTACGATCTTGAAAAGAAGGCGTTTGCTATCTTTGTAGGTCCGGCTAGGAGGATCTAGTCGCCTAATCCTTGTATACTAACCAACCCGGTTGTGCGGAATCCAACCGGAAAGGCAAACCGAGATAGAACACGCAAGTACACGACACGCAATATTCACCGATTAACACCACTATATTAATACGTATGAAAGGTACGGTTACAAGCTCAATGTTTACAAATGTATTTTGCAAAATCTCTCTAACTCTCGTGTGTGTATATGCTCTCTACAATGTGTTCTCACCAGAAGTGAACACTTAACATGGGTATATATACCCGTCACAGCTCGTCTGGTCGAAGGATCAGATAGACTGATCGAAAGATCATCTATCGACCTGAAACCTACCGAAGGATCCACATATACCTCGAAGGATGATATCCTTCGAGGTCCATCTGTATCCATCGAAGGTTTATCTTTCGATCTTATCGAAGGATCTAAACAATCCTTCGATGACTCATCCTTCGACACAGACATCTTACAAACCATGTTCTAACTGTTTGGCCAAGTCAAACCAGGAGGATGGTTGACTTGGTCAAACTTACATTGAACACACATAATAACAAACCTAAGACGTAACTCAGACTAACACAAGACATCGTTTTGTATCATGACAAAATACGGACAAAGTACAGACACAAGTGCACCAACAAACCCCCCCTTGGCTGTAGCTTTGTCTCGATCTTCGTGTCTTCAAGTCTCTGACGTCCTTTCAACCGAGTCGAAACCAAGTCGAACTGAGCTGAGTCGAACCGAGCCGAGTCGTGTCCACAAAATATGTATCAACAAACTCCCCCTTGGACGCTACTCGTGAGGTTCGTCTTCTGTGTCTTTCATGTCGGAGGATCTTCAAAGTCTTCACGCGTCGTAAGTAGAAAGTGTATCAACAAACTCCCCTTTTCATTTGGGTAGTGTGTCAATAAACTCCCCCTTAGATTGAACTCTCCATTGAGTCATGCTCGTGAATCTTTTGACTTGTCAAATCTTCAGATCCTTGTGGTGTTGATGAAGGGTCAGCGGCAACTCGATCATTTTATCCTTTGAGTGCCTCCACTTTGTGTCGTCATTCCAAAGCTTGTCATTGAACATGTTCTCCTCGCCTTTAGCATCTGCACATGCAAGAAAGCTAAACGCATAATGAGAACAACCGCTTGGAATATAGTTAACATTTAAACAAACGACACATATGAGATCAAATCTCAATCAAACACCGACCGACAATATTTTGAAAGTTTAGAAAAATATTCAATTTTAATCCTTTAACTTTCAAAACTTGTTAACTTCGACTGTTTATGAAGATGCAATTGTTTGCCGGCTTAGAATCAGGATTTTGGGTAGGATAGACTCGAGTTCCAACATCATTCAATCAAAAATAAACTAGAAGCAAAATCTTTTTGGCTTTTATAAAGTTTATATTAAAACACACCTAAAATCTTTTTGGAATTTTTCATTTTCAAATGTAAAGACGGAAAGCAATAAATAAATATATATACAAAGATGCATAAACTGAAAACAGTAAATAAATATCTACAGACATTCTTTTTGCGAGTTTCAAGGGTAAGAGAATCATATCAGTGTACGGTCATGCCAAAACGATCTTTTTGTTCAATTAGTTAACATTTAGATAAGCATCCTATAGCAATTATCGGTATTGTTGTCCACATAAGCTCAACTTATCAGTTGTAATCATGGCGAGGGGATACGTTAAGGTATGATTTATACTTACCAACCGGTGTTCATCCACATCACGACACATTCCCGTATCAAGGTATGCACGAGGATTCATCTTACCGGTGAGTATACCGATTATCATCTGTTTGACCGTATATGATGTGAGAAGCTCACTTATTTTGATTTGAAAACAAGCGCTATGTGATATAATCACTTATTGATGAGGAACTTGATTTTCGATGCATGAGGGCACAGGAGCAAGTCCGTGAACAGGTCAGTACTTCCGTACAGCAGAGAGACGAACTTGACTCCCGCAAAGAATTTGTGATATATTATCACTTATTTGTTGGACATGTGATTGTTGATCACTTATTGAGGTCGAATGCAATATGTACACGTATGTATGGTATCATGGAAGATCTAGACTTGCGTCCCCGTTATTTTTCGGTAAAAGAAACAACCATGATACCCAGATGATAAGCAGCATAAAGACCGAATATCTCGGAACCTCGGCAATCTCTCAAACGAAATTTCGGTACTAAGACCATATGCCAATGAATGGTTCCCACCTGGTCTTCAGTCGATTTAAGTTTATATCACCCTGCACACTTTAAAATGATTGTGAGCCTACCGATACATCTTATATAGAGCTGCTTATCATTTTTCTTTTAAGGTTTAAAGAGGTTTAGACAGACCACTGATGTACTATCATTTTCTCTTTTTCTCGCCAGGAAACTCATTTTTGTTTTTCTATTGTTTTTGTGCTTTTGAAATTTTTTGATGTTTTTGGATTTTCAAATTTGGATACATATTTTGTGGACTTGTAGGTCCGGCTAGGAGGATCTAGTCGCCTAATCCTTGTATACTAACCAACCCGGTTGTGCGGAATCCAACCGGAAAGGCAAACCGAGATAGAACACGCAAGTACACGACACGCAATATTCACCGATTAACACCACTGTATTAATACGTATGAAAGGTACGGTTACAAGCTCAATGTTTACAAATGTATTTTGCAAAATCTCTCTAACTCTCGTGTGTGTATATGCTCTCTACAATGTGTTCTCACCAGAAGTGAACACTTAACATGGGTATATATACCCGTCACAGCTCGTCTGGTCGAAGGATCAGATAGACTGATCGAAAGATCATCTATCGACCTGAAACCTACCGAAGGATCCACATATACCTCGAAGGATGATATCCTTCGAGGTCCATCTGTATCCATCGAAGGTTTATCTTTCGATCTTATCGAAGGATCTAAACAATCCTTCGATGACTCATCCTTCGACACAGACATCTTACAAACCATGTTCTAACTGTTTGGCCAAGTCAAACCAGGAGGATGGTTGACTTGGTCAAACTTACATTGAACACACATAATAACAAACCTAAGACGTAACTCAGACTAACACAAGACATCGTTTTGTATCATGACAAAATACGGACAAAGTACAGACACAAGTGCACCAACAATCTTGACGCAAGCTCTCCACAAAGACATATATCACCAATTCTCTTATTGTGATACAACAAAAGCCTTGTGGGACATCCTAGTTACAAGAGGAGAAGGGAATGCGGCGACAAGGAAGACTCGCCAAGACTTGTTAATAAAGAAAAGAGTCGGAGTTGTTTTTGCTTCAATTCTCCTGCGCTTTTCATCTATTATAAGTTTGACACAATTAATATATTCCAACAGTCCAGGAAACAATCAAAATGTAATAACTAGCTGAACTATTGACATGAATCCAAGATTTAGGCAACAGGTTGTCTTTAAAAGCCAATAGGTTCCAACTTAATAAGCTGAACTATTGACTGGATGCAACCAATGAATAATAAAAGAAACTACACATTAGGATCACAAGTCAACGTATTCAGCAAAACTTATTTGGATTGAATAGCCAAAAGGAACCCAGCTACATCTCAGCTAATCTTTCGAGGAGGCATCAATCAGTTGAAGCAACTCTATCCTGTTCAAGATTGTGGCCACTCGTTGAAGAATGCTATTCATGTACTCCATATTTTGTTCCGGTATCTACATATAGACATATAGAATCGGATTCTTTTAATCTAGCAACTCAACATATTCTTGCAAAGGTGGCATATATCATGGTAACTTGGAAAGATGTTAAGAAAAGGAAGATGACAGTAGGAAATTGCAAGAACCAATGATCAAGGATATCTATAAATAGCTGGTTTCTCAGACAGCTAATGCAGGTGAAATCAATAAGACAATAAGAAGAGAGGTTCTTACATGAAGAGAAGAGTCTTGTTTGGTAGCCAAGGATGACTTGCCTCCTCACACCTCATGGTGTTGGAATGTTGTAGGTCCCTCGGAGGATGAGGTCAAACCTTATCCTTGTTATGTTTAACACACTAGCAAGTGCGGAATCCAAGCTAGAATGCAAACCGGTAGTTTATATGAGAACACAATCTACAAAGAGAAAGGTAGACACACGAGATATCGAAGTTTTCTCTTGTATTTCAGTGGACACGGTTACAGCCCTTGACCCAAACTGAAAATACGCTCTCTCTACAAGACTAAGTTCACTCACACACTCTCTTTGAAGTGAACACATTACATGAGTATATATACCCATCACAGCTCGTCTGGTCGAAGGATCAGATAGACTGATCGAAGGATCATCTATCGATCTGAAACCTGTCGAAGGATCCACATATACACCTCGAAGGATGATATCCTTCGAGGTCCATCAATCATCCATCGAAGGCTTATCTTTCGAGCTCATCGAAGGATCTAAACAATCCTTCGATGACTCATCCTTCGACACAGACATATTACACTATGTTCTAACTGTTTGGCCAAGTCAAACCAGGAGGATGGTTGACTTGGTCAAACTTACAAGACTAACAAAAGACATCGTTTTATATCATCACAAAATACAGTCAAAGTACAGACACAAGTGCACCAACAAACTCTCCCTTGGCTGTAGCTTTGTCTCGATCTTCGTGTCTTCATGTCTCTGATGTCCTTTCAAGTCTTCAATGTCGGAGGATCTTCAAAGTCTTCACGTCTTAAAAGTAGAAAGTGTATCAACAAACTCCCTGTTTCATGTAGGAAGTGTGTCGACAAACTCCCCCTTAACATAAGCTCCCCCTTGAGTTATGCTCGTGACTGACTTGATCCTTATAGCTTGAGATCCTTGTGGTGTTGATGATTGTCAGCGGCAACTCGATCATTTTCATCTTTTGAGGGCCTTCACATCGTGTCTTCATTCCGAAGCTTGTCATCGACCATGTTCTCCTTGCCTTTAGAATCTGCACATGCAAGAAATCTAAACGCGTAATGAGAACAAATGCTTGGAATATAGTTAGCATAAACAAATGATACACGTATGACCATGTTTCAATCAAACACCGTCCGACAGCTTGAAAGTTTAACAGATTTGTCAATTTTATGTTTTTAACTTTCAAAACTTGCAAATTTCGACCGTTTATGAAGATTTAGTCGTTTTGGTTTTCGTTCAGGTTTCAGGTATCGAAGACTCGAGATCCAACATCGTACGATCGAAAATAAAGTAGAAATAAAATCTTTTTGGCTTTTATAAAGTTTATATTAAAACACACCTAAAATCTTTTTGGTATTTTTGAATATTTGAAATGTAGAGACTGAAAGCAGTAAATAAATATATACAGACATTCTTTTTGCGAGTTTCGAGGGTAAGAGAATCATATCAGTGTACGGTCATGCCAAAACACTCTTGTTGTTCAGTTAGTTAACATTTAGATAAGCATCCTATAACAATTATCGGTATTGTTGTCCACTTAAGCTCAACTTATCAGATGTAATCATGGCGAGGGGATACGTTAAAGTATGATTCATACTTACCGACCGGTGTTCATCCACATCACGACACATTCCCGTATCAAGGTATGCACGAGGGTTCATCTTACCGGTGAGTATACCGATTATCATCTGTTTGACCGTATATGATGTGAGATTCTCACTTATTTTGATTTGAAAACAAGCCCTATGTGATAGAATCACTTATTGATGAGGAACTTGATTTTCATATGCATGAGGGCACAGGAGCAAGTCCGTGAACAGGTCAGTACTTTCGTACAGCAGAGAGACGAACTTGACTCCCGGATAAATGTGATATTTTATCACTTATTTGTTTGGACATGTGATTGTTGATCACTTATTGAGGTCGAATGCAATATGTACACGTATGTATGGTATCATGGAAGATCTAGACTTGCGTCCCCGTTATTTTTCGGTAAAAGATACAACCATGATACCCAGATGATAAGCAGCATAAAGACCGAATATCTCAGAACCTCGGCAATCTCTCAAACGAAATTTCGGTACTAAGACCATATGCCAATGAGTGGTTCCCACCTGGTCTTCAGTCGATTTAAGTTTATATCACCCTGCACACTTTAAAATGATTGTGAGCCTACCGATACATCTTATATAGAGCTGCTTATCGTTTTTCAGTTTAGGTTTAAAGAGGTTTGGACAGACCACTGATGTACTATCATTTTCTCTTTTGCTCGCCAGGAAACTCATTTTTGTTTTTCTATTGTTTTTGTGTTTTTGAAATTTTTTCGATGTTTTTGGATTTTCAAATTTTGGTTTACTCCCCCTAAAAGCAACAAACTAAGATAAATTTAAAACACAAAGGTATTTACAAAAATGATTTTCCGATGTTGGTTTTACTCTGGCTTGACCTTAATGCCGTTTACCAATAATAAGAAGTCAAATCTTGATTTGTCAAATGCTTTGGTAAAAAGGTCGGCACGTTGATCATCGGTGTGGACCTTAACAACATCGATTAGCCTTTTATCAAAGCAATCACGTATGAAGTGATATTTGATTTCAATGTGTTTGGTCTTTGAGTGCTGCACAGGATTTCTAGTGATCTGTAAAGCAGCAGAATTATCAACGTAAATAGGAGTAGTTAGGAATTCAAAACCGTAGTCGCGTAATTGTTGTTGGATCCAAAGGACTTGGGAGCAACAACTTGAGGCAGCAATGTATTCAGCTTCGCATGTTGAAGTAGCGACACAAGTCTGCTTCTTGCACTGCCATGTGACTAGGCGATTTCCTAAAAACTGACATCCAGCCGTTGTGGATTTGTCGTCGATTTTGCATCCGCCAAAATCAGAATCACTGAAAGCGACCAATTCAAAGTTATTATCCCTAGGGTACCATAGACCGGTGTCAGGGTAACCCTTCAAATAACGAAAAATCCTTTTTACAGCTGCAAGATGTGAGGCCTTCGGGTTGACTTGATATCTGGCAAGCAGGCACGTTGGGTACATTATGTCTGGTCTTGAGGCTGTGAGGTACATAAGAGATCCGATCATCGTGCGGTAGTATGAGGGGCTAACAGCTTCACCCTTCAAGTCTGGAGTAATTCCGTGATTTTGCGGCAATGGGGTACCGATGGGCGTTGCATCAGACATCTGGAACCGGCTCAAGATGTCACCAACATATTTAGTCTGATGGATGAATATCCCAGACTCAGTTTGTTGTACTTGTAGGCCCAAAAAGAAGGTCATTTCCCCCATAGCACTCATCTCGAATTTATCCTGCATAATACGCTCGAAATTCCTACACAAAACATCATTAGTAGAACCAAATATAATATCACCAACGTATACCTGTACCAGTAGAAGATCTCCATCTTGTTCTTTGACGAAAAGAGTACAATCGATAAGACCTCTGCGAAATCCATTCTCCAGCAGATAATTAGATAAGGTTGCATACCAAGCTCGCGGTGCTTGATGTAGACCATAGAGAGCTTTGTTGAGCAACCAAACCCGATCAGGATGGATAGGATCTTCAAAACCTGGAGGCTGTTCGACGTACACCTCTTCTTCAACCACACCATGTAAGAATGCACTTTTCACGTCCATCTGATAAACCTTGAATCCTTTGAAGGACGCGTAGGCTAGAAAGATTCGAATTGCTTCGAGACGTGCAACAGGTGCATACACTTCGTTGTAGTCGATCCCTTCAATCTGACGAAAACCTTGAACGACTAAACGCGCTTTGTTCCGGATAACAACTCCGCGGTCATCCTTTTTGCATTTAAACACCCAACGGGTACCAATCTTCTTGTAGCCAGCAGGTTTCTCTACGAGTTTCCAGACACCAAGCTTCTGGAATTGTTGCAGTTCTTCCTGCATTGCTTCAACCCAAGAGTTATCTTTCATGGCTTCTTTCCAAGTTCTTGGCTCTTCCTGTGAAACATAACACGCGAAAGACCAATCGTTTTGTTGCCCGGATTCTCGAATAGCTGCATACAGGCCTGCATTGTTGTTGTTTCGTAACATGTTTCTTGTTTGAATGCCACTTTGCACATTTCCGATGATGTTTTGTTGAGGATGGGTATTATGAATCCTTGTTTCTGGATTATCTGGAACTGGAATATTTATACCCAGATTGTTGAAATTGAGATCAACAACTAAATCAATGCCCGGAATTGACGAAGAGGATGATGCAGTAGCTTCAGCTGTTCTATGGGCATCCACTGGAGGAGTACCCTCTGAAGTACCATGAACTGTTGTTGTTGGAGCTTCTTGATCTGCATCGAGAAATTCATCATCCTCTGAAGATTCGTTCAATTCGGTAGCATCGTGAAAATCCTCATTGTCGAGAGCATTATTGTTCACTGAAGATGGTTCTTGATTGACAATAATTGGACGAACCAACGGTGAATCTGTTGCATTGTCACTCTCGAAAAACATCCTTGCCGCAGCATTTTCTTCAACGGCTTCAACATTGATCGAATTGAAAAAGTCATCGTACTCAAACATCCAAGGCTGACCAGGACATTTGACTGGTAAAGTGTGCCTTTGTACTCTGACTTCAGACCATTCCTCGACCCTTTTAGTCTCTAGATTCCAGACTCTTAAGTTCGGGGTGGCATACCCAAGAAAGTATCCCTCAATTGCTTTTGCCCCAAACTTTCCATTAGGATCGATTATTGTGCACGGAGCTCCAAACGGTTCAAGATATGACAAATCTGGTTTCCGTTTGTGAAGAAGCTCAAAGCAGGTCTTGTTGTGCCTTTTGACTGTAAGGACTCGATTCAACGTGTAGCATGCAGAGGCCACAGCTTCAGTTCAGAATGGAATCGGCAATTGTGACTCTACCAACATAGTCCTAGCAGTCTCGATCAATGTGCGGTTCTTACGTTCAGCGACGCCATTCTGTTGAGGAGTATAAGCTGCACTAAATTCGTGAAGAATACCTTTTGCAGTGCAAAACTCCGCCATGGCATGATTTTTGAATTCAGTACCATTGTCGCTGCGTATCCGCCTAACCTTCAACTTATACAGATTCTCAATCTGAATGATCAAGTTTTTGATAATACCGAAGGTTTCGCTCTTGTGTGCCATGAACGCCACCCAAGAAAATCTTGAATAATCATCAGTTATCACGAGGCAATATTGATCATTCCGGATGCTTTTATGCTTGACAGGACCGAACAAATCCATGTGCAAACGTTCAAGCGGAATGGCCACCGTGTTGATTTTCTTTGTAGGGTGTCGCTTCTTCGTTTGTTTTCCTTTCTGGCACGAAACACAGACGTCTTGAAGATGGAAGTTTTTAAAAGGAACACCATTCACCAATTCATTTGACACCAAATGATTCATTTTGCGTAAGTGAATGTGACCCATTCGTCTGTGCCAAGAGATTGAGTCTTTTTCTGTGGCTTTGGAAACGAAACAGGTTGCTTGTGCAGACGTCGTAATAGCTTGGCTCATATCAAGGACATACAGATCATTTATCCTTGGAGCAGACAAGAGAATCCATTCTTTTGGAATTTTGAAGCCGGGTTTCAGCACATAACATCCATTAGCATCAAAGTGTACTGAGAACTGCTTGTCACAAATTTGAGAAACGCTGAGAAGATTGTGATCAAGTTGTTGTACAAAGTTGATCTTATCAAAGCTAACAACCCCGTTGGATATCATTCCTTCACCAGTAATATATCCGCCCTTATCTCCAGCAAAAGCAACATAACCTCCTCTAATAGATTTGACGTCGTAGAGAAGCTTCATGTCGCCTGTCATGTGCCTGGATGCCCCACTATCAACAATCCAATGACTACTGATAGTTCCTCCTGGAACACCCTGCACATGAACTCACATGATTAGTTGGAGATGGGGACCCAAGCCATTGTGGTCTTGGGTCTTCCATTTTCATCAACAACAATAACTTCTACTTTTTGATGATTTGGAAATTGTGATGGCCCCCCTGATTCAATAACCGTTTTTGGTTTCCAGGTCTGTTTTGTTATACCAGTGTTATTCTTTAAAAACTTAACTTCATGGTTGTCTGAAGTTTTTAAATTGTTTGGTTTGACAGAAACAGATGTTTTGTTAACCACATCAGTTTTAATCGCCTTTTCAATTTTCTTGACCTGTTGGCGTTTCTGTTTCTTTTCCCTTTCTTTTATAAGACGGGGATTTGATTTTGATGAAACAGATCGCTTGCGGTCAATTTGGTCACGGGGATCATCATCCTTAGCTTTCAACTTATGAAGATACGGACAGTTTCGAATTATGTGTCCAATTTCACCACATTCAAAACATGATCTTCGTTCAACAAACCCCGAAGTATCATGTGATCGTCTTGTCGATGATGAACTTTGTGATCCCGAGGTACTAGGTTTTGAACTATTTGGTTCATTCCTTTTCATCAGTGTTGCTTTCTTGACAAAATCTAAGTTAGATTGATTTTCAAATGTTTCAATTTTGTCCGTTCCCTTTGATTTCACAAAGTTCACATTCTTGTTCTTCTTTTGATTCGGCTTCCTTTGAACTTGAGCCGGTAATTTTTGTTTTGATTTATTATGATTTTGCTGCTTTTGCACTGTTGGTAATTTTTGATTGCCAAATTGTTTTCGAACTTCGGCCTTTGGGATAGGAGGGCACTGTGTTACTGTAACATGTGATCCTGTCTTTCCCAAAAACTTATTTGTCGAATTTTCAAAGACTTTACTGATTAAAGATTGATTAACATTTTTAATAGGAAAATCTTTGTCTGAATAAATTTTATCATCACCAACAAGAGTGTACAGCAAATCCACACTCTCCGACTCTTTTGCAGACGAGGACTCAATTGCAACAGTCTTAGTGGGTTTTGCAGGAGGATCACACAGAATATGATTCTCAAGAGGTATGTCCTCTTCTTTGATTACCGCATCAGACTTTGCTGAGTCAGTATCATCGGATTCATCATCAGAAGAATCAGCATCCTCAATCACAACTGGAGGATCCTGATTCGGTTCGGCAGAAGACACACATGTATCTGCTGACACATCTGAATCTGATGATACTTCTTTCTTGTATCCGAGTCCTGCTGCAAATTCATTAACATCTAGAGGAACAGATGGTTCAAAGAAAGTTCTATCCTCCTCGTCAGGCATGGCATCATAATTGTGTCTCACAGGTGGTGGACATTTCTTGTAGCCTATGCATGTGACATCCCGTTTCTCTTTCTGAACGTCAATGATGTGATCCAACACATAGCTAGAGCTCAAATAACTGTCTAGCTTAAGTTGGATCGCCTCACTTTCAGTTTTGACACAAGCCATTTCTTTTTGCATTACCTCAAGACGAGTTATATACAAATTAATGTCAGTTTGTTTTCTGGAAACCATTTTAGTTAGCTCGGTTTTATCTTTCTTTAACTTTTCAATTACCGATTTAAACTCCTTTTCATGGTTTTCATAAAACATGTTGGCTTCAGTGCACTTCGAGAGATCCACGGTTAACTTCTGATTGTGGATGAATGTCACATCATATTTCTCTTGCAAAGCCTCGTGTTTGCTTTGCAACTCACACCACTTATCATTCAATGAAGCATGTTTGTCTTGCAAGTCAAACAAACTAGCTTGTAAAGCATCATGTTTGCCTTGCAACTCAGACATGTTTGTCTCTAAATCAGCACATTTAACATTTAAACTATCACAATTTTCACAACTAACTACAGTGGGTTCATCGACACATACCTGACTTGATGAACTGTCGACATTAGCCATAAAGGCTGAATGGAGAGAAGACGAAGAGTAAGCAGCTTGATCCACCAAAATAGATCTTCTTTCAGTTCCTGCTGCAGCTTCTTCCAAAAGCTCATCAATATCTGCATCGACTGACGCACTTGATGTCTCATCCACATGATCATTGCCTGAAGTGGAGGATTCTTCATCTGAGCTTCCATTATAACCAGAACTGTCTTCATCTTCAGAAGATTCATCACAATTGGTGGAAGATTCTCCACCACTGACGTGCTTTAAATCCTTTACGACTTCAGCAAAACACGCTGTTCCATCTGGAGCATCATTTCCCAACTGAAGCGACCAATCACAACCTTCATCTACTTGAACCACAAGTGCCTGGTTGGCATTTGATGGCCCTGCTTGGCTTTGGTTGTTGACAGGTATCAACGTACGAACATTGTTCCTGTTCTGGTTCTGCTGGTTGCCTTGGTTTCTGAAAGGATTTTGGTTTCCATGCTGAGCTGGTCTTGTGCATTCCCTTTTGAATTGACCCCGTTCACCACAGTTAAAGCACTTTACAGCTTGCTTGTCGAACCCATACTTAGTGTCTTTCTTGCTTTCCAAGCTGGTTCTACCGGTTCTTTCCATGAAATCCTTTTCTCTCCTCACAGCACTCGCAAAGGCCCATTTGATATCCATCAAATCCATCTCTTCCTTATCAATCTGCTGATAGTCTTCTTGTGTCAGATTAATGTTGCCAATCTGACCTTCCACTAATCCACAGTATGCGCTCACCAAAGTGTTTAGCAGCTCCATGTGTTCCTTTGCTACTTCCACACTGACTTTAGAAAAGCTTGAGGTGTCGAGCCGCACTGTAGTTGGCTTGGATTGCTGACCAGCAGATGATGTGCTTCCATAACATGCTTGTTGTTGAGCAGGAAGTGGATTCCCATACATGTCTGTTGTTGGAGGAGGCTTGACCGGAACTTGGACAGGATTGCCATACATATCTGTGCTAGACACAAACGCTGTTTGAATTGGAGCGTGTGAAGAAGGTCTTGCAGGAGTATTAGGAGTTCCATAATACATCTCAGGATCATGTCGCACTTGTATTGCAGGAGCGCTAGGAGTTCCATAATACATTTCAGGATTCTGTGGCACTATGACCCTTTTCTCCTTAAGGGTTTCTTCCTGATTCTTATTCTCCAGGATTTGAACAAAGTCATTGAAGCTTGTTGTAGCCAATGTGCCATTGAGCTTCAGGATTTCCAAGAAATTACTCCATTGTGGTGGCAAAGCATCAGCAAACTTGGTGACAATTTCGATTGGAGTCGCTATCACTCCAAAAGTTCCCATTTCAGTCAACAAATGAGAAAATCGACTCGTCAAATCTCCCAAAGATTCTTTATCCATGCATGTAAACCCATCAAACTCTTTCTTGAGAAGACCTTGTCTTAATTGGCGAGTCGCTTCGTTTCCTACACCTCTCGTCTTCAACGCATCCCATAATTTCTTTGTCGTTTTGAAGTTGACAAATTGATGGTAAATATCCTTGCTTAATGCCTGAGTAAGAATAGCATAAGCTTTCTTCTCTAAGTCATAGACATTCTTCTGATCTTCCGTAAGATCGGCAAACGTAACAGCAGACGACGCGGCAACCTCTATTGTTTGATCGAAATCTGTGATGAAACGCAACCACAATTCTGTATTTTGTCCAAGGACGTATGTATGAAATCTGTCAGTCCATCCCGGATATTCGCTTAAGTGCATCAACTTTGGAGGCCGATTCAAACTTCCGGTTTCGCTCTCGCTTAAGAGAATGCTTTGAATACTTGGAGTTTGATTTGATACAAATGCCCACTGACCGGTAGAACTTGCATTAGCTTGTGAAGATGTCGGTGCGGAAGATTCGGCCCACGAAGGAGATAAACTTGTGTTTCTATACTTTCCGTTATCCGGAGACGGAGTACCATAATACATATCGGTATTTACCGGAGTACCCCAAATCGGATTCATTTTTGATCAAGAAAAAGAATACCTGAAAATCACAAACTTGTTAAACCTAAACAGACTAAGATCGAAGGATCAAGACTTGTTCGAAGGATCAACAGTGTTCGAAAGATCACTGTTGAATTTCGAACAATGATTTCGAAAGATTCTCCAATCGAAGGATCCTTATCTTTCGAATAAGAACTGTAGATCGAAAGATATATCCTTCGAAAAGATTTCTTTGATCGAAGGATAAGTCACAGACTTCGAAGGATGTTCCAAGGATGATTATCTATCGAACTTCCTTTGATCGAAAGATGATCTTTCGACTTCGAAGGATATCCTTCGATCTGTACTGACACAGTTGACACAAAAAGTGACAGGTTGGTGAAAAGGTGATGGGTTGGTAGAAAGCTTTCGGCAGAAAGGTAATGTTCAGACCATGCCTTTTTACCAAACCAGATTTTACCAATAAAATATACTAAAAATGGAAGGTTCTTATCCAGAAACCGGTCACCGGAGTAAGCCGGAATTTGGCCGGAGATGACCAAACTTCTTAAAAAAACAAGTTTTTAAGTTACCCAACCCGTCCTTTAACACACCCGGTTAGTTTAGAACACGTTTTTACGTCAAGAAATGCGAGAAAAACACTAAAAACGGGTGCTAAACCATGTGAGTTTTTGTTCAAACACTCCAAAGTCTTGTATAAACTCGGTTTTTAACAAGGAAAAGAGCCACGGCTCTGATACCACTTGTAGGTCCCTCGGAGGATGAGGTCAAACCTTATCCTTGTTATGTTTAACACACTAGCAAGTGCGGAATCCAAGCTAGAATGCAAACCGGTAGTTTATATGAGAACACAATCTACAAAGAGAAAGGTAGACACACGAGATATCAAAGTTTTCTCTTGTATTTCAGTGGACACGATTACAGCCCTTGACCCAAACTGAAAATACGCTCTCTCTACAAGACTAAGTTCACTCACACACTCACTTTGAAGTGAACACATTACATGAGTATATATACCCATCACAGCTCGTCTGGTCGAAGGATCAGATAGACTGATCGAAGGATCATCTATCGATCTGAAACCTGTCGAAGGATCCACATATACACCTCGAAGGATGATATCCTTCGAGGTCCATCAATCATCCATCGAAGGCTTATCTTTCGAGCTCATCGAAGGATCTAAACAATCCTTCGATGACTCATCCTTCGACACAGACATATTACACTATGTTCTAACTGTTTGGCCAAGTCAAACCAGGAGGATGGTTGACTTGGTCAAACTTTCAAGACTAACAAAAGACATCGTTTTATATCATCACAAAATACAGACAAAGTACAGACACAAGTGCACCAACACTTCGTCACACATATCCTTCGTCACATAGAGGTTCGTCGAGGGACAGTATATATAGCTGGTTATGTTAAACAGTTAAGGTATGAGAGCATAGAGAGAAACTGAGGGTTTATCGTTCAAGCATTGTGTGTATATGTTTGATGTTGTTCTCGTCCTTTTAATCTAAAGTGAATCTTTGGTTATCTGTTGTGTTATTTGCTATACTCTGTTTGGTTTGCATCGTCACGGGGATTCCGCACTTGTGATTGTGTTTGTGATAAACAGGGACTAGGTTTCGTATCGATCCTCCGAGGAAAACGGACCTACAGGTGGTATCAGAGCCTAGGCTCTTTTCCTTGATTAAAACCAAATATTTTTGAGTTTTTTCAAGTTGTTTATGATTTTCATGAAACTGATATTTTTTAAAAGTTTATGTTTTTAAGAAAAAGTTTCTAAAATCTGGGAAAATCAGTCTCTGTCGTGTTATTTTGCTATAAGTTTCATTGAAAACCTTGTTATAGTGCATGCCTACATGTTAGTGTTTGGTTTTTGTTGAAAGTTTAAGCAAAATAGTGTTTCGGAAAATTTCTCCGGTGAAAACTTGGCAGGAATATTCATCAAGTTCATAGTTGCATTCAAAATGTTCTTGACTATCTTCAAATTGTTCTTGATAATATCTATTGTTTGATCTATATCTGAGTTTGAATTATTTGTTTGCATTGTTGATCTGTCATTAAAATATAATTGTTTGACAAATTGGGTTGTTTGACAAATTGGTAAAATGATGATGGATTGGGTCTGTCACACAGCAAGTTGTTAGCTTGAAAAACGTGTCACCAACTTGTGTCGTATAATATTCGTTCTGTTTTTGCAAAATATCTAATTGTTCGTCAAGTTGTGTTAAACGAAGTCCTAATCTTCGTCAAAATTGTTTCAGGCGAATATTACCATTCTTCGTTAAAGTTGTGTTTGACGAAGATTCAAACCTTCGTCGCACAGGACTTCGTCGCCTTAAACTTCGTCGTTCTTTATCTTCGTCGTTCCTTATCTTCGTCGTTCAATACTTCGTCGCTTTAACTTCATCGTTCAATACTTCGTCATACACATTTCATCATCTGAATTGTCATTTGTTAACAGAAGTTTGCAAAACTATCTTAACCATTTCTTTTCAAGTGTTTGATCAGGTACACTCATATATATATCAATCATGAGTACTAGCCCTTGGGAATGGAGCAGTAGCTCAAGTACGGCTCAAGATCCGACCTCCGCAGCGGCGTGGATCAAGAATATGATGCCACAACAAACAATCTCTGCAGGTCAATGGGCATGCGTAGCAAATCAAAATCAAAGTATACCGAATTTGCTAATGAGCGAAAGTGAAACGGGTAGCAACAATCGACTGCCAAAGCTAAATCACATGAATGACTATCCATCTTGGAAAGGCTGATTTCATACTTACGTTCTAGGGCAAAACACCGAGCTATGGATATGTTTCACTACACCATACAACACAGCTCTTGAAGAAGCAGGTTCAAATCCAACAACATTGGCAAATATGACTGAAACAGACAAGAAAGCGTACGATCTTGAAAAGAAGGCGTTTGCTATCTTGACGCAAGCTCTCCACAAAGACATATATCACCAATTCTCTTATTGTGATACAACAAAAGCCTTGTGGGACATCCTAGTTACAAGAGGAGAAGGGAATGCGGCGACAAGGAAGACTCGCCAAGACTTGTTAATAAAGAAAAGAGTCGGAGTTGTTTTTGCTTCAATTCTCCTGCGCTTTTCATCTATTATAAGTTTGACACAATTAATATATTCCAACAGTCCAGGAAACAATCAAAATGTAATAACTAGCTGAACTATTGACATGAATCCAAGATTTAGGCAACAGGTTGTCTTTAAAAGCCAATAGGTTCCAACTTAATAAGCTGAACTATTGACTGGATGCAACCAATGAATAATAAAAGAAACTACTCATTAGGATCACAAGTCAACGTATTCAGCAAAACTTATTTGGATTGAATAGCCAAAAGGAACCCAGCTACATCTCAGCTAATCTTTCGAGGAGGCATCAATCAGTTGAAGTCAACTCTATCCTGTTCAAGATTGTGGCCACTCGTTGAAGAATGCTATTCATGTACTCCATATTTTGTTCCGGTATCTACATATAGACATATAGAATCGGATTCTTTTAATCTAGCAACTCAACATATTCTTGCAAAGGTGGCATATATCATGGTAACTTGGAAAGATGATAAGAAAAGGAAGATGACAGTAGGAAATTGCAAGAACCAATGATCAAGGATATCTATAAATAGCTGGTTTCTCAGACAGCTAATGCAGGTGAAATCAGTAAGAAAATAAGAAGAGAGGTTCTTACATGAAGAGAAGAGTCTTGTTTGGTAGCCAAGGATGACTTGCCTCCTCACACCTCATGGTGTTGGAATGTAATGCCTTGTTTTATTTACGAGGCAGGTTGCTCCTTGTCTTACTGACATGATCTTCTTGCTCATGTTAGATCATTTCTTCGTGAGTTTGTGTTCTAAAAGGATCTGGAAAACATGTGTTTGTAGGCTGAAACAATTTTTAGGTGTGCGTACGTGAACTGCGATATTAGAGTATACTACCCCATATGTCTACTTTAATCCTTGTTCTTCTCATTTCTTTTTATTTACTCTTCTTTTACCTATTAACCACCTAGGCATCCATGCACGTAGCTTTTTATCTTTCTTAATGGCTGGAGATATTTGGACACCCATCGCGCCTATTTTCACACCTTTTGTGCCCTAGACGCCTCGTATAGACCTATACGAGGCGTCTAAGCACTGAATTCAAGGGGGTCTGCGAGGGTGTCAGGCACAAAGTTTAAGTAACCCTAGACGCCTCGTACAGACCTATACGAGGCGTCTAGGCTTGGGTTTTTTTTTTTTGGCTGAAATGAGGGTTGTTTTGGTGGGTTTTGGTATGGTTTTTTGGATAGTTTTTGAAGATGTGATTTTTGGTTAAAAAATTTTTTGGTTTTTAAAAAACTTTTGTTTTTTAAAAATCAACTATTTTAAAAATCGGCTCACTCTATTTTAAAAACTTTTGTCTTTTTTAAATATTATAATGTTTTTTAACATTTTACTTTTTTAAATATTATTATTCCGATTAAAATTTTATCTCGTTCAAATATTGTTTCCGTATTATATTCAAAACATATTTTGTTTCCGTATTATCTCAATTTAAGACAACAATCATTAGGTAACCGAATAACTGAAAACAAACATAAATATGACATATATAAGATAACTTTGTACATCCATAACAAAAATATATAAGATAAGTTTGTACATCCATGATAAAAATAAAAACAACAACAGGTCTATGCATCCAAATCCGAATCCGAATCTGGATGTGGCTGCTGCGGCTGCTGCTGCTGCTGCTGATGTGGTGCTCGAGCCGGTGGAAGCGGTATCGGGGGCACCCCCTCTCTCTCTCGTCTATCCTGCTCGCACCGTACCAGCCAACGTACCAAATCGTGGAGGCTGTCAAGCTCGGCTCGTACATCCGGATGTAGCGCAGCTCCTGGGGCATGACCTGGAATAGCGTGACGTGGAAACTGAGGCGCCCCGGCAGGTGGCGGTGGCTGTGGCATCGCTGCACCGTCTACATCCTGCGGAGGCTCCTCCACGGGCACTACATCAGCAGGATCTGCAGGAGGATAAACGGGCTCGAAATGCTCTGGTAGGGCCTCCTCTGTCCATATGCCCCCGTTGCGGTTTTTAAACCGCGGGCCAACTGCGAACCTCCTGATTACCCTCATCCCCCACAGCGACTGCATGCCCATCCGCGTCGGCATGACTGGCGGCGTCCGTAGATGTGGGTCCTCGTGCAGTACGAGGCCAAATGAACGGGCAATGACGGTCACGTACGCCCCGCCATACAAAAATCCGCGCTCCTGTTTGTGATGGGCGGAGGCGTAGTACTGGGCTAGACCGTGTGCTAGCGCGCACGGCCTCCTATACAACAAACAATAAAGGAAAAAAAGATCTGTAGTCGTACACCACTCACGGCTGTAGCCGCGCGCTGAAATCGAAGTAGCGAGCAAATGGTGCAGATACCTGCAGATAGTGTTAGCGAAATACAGAAACAGACATTAATAAACAATGCACATAATCACAATAATTGCCGTAATAAACGTACGTACCTGTACAGTGGGTCCCTAACAAACGACACCCTCCCCTTCGACTTGTCGTGCTCCCAAGTATTTGGCCCCGCAATCACCTGCCAAAACCCTAGAAGAATGGGTTTGTCAACCACCACTTGCCCCGCTGTGTAAATCTCAGTCTCGATCTCCCCCTGCATGTATAAACCAGAACGCACCACAAAGTCTGCTAGCGTCATCGTACGCAAAACGCCAGCGAGCCTGAAAGAAATCTCAGGCGGAGGGGGAGCATCTGGGTACGGAAGCGCCACTGGGACCCCAGGAGGGTGAAATGTGAATGACGAAATGAACTCGACAAGCAGCTCCCTGTAGGTCGGCGTGTGCGCCAAATCAAAAAGACGATGCCACGGCGAATCGAGAGGTATAAACCGACGCACTCTATCCGTCTCAGCAAGCTGGTCCATCGCACCCCAGTCGATCGATGCATGCGATCCAATGTACATCCTCCTAAGCTTCTGGCAATGGCGGGCGGCATCGGTGCCGTCGGGAAACTCTAGGTACGGACAACCCTGCAGCGTATCCAGATCCGGCCGCCGTCTCCGTCGTGGACCCTCCTGAACCTGCTGAACCGCCAGTACCGCATCAAGATCTATCTGAATGTCGTCGCCCTCCATAATCAATCTGCAGGTAAATAACGTATACGTATAAAAACAATAATAAATAAATCAGAATAATAATAATAATAATAATAATAATTAATAAATAAATAATAATAATAATACTAATACTAATAATAATAATAATAATAATAATAATAATACTAATAATAATAATAACTAATAATTAATAAATAATACTAATACTAATAATAATTAATAATAATTAATAAATAATACTAATAATAATAATAATTAATAAATAATAATAATAATACTAATAATAATAATAATAATACTAATAATAATAATTAATAAGAAAAAAAAATAATTAATAAATAATACTAATAATAATAATAATTAATAAATAATAATAATAATAATAATAATACTAATAATAATAATTAATAAGAAAAAAAAATAATTAATAAATAATACTAATAATAATAATAATTAATAAATAATAATAATAATAATAATACTATTAATAATAATAACTAATAATTAATAAATAATACTAATAATAATAATAATTAATAATAATTAATAAATAATACTAATAATAATAATAATTAATAAATAATAATAATAATACTAATAATAATAATAATAATACTAATAATAATAATTAATAAGAAAAAAAAATAATTAATAAATAATAATAATAATAATAATACTAATAATAATAATTAATAAGAAAAAAAATTATTAATAAATAATACTAATAATAATAATAATAATAATACTAATAATAATAATAACTAATAAATAATAATAATAATACTACTAAAAAAAATAATTAATAAATAATACTAATAATAATAATAATACTAATAATAATAATAACTAATAAATAATAATAATAATACTACTAATAATAATAATTAATAAGAAAAAAAAATTAATAAATAATACTAATAATAATAATATTTAATAAATAATTATAATAATAATAATACTAATAATAATAATAACTAATAAATAATAATAATAATAATAATAATACTAATAATAATAATAATAATAATAATACTAATAATAATAATAACTAATAAATAATAATAATAATACTACTAATAATAATAATTAATAAGAAAAAAAATAATTAATAAATAATACTAATAATAATAATAATTAATAAATAATTATAATAATAATAATAATACTAATAATAATAATAATAACTATTAAATAATAATAATAATAATACTAATAATAATAATTAATAAGAAAAAAAAAATTACAGAGCCTCGTATAGCCCTCGTATAGGGCTATACTCGGCGTCCTGTTCTTCCCCATTCATCTTCAACCTTACACTCAAACCCCCAAACCCCACAAAAATCAAATTTCAGGGCAAACCTACGGTCTAAAGGCAAAAACGTGGCAAAAATACTAAACTACGGGGCGAAATACATAACGGTGATGCTTCAAATCTTCGAAAATCCGGTCGAAATACGTATCCGAGGCGTATAGAGGTGTATTCTCCGTATGTGTGTTTATTGTTTGGGGGCTACAACCAGCCTCGTATAGACCCCCCAGCCTTATACGAGGCATAGACGCCTCGTATAGGGCTATACGCGTCGTCCCCGTTTTTTATTAAATGACCATTTAGCCCCTGGTATGCCCCCAGTATAGGCATTATTCAGGGGCAAAATGGTAATTAACCATTCCAAAAAGATATTTCTGGAATGGTTAATTACCATTTTGCCCCTGACTAAACCCTATACTGAGGGCTTTACAGGGGCAAAATGGTAATTTAATAAACCTTTTTTCAAAATTAAAAAACAAAAACTTTAAAAAGTTGCCGCCTTACAAGACGACACGTATAGATCTATACGAGGCGTCCTAAATCAAAAAATTCAAATTTTGATTTTCAAATTTTCAAAATTCAAAATTTCAAAAACCCGCTCAAATAGACGTCTCGTATAGATCTATACGAGGCGTCTGTGGATTAGGAAATGACCTTTTAGCCCTTGAAATAAGCCTAGATTGGGGGCATACCAGGGGCAAAATGGTCTTTTGGGCATAGTTATACGACGCGTATAGCTCTATACGCGTCGTATATTTTTAAAATTTTTTTAAAAATGATATTAAACTGTTTTAATTATTGAAAAATGATACAAATTATAAAAAAAATTATAGAAATTGTAGAAAATTATAGGAATTAATAAAAAAATACATTCAAATTACAAAAATCATTCTTCCGTATCACTATCGATGTAATTAAGACTGGGGTTTGATCTTGGCGGAGGATTCATTATCGATGTATACCATTCTAGACGTGGCAAGTACATATCTTCCCATTGTTTCGTATGGGGTGTTCGTTGGGTCAACCATAGCCCGTGTGCTGGTGGCATTGGATAATCCCCTTCCAGCTTAACATGTATGAAGTGGTTCTCGTTTACATGTGTAAGCGTTATGAACAATGGTTGTTGATTAGCCGGAGGACTTAGTATCGGGAAGAAAGTGGAACTCGCACCCATGGTTGTCGTTAACAGGTGCACCCCGATACCGTACGTTTGTGCAATAAGAAGTCCTGCATAGGGGAAGTCCATCCAGTGATCCCCCCACAACCGGACACTGAATCCCAAATTAGGCCCTGACGATGCGTGTAAAAATAACCTTTATCCCATGCTTCAAATATTGGGAACCAGATCGATTTGTTCTGATCCATTTCTTGAACAAGGTGCCTTCGAATGAGCCCCCATGAACTCTGTTCCATACCTAAGCCCACAGCCACAGACCGAAACCCACAATGACCGTCCGGCATCACATCTCGTATGCACGAGACGTACGGATGGAACACTAGCGGAATGTCATCCTGAAACTGTTCGATGATTCCCACGTACTCGTCCCCAATGATTAACGGAAAACCGTGAGCATCTCGTGTCTCTTTCTTCTTAGAACTCTTTGAACGGCTTAGGCTCGCTTTGGGTTTTTGGGACCTTATAACCGACTGTTGAGAGGCCTGTGACGGAACGTACGAGCTGTGACGAGGTTTGTCGTACTTACTTTGCCAGGAACCTTCAAAGCACGTGTTTGCATCACCGAATGAGCTTCTCCTCAATTCTTCATCTATACGAGAGGCCTCGTCCAACCTTTGTTGTACCTGCTTTGTTGTTGGTCGGCCACGAGTATTTTGTTGGACAACCGGTGGTTTCTTGGTAGATTTCTTTGGAGTCAACACCGCTTTAATCTTTGAAATCAGGCTTTTTTGCTGAGCTGGGGGGTGCGACTCTAATTGTTGTCTAACAATATTTAGCTCTTCGACCACGTCCACGTCATCGTCTATCAATTTACAACTTTGGAAGTTAAGTTTCCGCCAGAAGACGTCCACGTCTTCGAGTTGAATCGGACGCTCTGCACGGTTAAAAACAACATTGTTTAAGTCACATGATTAACGGAAATATATCACACAAGTGTTGTACGTTTAACAATTATTACCTTCAAGAATGTACTTTTCTATCCTACAAGCACAGGGCAACCCACAGCTGTGCCACATTTGGCAACCACATGATGAATGAAAGCGCTCCAAGACATCTACCTTCCTAATTGCCTCGCTCCTCAACAAGTCAAGGGCTGTATGGGATACTTTTCCAAGTAGGTTTTGAAACAACGGGTGTTTGTGGTGGGTCATTATTTTTTCGATGCTATCTCGAAAAGTCTTCCTTATTTCACCGAACTGTGTCTCAACTATATCATGGACACAACCAACTATACGGTCCAGCGAGCTCCTATCTTCAACGTATCTCTTTAAGTTGGCGTGTTGGCTCTCAACTCTGTTTGTGGTACGATTACCAAAGTTGCGCCTCTTATCAGTCCATGCAAAGACGAACATCTCCTTATAGTCTTTTAGCCAATTATCGTACACGTATTTGAATACTCCTAAAAGTAAAAATAATTTAATAAAATTTGCATAGGTGAGTCGTATGTTATTATAAAAACTTACTAGAACGTTTGCACTCCACAAGTCGTTTTTGCATGTTGCGGAAGTGGTACTCGTAGATAAGTATGGATGGAGACTCAATCAATGTCCCCCAGAATGACAAAAATTTCTTCCAGTCTTCGTCTGTGAAGGCACCCTTGCAGTGCTTCATAACATTCTGTTGTATGTGCCACCTGCAAAGAAGCCTGGAGGCGTCTGGAAATACTTTAGCACACGCGCCCATAAGGGCTAGGTCTCTATCCGTTAAAATCACACGTGGCTCCATACATTCATCCAACATTGACTTGACCCTCTCAAGCACCCACACAAAGTTATCACCCCGTTCTTTACTAACAACGGCATGCGCGATAATAAACGATTTGTTGGTAGGCGTCATACCAACAATCTGGATAAAGGGCATATTGTATATGTTTGTCTTGTACGTTGCATCGATCAGCATGACGTGGGGGAATGCACGCCACATGTCTCTCGAGTACCGGTAAAGAAAGAAGATCTCTGTTACGATCTCTGTTCCGGGTTCCTCCCGTGTCTCGTAAATAAAGTCGTGGTTTATCAGCTTGTTTTCTAGTGACTGCATGGGAGTCAATCCTTGTCTTTGTTCGGCTCTAATCTTCGCCACAACGTTTTGAACGTCTTTCAGAACATGAAACCTGTCGGGGTCCTGCTTCCTTATCGTTTGAAATATTTTGCGCGACTCCATGTTTTGAGCTGTCAGCTGCTCGATCAGTTTCATTTCGCTTGGAGTAAACCTTCGCATAAACGCGTGGGCCGACAGGTCCACACAAAGTTCGTGGTTATGTTCAATTTTTCCGTCTTTAATCTCCTAGGTTTCATACGGGTGGTTTCGCACAGCCAGCAGGTAAAACGGGCAACCGGTTTTTTTGCTTCCGGCTTTTCTAAGTGTTGCTGTAGTCTGGTGCTCACCACCACCATCACATTCAAGCCATACCCTCCGGATTCTTCCACCAGTTTTCTTTGATCGACGGGTGACAATAACGAAACCATCCGCGTTTGCTATTTCTTGTATCCGATTCTTTAGTTCATCTAAAGAGTTGAAAACCTGTAACATCGACAATAATAATAAATAATTTTAATAAATAAATAAATAATAATAATAATAATAATAATAAAAATATTAATAATAATACTAATAATAATACTAATAATAATAATTAAATAATTAATTAATACAAAAATAGTAATTAATACCTGCTTTTTTAAGTACGGACTGTCCTGGATGGGAGGTGTCTCACCACCATATCTACCATATCCACCATAACCACCGTCTCCTCCGTATCCACTGTATCCACCATCTCCTCTGTATCCACCATCTCCTCTGTAACCACCATCTCCTCCGTATCCACTGTCTCCTCCGTATCCACTGTCTCCTCTGTAACCACCGTCTCCTCCGTATCCACTGTCTCCTCTGTATCCACCATCTCCTCTGTAACCACCGTCTCCTCCGTATCCACCGTCTCCTCCGTATCCACCGTCTCCTCCGTATTCACACCCGTATCTATAATCCGGATACCCTTGTTGCGTCGGATAACTTGGTTGACAAGCATGGTATGAGTCATCTACAGGGGCTGTTTCATCAACAGGGGGATGATTGTTCAAATCTAGAAACGGTTTGTTTTGTTCTCCTTGTATACTAGACACAACCTCCTCTTGCTCATTAGAATCGGGAACGCAAGACTCCTCCAAAATAAAAAACCGTATCATCATTAGTAAATAATAAACTAAAACAAAAACTAATTAAAACATTTAAGTACCTGTACTGTTACCGGATCGCTTTCGGGCACCCAGTTCTCGCTATAATACTGCCCGAAGACATAGTTGCCGTCCCAGTATGATGACATTTCAACACTTCGGGATGATAAGAACACAAATTAAATGCCGTCCCAGAATGAAAGAAGAAGAAGATGTAGCAGAATGAAAGAAGAAGAAGAACAAGAACAAGCGTAGAGACATAATACATGTCTTAAATGTTGGATGCTCGGGACAAACCATACACTGTATGTTGCACTTTTTCATAAGCCTTAGACGCCTCGTATAGCTCTAGACCCCTCGTATACATTTTTGTCAGCTGTAGAAGACGCCTCGTATAGGTCTATACGAGGCGTCTTAGTGCCTCGTATCCATCCCTCGTACAGACCTAGACTCCCCGTCTGATGTGACTGATTTGACATTGTGCTTTGGTGCAGAGATGGTCGGAAAAGTAACCCTATACGCCTCGTATAGGTCTATACGAGGCGTCCTGAAGGGTGTCAAAATAGGCATAAAGGTGTGTAAATATGTAGACCCTTCTTAATTAATTATTTGTTTTCCCATATAGAGCGAAAAATCTAATCAAAGCATTAGTTTGATTAGTTAAGATTACCAGATAGTGCACTTGTATTTGTATGCATGTGTTTTAGTTCAAACCAGAGGGCGGCAGATATTGAGAAGGACCTCAAGGTAAACAATTTCCAATCCATGTGCATGTGTCAAATGGTCCAGCTTAACTTATCATATTATATCATTTTACCTCAAAGTTCAATTATATGTAAATCATACGTCGCCATTTTAGTTCTTAATATGTTCTTTTTAGGGACTGAAAAATAATCTCAGCTGCCATGTTATTTTAGTCCCGCGAATATGTGTTTTTAGAGTCTGAAAATCAGTCTGGAAAGGTGCAGAGATGAGAGATCGAGTGCAGGTGCAATGTTTTCAGGAATGAAGATGTATGCATAGATGAAAAACAAGCCAGAAGATGTTCGTGATTGGCCACCAGATTGTGGAACCAAGCGAAGATAAAGTTGTGAAGCAGAAGAAACTTGAAGTTGTGGAGATTTCTGTGAAGAATATGATGAAGTTTAAGCAGTGGAGTAGTAAACTTAAACTTAGTCTATAAGCATTATTAGTACTTATATATAATGTATGTATGTATGTATGTATGTATGTATGTATGTATGTATGTATGTATGTATGTATGGGTCAAGTAACCAAATGGGTCAATAGGAACTTAGTTGATTACCTGCAACCTATATAAGGTAGTTATATCGGTTAAAGTTAGTTTTGGCATAGTTACCCGTTGGTAGTTAAGTAACTACCTTTGGCAACGATTCTGTCAGTTAGGTTGGGTAGCCTATAAATAGGTCATTTGTATCAATGTAATATAGAGTCGAATATATATGCAATATTTTGTGTTTGTATACTGCAAATCTTTGTTAAAAACCTGTGTTTTGCATCCCCTAATTCCAACAAAGAGGACATAAAGAAAATATGTACATTTAGTAATAAGTGAAAGTGAATTTTTATTGATGGTTGTATTAGATGATTAAAAACTTATGACTTAGTTATCATTATTATTGTTCATTATGTAATTAATGTATGTGACATCATAGTACACTTATGTATCGTAGGTAGATAAGATCGAAATGGTGTGACTCTAGTTGTGCCAGTTAGACTTTGGCGCCAAATAACCGTTTGAAGTATGTATATATATGATGATTATTATCATTGATCATCACCAGGGAATAATAACTTATTATCCTATCTTTAATCCATCGTGCATTATACACTCTACAATAACACACAATCATTACCACACTCCTGATTTCACTCCAACAGGTTGTTTCTAATTTAACGTGGCCAATGACATTTAGCAACTGAAAAAGGTTCAGAGTCGCGTAACGTTGGCAACAAGGGGCTCTGTAAATCTGTAAAAAAAATACAATCAAATAATCTGAGTATTGCATCAGAAAAATAAAGCAAACTGTTGATACATATTATGTGGACGCGACTTGGTTCGGTTCAACTCGGTTCGGTTCGACCCGGTTAGGTTCGGCTCAAGCCCGACGTCACGACATTCCTCCGTCGTGCGTCCCAGAGTTCGTCACGCGAAGCACGGAGAGCCGAGGACGTTTCCCGCTTGACACATCATGCTGACATCATCATGATGATGTCATGATGATGTCACTGTGTTGACTAAACTTCAAATATTGAAACAAGCTGGATCTGTACGTGCATGCATGTATTGTGGGCCTTTTCTATGGGCTTTGACCATCATTGGGCCGAACCCCACCTCCAATCGCACAAGACTTATATTTATACCGAAATCACTTGTGATTTCGGTGGGTGTGTAAAGAGCGAACAAGGACACAAGGCAGAAACAAGTGTGAGAGCAAAAACAGTTGAAACATTGTTGTAACATGTTTGTGTCGAAAGATGAGCTCGAAGGATAATCCTTCGATGGATATAGATGGACCTCGAAGGATATCATCCTTCGAGGTATATGTGGATCCTTCGATGTGTTTCAGGTCGATAGATGATCTTTCGATCAGTCTATCTGATCCTTCGACCAGACGAGCTGTGATGGGTATATATACTCATGTAATGTGTTCACTTCAAAAAGAGTGTGTGCAACGGACAAGACAAAGCAGCGCACAAGTGAGCACCGGAGAGAACACACACGAGAGAGAGAGTTTACAGAATACATTTGTAAACCTTGTGCTGTAACCGACTTTCATAGTATTAATACAGAGGTGTTAATCGTTGAGTCTTGTGTGTCGTTTATTTACGTGTGCTTGTCGTGTTCGATCTCGGTTTGCATCTCCGGTTGGATTCCGCACAACCGGACGTGTTTGTACACAAGGATTAGGCGACTAGATCCTCCCCTAGCCGGACCTACAAGTGGTATGCTCTTCTCCTTGTTAAAACCGAGTTGTTTTCGGGTGTGTTTCGAGTTTTTGAAGTTTATATTTTTCTTGAAAAATTCTGTTTAAAGCTTCGAAAATCATTGTATTTTGCTGAAAGTTGTTATAAAAACCTTTTTATTCTTCATTTTCACATGCTAAACATTGGTTTTTAGTGAAGTTTCGGCCAAATTCGTGTTCGGAAAATCTTCGGTTCACCAGAAAACTTATATTTATGGGTTTGTTCTTGATATCTTCATCAATTATTCAAAGTGTTCTTGGTGTGTTTACTTTTTGATCTTTGAAAATCTGCATATTCAAGTTGTTGGTGCATTGGTAATTGGGTTTGATTAAGATATTGCAAATCATCACATGGTGGTAAGTTGGTGAAATGAGTATGTCTTGAGCCGAAAGGTACCTGTTTGTGTCAGAGCATAGGAAGTCAACCATTTCAAATCTCAGCCTTTTAAAATTAAAATTAACCTTGTTTAATCTTTGAAATTTGAATATTGAAAGGTGTTTGTGTCTTGGAAAGTGGTTAAGGACATCATCATTTGGTAGGTGAATTGGGAAAGAGTGTAGCCGAAAGTGATTGAAAAAGAAGTCTGTTTGTGTCAGGTGTTAGAAAGTCAACATATTTTATCACACAATATTTGTTTCAGTCGCACAACTTATCATATCAGTCGCACAAGAATTGGGCTTCAAGATTTGGGCTTCATATTGAACTGGGCTGTTTGTCTACTCGCACAAGAATAAATCAGCGAATTTGAGACCTGATATTTCAGTAACCAGCGAATTTAACAAAAAAAAATAAATAAATAAATAAATTATAACCAGCGAATTTAACAGAAAAGCCAGCGAAATTAAGAGAGACCAGCGAATTAACAGGGTGGAATACTGGGCTCGCACAACAGAATTGGGCTTCTATCTGGGCCGTTTCGTCGATATTAAATTTGGGCCAGTTTCGTGAAAACTTGTTTCGTCAAAGACATTTAAAAAAAAAAAAAAAAAAAACAGAAGGTTTGCATTTGTGATTTAACTGTTTGTTTGAGGTGTGATTTACAGAGGTATTATTTTTCTTGATCAAAAATGAATCCAAGATGGGGTAGACTGGTAAATACAGATATGTATTTTGGTACTCCGTCTCCCGCACCGGCATCTTCGCAAGCTAATGCTATATCTACCGGTCAATGGGCATTCGTATCAAATCAAACTCCAAGTGTTCAAAGCATTTTATTAAGCGAGAGTGAAACGGGATGTTTGAATAGGCCTCCAAAGTTGATGCACTTATATGAATATCCAGGATGGATTGACAGATTTCATACATACGTTCTTGGACAAAATACAGAATTGTGGTTGCGGTTCATCACAGATTTCGATCAAACAATAGAGGTTGCCGCATCATCTGCTGCTACGTTTGCAGATCTTACGGAAGATCAGAAGAAGGTCTATGACTTGGAAAAGAAGGCATATGCCATTCTTACTCAGGCGTTAAGTAAAGACATTTATCATCAATTTGTCAGTTACAAGACAACGAAGAGGTTGTGGGACGCATTGAAGACAAGGGGCGTAGGAAATGAAGCGACACGTCAATTGAGAAAAGACTTGCTAAAGAAAGAGTTTGATGGTTTTACTTGTATGGAGAATGAATCTTTAGGAGATTTGACAAGTCGATTTAATCATTTGCTGACTGAATTGGCAAATTTTGAGGTCGTTACACCTTCAGCAGAGATTGTGAAAAAGTTTGCAGATGCGTTGCCACCTCAATGGAATACTTTCTTGGAAATCATGAAGTACAATGGCACTTTAGCTACAACAAGCTTCAATGACTTTGTTCAAATCCTGGAAAACAAGAATCAGGAAGAAACTCTCAAGGCAAAAAGAGTTCCAGTGCCACAAAATCCTGAAATGTATTATGGAACTTCTAGCACTTCTTCAAAACCTGCTTCACATGCTCCAATTCAAACAGCGTTTGTGTCTAGCACTGACATGTATGGCAATACTATTCAAGTTCCAGTCCTTCCAAAAACAGACATGTATGGAAATCCGCTTGAACCTGTTCCTCAACAAGTACCACAACAGCAAAGCCAACGACTTATCAGAACAACAGATATGTACGGAAATCCATTTGAACCAGTTCCTCAACCAGCACCACAACAGCCTATCAGAGCAACTGATATGTTCGGAAATCCATTACCTGTTCGATCTACCGGATCAACAGACATGTTCGGAAATCCATTACCTGTTCGATCTACTGGACCAACAGACATGTATGGGAATCCACTTCCTCCTCAACAGCAAGCGTGTTATGGAAGCACATCATCTGCTGGTCAGCAATCAAAGCCAAATACAGTACGGCTCGACACCTCAAGCTTTTCTAAAGTCAGTGTGGAAGTAGCAAAGGAACACATGGAGCTGCTAAACACTTTGGTGAGCGCATACTGTGGATTAGTGGAAGGTCAGATTGGCAACATTAATCTGACACAAGAAGACTATCAGCAGATAGATAAAGAGGAGATGGAGATGATGGACATCAAGTGGGCCTTTGCCAGTGCTGTTAGGCGAGCAAAGGATTTCATGGAAAGAACTGGCAGAACCAGCTTGGAAAGCAAGAAAGACACCAAGTATGGGTTTGATAAGCAGGCTGTTAAGTGCTTCAATTGTGGTGAACGTGGTCATTTCAAACGTGAATGTACGAGGCCATCTCAACATGGAAACCAGAATCCTTTCAGAGGTCAAGGCAACAGGGCAAATCAGAACCAAGTTAGGAACAATGAGCGCACATTGGTGCCTGTCAACAACCAGAGTCAAGCAGGACCATCTAATGCCAACCAGGCACTTGTGGTCCAAGTAGATGAAGGTTGTGATTGGTCAATTCAGTTGGGAAATGATGCTCCAGATGGAACAGCTTGTTTTGCTGAAATTGTCGGGGATCTTAAACACGCCAGTGGTGGAGAATCTTCCACCAATGGTGGTGACTCTTCTGAGGATGAAGACTCTTCTGGTTATAGTAGAAGTTCAGATGAAGAATCCTCGAGTTCAGGTGATGATCATGTGAATGAGACATCAAGTGCGTCAGTCGATGCAGTTATTGATGAGCTTTTGGAAGAAGCTGCAGCAGGAACTGATAGAAGATCTATTTTGGTGGATCAAGCTGCTTATTCTTCGTCTTCTCTCCATTCAGCCTTTATGGCTAATGTCGACAGTTCATCAAGTCAGGTATGTGTCGATGAACCCACTGCTGCTATTTGTGATAATTGTGCTAGATTAAGTGATAGATGTGCTGATTTGGATGCAAACATGTCTGAGTTGCAAGGCAAACATGATGCTTTACAAGCTAGTCTGTTTGACTTGCAAGACAAACATGCTTCATTGAATGATAAGTGGTGTGAGTTGCAAAGCAAACACGAGGCTTTGCAAGAGAAATATGATGTGACATTCATCCACAATCAGAAATTGACCGTGGATCTTTCTAAGTGCACAGAAGACAACATGTTTTATGAAAACCATGAAAAGGAATTTAAATCGATGATTGAGAAATTAAAGAAAGATAAAACCGAGCTAACAAAAATAGTTTCTAGAAAACAAACTGACATTAATTTGTATATAACTCGCCTTGAGGTAATGCAAAAGGAAATGGCTTGTGTTAAAACTGAAAGTGAGGCGATCCGGCTCAAGTTAGATAGTTATTTGAGCTCTAGCTATGTGTTGGATCACATCATTGACGTACAGAAAGAGAAAAAGGATGTCACATGCATAGGTTACAAAAATTGTCCACCACCTGTGAGACACAATTACGATGCACTGCCTGATGAGGAATATAGAACTCACTTTGAACCATCTGTTTCTCTAGATGTTAATGAATTTGCAACAGGACTAGGATACAAGAAGGAAGTATCATCAGATTCGGATGTGTCAGCAGATACATTTGTAACTGCTGAACCGAATCAGGATCCTCCAGTTGTGATTGAGGATACTGATTCTTCCGATGATGAATCCGATGATACTGACTCAGCAAAGTCTGATGCGGGAATCAAAGAAGAGGACATACCTCTTGAGAATCATATTCTGTGTGATCCTCCTGCAAAACCCGCTAAGACTGTTGCAATTGAGTCCTCGTCTGCAAAAGAGTCGGAGAGTGTGGATTTGCTGTATACTCTTGTTGGTGATGATAAAATTTATTCAGACAAAGATTTTCCTATTAAGAATGTTAATCAATCATTAATCAGTAAAGTCTTTGAAAATTCAACAAATAAGTTTTTGGGAAAGACAGGATCACGTGTTACAGTAACACAGTGCCCTCCTATCCCAAAGGCCGAAGTTCGAAAACAATTTGGAAATCAGAAATTACCAACAGTGCAAAAACAGCAAAATCATGCCAAACCAAAAGGTAAAACACCGACTCAAAGTCCAAGGAAGCCGAATCAAAAGAAGAAAAAGAATGTGAATTTTGTGAAATCTAAGGGAACGGACAAAATTGAAAAGTTTGAAAATCAATCTAACTTAGATTTTGTCAAGAAAGCAACAGTGATGAAAAGGAATGAACCAAATGGTTCAAAACCTAGTACCTCGGGATCACAAAGTTCATCATCGGCAAGACGATCACATGATACTTCGGGGTTTGTTGAATGAAGATCATGTTTTAAATGTGGTACAATTGGACATATAATTCGAAATTGTCCGTATCTTCATAAGTTGAAAGCAAAGGATGATGATCCCCGTGAACGCAATCACCAAAAGCGATCTGTTTCTGTAAAACAAGATCCCCGACTTGTAAGAGAAAGGGAAAAGAAACAGAAACGCCAACAAGTCAAGGTGATTGAAAAGGCACTTAAAACTGATGTGGTTCAAAAACAATCTGTTTCAGTTAAACCAGAAAACTCAAAATTTTCAAAAACTTCAAACAATCACGAAGTTAAATTGTCAAACAATCAAACTGGTAAAACTCAACAGACATGGAAACCTAAATTGACCACAAATTCAGGGGGACCATCACAATTTTCAAATCATCAAAGAATAGAAGTTATTGTTGTTGATGAAAATGGAAGACCCAAGACCACAATGGCTTGGGTCCCATCTCCAACTAATTATGTGAGTTCATGTGCAGGGTGTTCCAGGAGGAACTATCAGTAGTCATTGGATTGTTGATAGTGGGGCATCCAGGCACATGACAGGCGACATGAAGCTTCTCTACGACGTTAAATCTATTAGAGGAGGTTATGTTGCTTTTGCTGGAGATAAAGGCGGATATATCACGGGTGAAGGAATGATTTCCAACGGGGTTGTTAGCTTTGATAAGATCAACTTCGTACAACAACTTGATCACAATCTTCTTAGTGTTTCTCAAATTTGTGATAAGCAGTTCTCAGTACACTTTGATGCAAATGGATGTTATGTGCTGAAACCCGGCTTCAAAATTCCAAAAGAATGGATTCTCTTGTCGGCTCCAAGGATAAATGATCTGTATGTCCTTGATATGAGCCAAGCTATTACTACGTCTGCACAAGCAACTTGTTTCGTTTCCAAAGCCACAGAAAAAGACTCAATCTCTTGGCACAGACGAATGGGTCACATTCACTTACGCAAAATGAATCATTTGGTGTCAAATGAATTGGTGAATGGTGTTCCTCTTAAAAACTTCCATCTTCAAGACATCTGTGTCTCGTGCCAGAAAGGAAAACAAGCGAAGAAGCGACATCCTACAAAGAAAATCAACACGGTGGCTGTTCCTCTTGAACGTTTGCACATGGATTTGTTCGGTCCTGTCAAGCACAAAAGTATTAGGAATGATCAATACTGCCTTGTGATAACTGATGATTATTCAAGATTTTCTTGGGTGGCGTTCATGGCACATAAGAGTGAAACCTTCGGTATTATCAAAAACTTGATCATTCAGATTGAGAATCTATATAAGTTGAAGGTTAGGCGGATACGTAGCGACAATGGTACTGAATTCAAAAATCATGCCATGGCGGAGTTTTGCACTTCAAAAGGTATTCTTCACGAATTTAGTGCAGCTTATACTCCTCAACAGAATGGCGTCGCTGAACGTAAGAACCGCACACTGATCGAGACTGCTAGGACTATGTTGGTAGAGTCACAGTTGCCGATTCCCTTCTGGACTGAAGCTGTGGCCTCTGCATGTTACACGTTGAACCGAGTCCTTACAGTAAAAAGGCACAACAAGACCTGCTTTGAGCTTATTAACAAACGGAAACCAGATTTGTCATATCTTGAACCGTTTGGAGCTCCGTGCACAATAATCGATCCTAATGGAAAGTTTGGGGCAAAAGCAATTGAAGGATACTTTCTTGGGTATTCCACCCCTAACTTAAGAGTCTGGAATCTAGAGACTAAAAGGGTCGAGGAATGGTCTGAAGTCAGAGTACAAAGGCACACTTTACCAGTAAAATGTCCTGGTCAGCCTTGGATGTTTGAGTACGATGACTTTTTCAATTCGATCAATGTAGAAGCCGTTGAAGAAAATGTTGCGGCAAGGATGTTTTTCGAGAGTGACAATGCAACAGATTCACCGTTGGTTCGTCCAATTATAGTCAATCAAGAACCATCTTCAGTGAACAATAATACTCTCGACAATGAGGATTTTCATGATGCTACCGATTTGAACGAATCTTCAGAGGATGATGAATTTCTCGATGCAGATCAAGAAGCTCCAATAATAGCAGTACATGGTACTTCAGAGGGTACTCCTCCAGTGGACGCCCCTAGAACAACTGAAGCTACTGCATCATCCTCTTCGTCAATTCCGGGCATTGAATTGATTGTTGATCTCAATCTCAACAATCTGGGTACAAATATTCCAGTTCAAGATAATCCAGAAACAAGGATTCACAATACCCATCCTCAACAAAACATCATCGGAAATGTACAAAGTGGCGTTCTAACAAGAAACATGTTGCGAAACAACAACAATGCAGGCTTGTATGCGGCGATCAAAGAATCTGGTCTACAAAATGATTGGTCTTTCGCGTGTTATGTCTCACAGGAAGAGCCAAGAACTTGGAAAGAAGCTTTGAAAGATAACTCTTGGGTTGAAGCAATGCAGGAAGAACTGCAACAATTCCAGAAGCTTGGTGTCTGGAAACTCGTAGAGAAACCTGCTGGTTACAAGAAGATTGGTACCCGTTGGGTGTTTAAATGCAAAAAGGATGACCGTGGAATCGTTATTCGAAACAAAGCAAGGCTAGTCGTTCAAGGTTTTCGTCAGATAGAAGGGATCGACTACAACGAAGTGTATGCACCTGTTGCACGTCTAGAAGCAATTCGGATCTTTCTGGCTTATGCCTCATTCAAAGGTTTCAAGGTATACCAGATGGACGTGAAAAGTGCATTCTTACATGGTGTGGTGGAAGAAGAGGTGTACGTCGAACAGCCTCCTGGTTTTGAAGATCCTATCCATCCCGATCGGGTTTGGTTGCTCAACAAAGCTCTCTATGGTCTTCATCAAGCACCGCGAGCTTGGTATGCAACCTTATCTAATTATCTGCTGGAGAATGGATTTCGCAGAGGTCTTATCGATTGTACTCTTTTCATCAAAGAACAAGATGGAGATATTCTTCTGGTACAGGTATACGTTGATGATATTATTTTTGGTTCTACTAATGATGTTTTGTGTAGGAATTTCGAGCGCATTATGCAGGATAAATTCGAGATGAGTGCTATGGGGGAAATGACTTTCTTTTTGGGCCTACAAGTACAACAAACTGAGTCTGGGATATTCATCCATCAGACTAAATATGTTGGTGACATCTTGAGCCGGTTCCAGATGTCTGATGCAACGCCCATCGGTACCCCATTGCCGCAAAATCACGGAATTACTCCAGACTTGAAGGGTGAAACTGTTAGCCCCTCATACTACCGCGCGATGATCGGATCTCTTATGTACCTCACAGCATCAAGACCAGATATAATGTACCCAACGTGCCTGCTTGCCAGATATCAAGTCAACCCGAAGGCCTCACATCTTGCAGCTGTAAAAAGGATTTTTCGTTATTTGAAGGGTTACCCTGACACCGGTCTATGGTACCCTAGGGATAATAACTTTGACTTGATCGCATTCAGTGATTCTGATTTTGGCGGATGCAAAATCGACGGCAAATCCACAACGGCTGGATGTCAGTTTTTGGGAAATCGCCTAGTCACATGGCAGTGCAAGAAGCAGACCTGTGTAGCTACATCAACATGCGAAGCTGAATACATTGCTGCCTCAAGTTGTTGCTCCCAAGTCCTATGGATCCAACAACAAATGCGCGACTACGGTTTTGAATTCCTAACTACTCCTATTTACGTTGATAATTCTGCTGCCTTACAGATCACTAGAAATCCTGTGCAGCATTCAAAGACTAAGCACATCGAAATTAAGTATCACTTCATACGTGATTGCTTTGAGAAAAGGCTAATCGATGTTGCTTACGTCCACACCGATGACCAACGTGCCGACCTTTTTACCAAAGCATTTGACAAATCAAGATTTGACTTTTTATTATTGGTAAACGGCATTAAGGTCAAGCAAGAGTAAACCAACATCGGAAAATCATTTTTGTAAATACCTTTGTGTTTTAAATTTATCTTAGTTTGTTGATTTTAGGGGGAGTAAATCCAAAATTTGAAAATCCAAAAACATTGAAAATTTTCAAAAACGCAAAAACAATAGAAAAACAAAAATGAGTTTCCTGGCGAGCAAAAGAGAAAATGATAGTACATCAGTGGTCTGTCTAAACCTCTTTAAACCTTAAATGAAAAACGATAAGCAGCTCTATATAAGATGTATCGGTAGGCTCACAATCATTTTAAAGTGTGCAGGGTGATATAAACTTAAATCCGACTGAAGACCAGGTGGGAACCACTCATTGGCATATGGTCTTGGTACCGAAATTTCGTTTGAGAGATTGCCGAGGTTCTGAGATATTCGGTCTTTATGCTGCTTATCATCTGGGTATCATGGTTGTATCTTTTACCGAAAAATAACGGGGACGCAAGTCTAGATCTTCCATGATACCATACATACGTGTACATATTGCATTCGACCTCAATAAGTGATCAACAATCACATGTCCAAACAAAATAAGTGATAATATATCACATTTATCCGGGAGTCAAGTTCGTCTCTCTGCTGTACGAAAGTACTGACCTGTTCACGGACTTGCTCCTGTGCCTTCATGCATCGAAAATCAAGTTCCTCATCAATAAGTGATTCTATCACATAGGGCTTGTTTTCAAATCAAAATAAGTGAGAATCTCACATCATATACGGTCAAACAGATGATAATCGGTATACTCACCGGTAAGATGAACCCTCGTGCATACCTTGATACGGGAATGTGTCGTGATGTGGATGAACACCGGTCGGTAAGTATAAATCATACCTTAACGTATCCCCTTGCCATGATTACATCTGATAAGTTGAGCTTATGTGGATAACAATACCGATAATCGTTATAGGATGCTTATCTTAATGTTAACTAATTGAACAACAAGAGCGTTTTGACTCGACCGTACACTGATATGATTCTCTTACCCTCGAAACTCGCAAAAAGAATGTCTGTAAATATTTATTTAATGCTTTCAGTTTCAGCATCTTTGTATATATTTATTTACTGCTTTCCGTCTTTACATTTGAAATATTCAAAAAGTCCAAAAAGATTTTAGGTGTGTTTTAATATAAACTTTCTAAAAGCCAAAAAGATTTTATTTCTATTTTATTTTCGATCGTACGATGTTGGAGCTCGAGTCTTCGTTACCTGAAACCTGTACGAAAACCGAAAATGACTAAATCTTCATAAACGGTCGAAATTTGCAAAGTTTTGAAAGTGAAAAACTAAAATTGATAAATTTGTTAAACTTTCAAACTGTCGGACGGTGTTTGATTGAGTAATGGTCATATGTGTGTCGTTTGTTTATGTTAAACTATATTCCAAGCAGTTGTTCTCATTACGCGTTTAGATTTCTTGCATGTGCAGATTCTAAAGGCAAGGAGAACATGGTCGATGACAAGCTTCGGAATGAAGACACGACATTGAGGCACTCAAGAGATAAAGATGATCGAGTTGCCGCTGACCATCACCAACACCACAAGGATCTAAAGCATTGAAGTCAAAAGATTCACAAGCATAATCAAAGGGGGAGTTTATTGACACACTACCTAAATGAAAAGGGAGTTTGTTGATACACTTTCTGCTTACAATGCGTGAAGACTTTGAAGATCCTTCGACTTAGAAGACATGGAAGTTGAACCTCACGAGTAGCGTCCAAGGGGGAGTTTGTTGATACATATTATGTGGACGCGACTTGGTTCGGTTCAACTCGGTTCGGTTCGACCCGGTTAGGTTCGGCTCAAGCCCGACGTCACGACATTCCTCCGTCGTGCGTCCCAGAGTTCGTCACGCGAAGCACGGAGAGTCGAGGACGTTTCCCGCTTGACACATCATGCTGACATTATCATGATGATGTCATGATGATGTCACTATGTTGACTAAACTTCAAATATTGAAACATGCTGGATCTTTACGTGCATGCATGTATTGTGGGCCTTTTCTATGGGCTTTGACCATCATTGGGCCGAACCCCACCTCCAATCGCACAAGACTTATATTTATACCGAAATCACTTGTGATTTCGGTGGGTGTGTAAAGAGCGAACAAGGACACAAGGCAGAAACAAGTGTGAGAGCAAAAACAGTTGAAACATTGTTGTAACATGTTTGTGTCGAAAGATGAGCTCGAAGGATAATCCTTCGATGGATATAGATGGACCTCGAAGGATATCATCCTTCGAGGTATATGTGGATCCTTCGATGTGTTTCAGGTCGATAGATGATCTTTCGATCAGTCTATCTGATCCTTCGACCAGACGAGCTGTGATGGGTATATATACTCATGTAATGTGTTCACTTCAAAAAGAGTGTGTGCAACGGACAAGACAAAGCAGCGCACAAGTGAGCACCGGAGAGAACACACACGAGAGAGAGAGTTTACAGAATACATTTGTAAACCTTGTGCTGTAACCGACTTTCATAGTATTAATACAGAGGTGTTAATCGTTGAGTCTTGTGTGTCGTTTATTTACGTGTTCTTGTCGTGTTCGATCTCGGTTTGCATCTCCGGTTGGATTCCGCACAACCGGACGTGTTTGTACACAAGGATTAGGCGACTAGATCCTCCCCTAGCCGGACCTACACAAACCAATACCACCACTATCATGCATGGCTTATATTTTAAGCCAGAAGGTAAAAATTGAGGATCATGAGGTATCAATGTGCATGTAGCAAAAGCATCATATGTTTATCCACTTACTTCAGAGGAAGACAAGAAGCATAAAAACTGAAAAGGTGTTGTTTTATGTTTCTTCCACCTCATCATTTATTATTATCTCTATTAGGAATACAGAATATATATTGACTTAATCCATATTACAGTAATAAATCAACTACCAAAGTGTTCAAAAAAATGTCAAAGTCATATTGACGTGCATATATCTACACAGAAGTTGCATACGTTATGCATAATCAGAGCTAAAATTAAGTGAATAGAGATGATAGAAGAGCATATTTTAAATTTTTTTATTTTTCTTTGAACGAAGAGCATATGCTAATTAGTGCAAAAGGCCAACTTGGGTGCAAAACTAATAATAGTTCAAGGCAGAAGGCAAACATTGAGGAATTTGAGGTGCATATATTCCAGTCCATGTGCACGATCAGATGCTTTGACTTTATTAGGAATGCAATCATGCATCATCAAATTTGGAATAAGATATGCTTAAAGGTGTGTTGTGTCTTTCAAATTGTAAGTCGAATTAACTTCATAATAGATGTGAAAATCAAAATGGCTAATCTTTGTTCAAATTGCAAATCTTTGTTAAAAACCTGTGTTTTGCATCCCCTAATTCCAACATAGAGGACATAAAGAAAATATGTACATTTAGTAATAAGTGAAAGTGAATTTTTATTGATGGTTGTATTAGATGATTAAAAACTTATGACTTAGTTATCATTATTATTGTTCATTATGTAATTAATGTATGTGACATCATAGTACACTTATGTATCGTAGGTAGATAAGATCGAAATGGTGTGACTCTATAGTTGTGTCCGTTAGACTTTGGCGCCAAATAACCGTTTGAAGTATGTATATATATGATGATTATTATCATTGATCATCACCAGGGAATAATAACTTTATTATCCTATCTTTAATCCATCGCGCATTACCCGATCCCTTGATATCATACACTCTACAATAACACAATCATTACCACACTTCTGATTTAACTCCAACAGGTTGTTTCTAATTTAACGTGGCCAATGACATTTAGAAACTGAAAAAGGTTCAGATCGAGTCGCGTAACGTTGGCAACAAGGGGCTCTGTAAATCTATAGAAAAAATCAATCAAATAATCTGAGTATTGCATCAGATAAATTAAGCAAACCAAAACCTCCACTATCATGCATGGCTTATATTTTAAGCCAGAAGGTAAAAATTGTGGATCATGAGGTATCAACGTGCATCTTGCAAAAGTATCATATGTTTATCCACTTACTGCAGAGGAAGACAAGAAGCATAAAAACTGAAAAGGTGTTGTTTTATGTTTCTTCCGCCTCATCATTTATCATTATCTCTATTAGGAATACAGAATATATATTGACTTAATCCATATTACAGTAATAAATCAACTACAAAAGTGTTCACAAAAAAATGTCAAAACGTTATGCATAATCAGAGCTAAAATTAAGTGAATAGATATGATAGAAAGAGCATATTTTAAATTTTTTTTTTATCTTTCTTTGAACGAAGAGCATATGCTAATTAGTGCAAAAGGCCAACTTGGATGCATGACTAATAGTTCAAGGCAGAAGGCAAACATTGAGGAATTTGAGGTGCATATATACCAGTCCATGTGCACGATCAGATGCTTTGACCATTGTTGGTACATTTATATGTCTGTAACTTTGTCTTGTTTACGTTATATGTTATAGGTCTTTTGTTATCGAGTCAGCTAGTTCCGTCAAGTCTACCTAGTTGGATATCCTCCTATTTTACTTGGTATGACATTTTGTCTCTGTAATTGTACTTTATGTTAAGCATATGCTAGTGTGCATAGTGTTTACATATAGTACGTTTTGTCTCTTGTCTTCTGTTTAAACACTTAGCAATATCGTATGTCCTTGATTGATGTTTGACGAAGAATCAATCTTCGTCGAACACTATGCTTGGCGAACCTTCGAATGTTCGTCGATGGGTGTGTGTGACGAAGAATCAATCTTCGTCACACATATCCTTCGTCACATAGAGGTTCGTCGAGGGACAGTATATATAGCTGGTTATGTTTAACAGTTAAGGTATGAGAGCATAGAGAGAAACTGAGGGTTTATCGTTCAAGCATTGTGTGTATATGTTTGATGTTGTTCTCGTCCTTTTAATCTAAAGTGAATCTTTGGTTATCTGTTGTGTTATTTGCTATACTCTGTTTGGTTTGCATCGTCACGGGGATTCAGCACTTGTGATTGTGTTTGTGATAAACAGGGACTAGGTTTCGTATCGATCCTCCGAGGAAAACGGACCTACAAGTGGTATCAGAGCCTAGGCTTTTTTCCTTGATTAAAACCAAATATTTTTGAGTTTTTTCAAGTTGTTTATGATTTTCATGAAACTGGTATTTTTTAAAAGTTTATGTTTTTAAGAAAAAGTTTCTGAAATCTGGGAAAATCAGTCTCTGTCGTGTTATTTTGCTATAAGTTTCATTGAAAACCTTGTTATAGTGCATGCCTACATGTTAGTGTTTGGTTTTTGTTGAAAGTTTAAGCAAAATAGTGTTTCGGAAAATTTCTCCGGTGAAAACTTGGCAGGAATATTCATCAAGTTCATAGTTGCATTCAAAATGTTCTTGACTATCTTCAAAGTGTTCTTGATAATATCTATTGTTTGATCTATATCTGAGTTTGAATTATTTGTTTGCATTATTGATCTGTCATTAAAATATAATTGTTTGACAAATTGGGTTGTTTGACAAATTGGTAAAATGATGATGGATTGGGTCTGTCACACAGCAAGTTGTTAGCTTGAAAAACGTGTCACCAACTTGTGTCATATAATATTCGTTCTGTTTTTGCAAAATATCTAATTGTTCGTCAAGTTGTGTTAAACGAAGTCCTAATCTTCGTCAAAATTGTTTCAGGCGAAGATTACCATTCTTCGTTAAAGTTGTGTTTGACGAAGATTCAAACCTTCGTCGCACAGGACTTCGTCGCCTTAAACTTCGTCGTTCTTTATCTTCATCGTTCCTTATCTTCGTCGTTCAATACTTCGTCGCTTTAACTTCATCGTTCAATACTTCGTCATACACATTTCATCATCTGAATTGTCATTTGTTAACAGAAGTTTGCAAAACTATCTTAACCATTTCTTTTCAAGTGTTTGATCAGGTACACTCATATATATATCAATCATGAGTACTAGCCCTTGGGATTGGAGCAGTAGCTCAAGTACGGCTCAAGATCCGACCTCCGCAGCGGCGTGGATCAAGAATATGATGCCACAACAAACAATCTCTGCAGGTCAATGGGCATGCGTAGCAAATCAAAATCAAAGTATACCGAATTTTCTAATGAGCGAAAGTGAAACGGGTAGCAACAATCGACTACCAAAGCTAAATCACATGAATGACTATCCATCTTGGAAAGGCTGATTTATACTTACGTTCTAGGGCAAAACACCGAGCTATGGATATGTTTCACTACACCATACAACACAGCTCTTGAAGAAGCAGGTTCAAATCCAACAACATTGGCAAATATGACTGAAACAGACAAGAAAGCGTACGATCTTGAAAAGAAGGCGTTTGCTATCTTGACGCAAGCTCTCCACAAAGACATATATCACCAATTCTCTTATTGTGATACAACAAAAGCCTTATGGGACATCCTAGTTACAAGAGGAGAAGGGAATGCGGCGACAAGGAAGACTCGCCAAGACTTGTTGAAAAAGGAGTTTGACGCATTTTTGTTTATGGAAAACGAAACTTTAAATGAAATGGCAACTCGTTATTATCATTTGTTAAGTGAAATGTTTTCTTACCAAATTACTGCAACTCCACAGGAAATGGTGACAAAGTTTGCAGATGCTCTACCACCGAAGTGGAGCCCTTTTATTGAACTATTGAAGCATACAAGTGTCTTAGATACTGTCAGTATCTATGAATTCGTTCAAAAGCTGGAAAATAAAAATGAAGAAGAAATCTGGAAGGCCAAACAAATCTCAACCCCTCAGAATCCAGAAATGTACTTTGGAGGAATTAATCCTGTTGCAAGCTCCAGTCAGCAACCAAAACTTCAAACGGCGTTCATATCAAATTCAAGCCCATTTCCTCCAGTGACAAATGTTAATCCTTTTGGATTTGTGCCCGAACAACCTCAACCTAAACCTCATTTTGATACTAGTGCCTGGTTCCCGCAATCACAACCTCAAGTTGCTCAACCTCAATCTCAACCTCAATTTGATCCTAGCGCTTGGTTCCCAAAACCGCAAGTTGTTACCCCTCCACCTCAACCTCAACAAGCATTCTATGGTAACAGTTTTACTCAACAGCAAAACCCCAATACCGCCAGACTTGATACTTCAAACCTTCCCAAGGTCAATGTAGAAGTGGCCAAAGAACACATGGAACTTCTTAGCACAATGGTCAATGCTTATTAATTTGGAAAGCAAAAGGAATACAAAGTACGGGTTCGAAAAAGATGCTGTCACGTGCTTTAACTGCGGTGAAAGGGGTCAATTCAAGCGTGAGTGCACTCGCCCGAGCAGAGAAACAAATCAAAATCCCTTCAGGAATCAAACAAGTACTTCCAACCATAATCAAGCTAACCAGGAAAGAAGGATAGTAGCTGTCAACAACCAGACAAACACCACCAACACTAACCAATCGGGTCCTTCTAACACCAACCGTGCATTAGTTGTTCAAGCTGATGAAAGTTGTGATTGGTCTGTACAGTTTGGAGGTGGCGATCAAGGAGGAACCGCATGCTATACTGAGATCATTAATCACATCAAGCATGTGCGTAAGGAAGAATTCTCCGAAAGCGATGATAGCTCAGGTTATACTGGCAGTTCAGATGAGGAAAGCTCGAGCATTGGAGATTATTGTTCAGAATCGGATGTAAAGGAGGGAAGTGATTCTGATGTTGATAGTTTGTTGATGGAAGCTAAGAAGTTAAAGTGTCAGAAATTTGTTCTGATCAAGAAGGCTGATATTGCATCGAAAGAGATGGAGAAGTTCTTTTCTGAGGACGGATCTTTCTCTTACCAGACTGCCTTTATGGTAAATGTCGCAGCCTCTTCAAGTCAGGTAAATTCTGATACTCCTACTCTTAGCATATGTAGTAATTATGCTGATCTTAAACATGAATGTGCTAAATTGAAACATGAATCTGAAACGGTTCATGGTCACAACCAGAGTCTAGTTATTGAACTGTCAAAATGCAAAGAAGCAAACATGGCCTTGGCTCGCAATGAAAAGGATTTCAAATTAGTCATTGAAACTTTAAAGAAAAGTGTTTCCGAATTGTCTAAAACTGTTTTTAACAAACAAACTGGTATTAATAACTACATTAATATTATTGAGGAAACAAAGAAGGAGCTAGCCATGGCGAAATGTGAGTATGAAGCGATCAAACTCAAATTGGAGAGTTATTCTAACTCCCGATGTGTGCTTGATCACATCATTGACGTTCAAAACTGAAAGGAAATGTGAAAGGCATTGGGTATAAGTCATGTCCGCCGTCGTTGAGACACAACTATACCAAAATGCCCGATGAAGAGGAAATGCCTCGTTTTGAACCAAGTGTACTTCTTGATTATGACGAGGTCACTACAGGATTAGGGTTCAAATCGGACAGTTCCTCAGCTAGCTCATCTGAAGGAACAAAAAATTCAACATCTACGGAACATAGTGCTCCAACTGTTGAGGACTATGATTCGTCAGATAATGAATCAGATGTGAATGATCAGGATAAATCTCTTAATAAGATGAAAGGAGTAGAAATTCCCATTGAGAATCATATTCTGTGTGATCCTCCTACTCCTACTGTGCACTCTGTTGCTAAACAAGAAATAGATCCTATCAAGGAATCTGTGTCTACCGTTAAAAGTGAGAATGTGTTGTATACTTTAGTCGGTGATGGTAAAATATATTCAAACAAAGATTTTCCAATTAAAAACGTCAATCAATCTTTGATTGATAAAGTGTTTGAAGATACTACCAGTAAGTTTTTGGGTAAGGAGATCCTGAGAGTTATTGTAACTCAGTGTGACCCTATTCCAAAATCTGAAGCTAGAAAGTAGTACGGAAATCAAAGATTACCGACAAAGTATCAATCTATCGCTTCTAAGGGTAGACAGCAAGATCAACGAGCTCAGAAACCAAAGTTTGAAACAAAGGGAGCTCGTTACAAGAAGAAAAGTAATGATGTCAAATTTGTAGCATCAAAAGGTACTGATAAAGTGGAGACTTTTGAAAATAAATCAAATACCGAATTTATTCAACAGGTCAAAATTTTAAAACGTAATAGTCAAAACAATTACACTCAACACACAAATGGGTGTGATGAAGGAACAAGTACCTTTGGGTCTACAAGTTCGACATCAGGTTGTCAATCAGAATCTCCTAAGTTTGTTGAAAGGATATCTTGTTTTAAATGTGGAGAGTTTGGACACATCATCAAAAACTGTACAAACTCTCACAAAGAAAAGTTTGTTGAGAGAGCCCCTCCTGAAAAAGGTCACCAACAACGCCGTTCTGTTTCACCACAACAAGATAAACGCACTGTTAAAGAACTAGAAACAAAACAACGACGTCAAAACGTCAAGGCGATTGAAAGGGCTTTAAAACCGGAAGTAAAATCTGTTAAAAAGGAACCAAGTTCATTACAACCATTCAAATCAGAAATTTCAAAATTTGTTAATAATACATGGTCTGATAAACGAAAGGAATCTTGGAAACCTAAAACCGGTGAAGTCTCAAGGGGAGACATGAAATTTCCAAATCATCAAGAAATCAAAATCACATTTCTTGATGATCAGGGACGACCCAAGACCACTAAGGCTTGGGTCCCCAATTCCAACTGATTGTTGAATGATATGTGTAGGGTGTTCCAGGAGGGAACTGTTTATAGTCATTGGATTGTTGACAGTGGAGCATCTAGGCACATGACTGGCGACTTACGACTTCTTTATGATGTAAAAAACATTAGAGGAGGTTATGTCGCATTTGCTGGAGACAAAGGCGGGTACATCACTGGAGAAGGAATGATCTCCAATGGTGTTGTGAGTTTCGATAAGATCAATTATGTGAGACAAATTGATCACAATCTTCTGAGTGTTTCGTAAATCTGCGATAAGAAGTTCACCGTGCATTTTGATGATGCCGGTTGTTATGTGCTGAAGCCTGGGTTTAAAATTCCAAAAGAATGGATTCTCTTGAAGGCTCCAAGGATTAATGATCTTTATATTCTTGACATGAGCCAAGCGATTACAACATCTGCACAAGTCACTTGTTTTGTCTCGAAAGCCACAGAAAAGGAGTCTATATCTTGGCACAGACGAATGGGGCACATTCACTTGAGAAAAATGAACCATTTGGTGAAAAATAATCTTGTGAATGGTGTGCCTGTGAAGAATTTTCATCTACAAGATGTCTGTGTTTCGTGCCAGAAGGGAAAGCAAGCGAAGAAGTCTCACCCGATTAAGAAAGTCAACACTGTCAGCATACCTCTTGAACGTCTTCATATGGACCTCTTTGGGCCTATGAAACACAGGACAACCTTTGGGGATGCTTATTGTCTGGTGGTTACTGATGACTACTCTAGATTTTCTTGGGTATCGTTTATGGCACACAAGAGTGAAACTCCTGAAGTCCTCAAGAATCTTCTAACTTTACTAGAAAATTTGTACATGTTGAACGTAAAGAGGATCCGAAGCGACAATGGCACTGAGTTCAAAAACCGCATAATGGATGAGTTCTGTACTACAAAGGGCATTCTTCATGAGTATAGTTCTCGCTACACTCCACAACAAAATGGTGTCGCTGAGAGGAAAAATCGAACAATAATAGAAACTGCAAGAACGATGTTAGTAGAGTCGGAGCTTCCTGTTCAGTTCTGGGGGGAAGCTGTGGCGACTGCTTGCTATACTCTAAACAGAGTTCTGACAGTTAAAAGGCATGACAAGACTTGTTTCGAACTATTACACAAAAGGAAACTGGACGTTTCTTACTTAGAACCTTTTGGCGGTCCATGCACTATGATTAAACCGCACGGAAAGTTTGGCGCCAAGGCTATCGAGGGTTTCTTCCTTGGATATGCTACTCCGAATTTTCGTGTGTGGAATTTGACAACCAAAAAGATTGAGTTATGGGGTGAAGTAAAGGTTCAAAGGTATACTAATTCTGTAAGAGCTCCGGGTGATCCTTGGATGTTCGATTATGATGGGCTATTCGACTCCTTTAATCTGCCAACCTTTGATGAAGCATCTGCAGCTGCTCAAATGTTATTGGAAAGTGATAATGCAGTTGACTCGTCTTTGGTATGACCAATTGTTGTTTACCCTCAAGCTTCTACTTCGGTTAACAATATTGCTCAAAATGAGGAAGTTGAAGGTGCCGATGATTACAATGTGTCGTTGGAAGATGATGTGTTACATGATCAAACTAAAGGCTCTTCGGCTCCAGTTGCTCCTGTTCAAGGTGTTTCTGAAGCAACTACTCATGTGCAGAATGTAGACACTACTGAAGGAAATGCATCTACATCTACGTCTATGCCAGGCGTGGATTTGGTTGTTGATCTTAATTTTAACAATTTGGGTATTAATACTCGTGTTCCTGATGTTCCTGAAACAAGAATTCATGATACTCATCCGCAGCAAAATGTTATTGGAGATGTCCACACAGGAGTGCAAACACGTAATCAGCTGAGAAACAACCAGAATCTTGGTTTGTATTCAGCTATCAGAGAATCAGTTTTGCAAAATGATTGGCCCTTCGCGTGTTATGTTTCACAAGAAGAACCAAAGTCTTGGAAAGAAGCGTTAAAGGATAATTCTTGGGTGGAAGCCATGCAGGAAGAACTTCAACAATTCCAGAAACTGAGTGTCTGGAGACTTGTTGAAAAACCCGACAATTACAAGAAAATTGGTACTCGTTGGGTATACAAATGCAAAAAGGATGATCATGGAGTGGTCCAACAAGGCGAGATTAGTTGTTCAAGGCTTTCGGCAAATCGAGGGAATTGACTACAACGAGGTTTATGCACCTGTTGCACGTCTGGAGGCTATTCGAATCTTTCTAGCTTATGCTTCTTTCAAAGGATTCAAAGTCTATCAGATGGACGTTAAAAGCGCAATCCTTCATGGTATCATTGAAGAAGAGGTGTATGTCGAACAACCTCCTGGTTTTGAAGATCCTATCCATCCCGATCTGGTTTATTTGCTCAACAAAGCTCTCTATGGTTTACATCAAGCACCAAGGGCTTGGTACGCAACTTTATCTACTTATCTGCTGGAGAATGGTTTTCGACGAGGTCTTATCGACTGTACTCTTTTCATCAAGGAAACAGGTAGAGATCTTCTGCTGGTACAGGTATACGTGGATGATATCATTTTTTGTTCAACTAACGATGCTTTGTGCAGGCAATTCGAGCGTGTTATGCAGGAGAAATTCGAAATGAGCGCAATGGGGGAGATGAATTTCTTTTTGGGCCTACAAGTTGAACAAACTGAGTCTGGGATATTCATCCATCAGACTAAATATGTTGGTGACATCTTGGGCCGGTTCCAGATGTCTGATGCAACGCCCATTGGCACCCCACTTCCGACTAATCACGGGATTACTCCGGACTTGAAGGGTGAAAGTGTCAAATCTTCTTATTACCGTGCTATGATCGGATCTTTAATGTATCTCACTGCCTCGAGGCCTGACATAATGTATCCAACATGCCTGCTCGCAAGATATCAAGCCAACCCGAAGGCATCTCATCTGGCTGCTGTAAAAAGGATTTTTCGCTATTTAAAGGGTTGCCCAGACACCGGTCTCTGGTACCCTAAGGATGATAGTTTTGATTTGATCGCGTTCAGTGATTCTGATTTTGGTGGCTGCAAAATAGATGGCAAATCCACAACGGCTGGATGTCAGTTTTTAGGAAATTGCCTGGTCACATGGCAATGCAAGAAGCAGACTTGTGTCGCTACATCAACTTGTGAGGCTGAATACATTGCTGCCTCAAGCTGTTGCTCTCAAGTTCTGTGGATTCAGCAACAATTGCGCGACTACGGTTTTGAATTCCTATTTACTTCTATTTTTGTTGATAATAATGTTGCCTTACAGATTACTAGAAACCCTGTGCAACACTCAAAGACCAAACACATCAAAATTAAGTATCATTTCATACGTGATTGTTTTGATAAAAGACTAATCGATGTTGTTAAGGTCCACACTGATGAACAACGTACAGACCTTTTTTACAAAAGCTTTTGACAAACCTCGCTTTGACTATCTTTTGTTGGTCAATGGCATTAAGGTGAAACAAGAGTAAAACTTCTTTCGGCAGATCGTTTTCGTAAATATTTTCTTAAACTCAAAAATACAAAAAGATTTTCAATTTATTTATCTTTTCGCATTTTAGGGGGAGAAATTTCAAGAAAATACAAAAACATGTGAAAAATTCAAAAATCCAAAAATATGTCGTTTACTTTCTGTCTTTAAGTTTGAAAATTTTGAAAAAGTTCAAAAACATTATAAAATCAAAAATGAGTTTCTTGGATAAAAGAAAGGAAAATGATGATATACATTGGTGTAGTCTGTCAATATGGTCAAAAACAAAAAGAAAAATTGAAAAATGATAAGTAGCTCTACTAACGATGTATCGGTAGGCTCACAATCAGACTAAAATGTGCAGGATGATATAAACCTAACAGACTTCAAGTCAGGTGGGAACCATTCATTGGCATATGGTCTTGGTACCGAAATTTCGTTTGAGAGATTGCCGAGGTTCTGAGATATGCGATCTTTATGCTGTCTTATCATCTGGGTATCATGGTTGTATCTTTTACCGAAAAATAACGGAGACGAAGTCTAGATCTTCCATATACTATACATACGTGTCATATTGCATACGACCTCAATAAGTGATCAACAATCACATGTTCAAACAAAATAAGTGATAATATATCACAGGTTTCTTGCGGGAGTCAAGTTCGTCTCTTTGTCTGTACGTTGGTACTAACCTGTTCACGGACTTGCTCCTGTGCCCTCATGCATCTGAAAATCAAGTTCCTCATCAATAAGTGATTCTATCACATAGGGCTTGTTTTCAATCAAAAAAATAAGTGAGTTTCCCACATCTTTTATACGGTCAAACGGATGATAAGCAGTATACTCACCAGTAAGATGAACTCTCGTGCATACCTTGATACGGGAATGTGTCGTGAGTGGATGAACACCGACAAGTAAGTATAATTCATACCGTAAATCATATCTCCTAATTATTACATCTGATAAGCTTTAGCTTATGTGGATAACAATATCGATAATTGTGGTAGGATACTTATCTAAAACTTTAAACAGAAATAATAAAACCGTTTTGACAAAGACCGTAAGCTGGTATGATTCTCTTACCTTGAATCTCGCAAAAAGTTTACTTTTGTACAGTGTCTTTATGCTTATTATTACTTTTCGTTAGTTTACCGCATTTTTAATTCTGTTTTAGTGTAATTTGTAAAGTTCGTTTTTTATTAGCCGAAGTTGAAACTCGAATTTCTGCCGAAAAGCCCGAAACCGACTTGGTTGTGATTTCACTTCTTCATAAAATGTCCTTTTGCATTTGGTAAATCTAACACAAGGCAAAATCTTTTTCAAAATGTTTCAAAATCAAAGACTTGGTGTTTCTGTGTTTGACTAGTCAACGAAGACTCCTTTTGGTCATCGACGAACCTTCTTGTTCGACGAAGTTTCATTCTTCGTCGAGATCAAAATGGACTAATTCATTTTGGCCCATCAAGAGTCTTCGTCGAGCCCAAACCAATTAAATCTTCGTCGAGCCCAAACCAATTTAATCTTCGTCGGCCCAAACCAATCTTCGTGGCAAATCAATCTTCATCAAGGGGGTCCAGGTATAAAAAGGGGACCCTGTGCATTATTGGTTTCACTTCTTTCAAAATCACACTCCAAAACACCCATTGTTCATCATCTCTTTCACCGATAAACCTTCAACCGACGTAAAACCTCTTTGTTTTATCAGTTGTTTTTAAACAATCCAAGGTATCATCACGGATCAAAAACTCGATTGAAACCATTTAAACCAACTGATTTTGACCATTGATTGCTTGAAACCCTCATTAACTCGTTGATGCTTGTTTATTCAATATACGTATCTGCTTATGTTCTTTGATTACTTGTTTCATAATGACTTGATATGGTAGAATGTAACAGGTTTGTGTATGGTTTTGAGCATATGTTTTGGCTATTCATAACCTAGGTTTCTGTTTGGGTTTATAATAGGGTTAATCAGGGGTGGTTGTTATTGAATCAGTTTCTGTTTAATGACTATGTGTTTAGTTTTGAATCATAAAGGGGTGTCATATACCGTTGATGTGTTTGAAATGGTAAATCGATTCAACAGGAGGTGTGGGTTAATGTTGGTTAAACTTCTGGGTGTTGAGGTTTCAAATATTGGTCATTTGATTGTGGTTTACTGTCTTTTTTATGTTGAATGAACTGTAAAATTAACACAGTTCGGCGAACAATCTGTATGAAGAAAATCCCCAAATTTCTATTTGGAACGGCGAACCCTAAATTGACGAACCTTAAGGTGACGAAGATTCAATCTTCGTCATAAGCTTGTGCGATGAACCACCTATGGTCATCGAAGAAACAATCTTCGTTGACTACAGTTGACCATTACTGACCATTCATTCTTCGTCAAGCTAAGGCGACGAAGATTCAATCTTCGTCATCAAAGAATCAATCTTCGTCACAAGGACCATTCTTCGTCAGTTCAACACTTAGAAAATTTTCATGTTTGTCAAATATGCAACTGTTATACAGTATATATATTTATACACGATTAATGTTCACAATGTACATTAAATGTGTATACATGTTTGTATTCTTTAAGTGTTATGTATCTTTGTCTTATTGCAGGTATTTGTTGAATACAGAATGGCTCCGAAAGAACGAAAACGTAAACCTGCCACAAAGAAAACTAACAAAACGGAAGAAGAAATCATGTCCGAACCTCGACACAATATGGTAGCTTACTTAGATCCAGAAGGAAAGCTTGACGCTTACAAGGAGATTACTCAATGGTTGAGGGAATCACGGATAAACAAAGCAATCACATTCTCAACGCCGGTTTACAAGTCTCTTATTAAAGAATTCTGGAATTCAGCGAACGTGATTGAAGTCGACGGAAAGGAGCTGATTCAGGGGTAGGTTAACAAGTTGAATGCAGATGTATCTCCGGATATACTGAACTCTGTTTTGGAACTTCAAGATGATGCCAATGCTCCAGATTCTATTCCGATCATGTGCACGCGTGGATGTTTACTTAGAATGAAGTGCACCGGTGATATCTTTGCAGGACAGATCAACAAAGCTAAATTTCCTTGATTAAAACCAAATATTTTTTTAGTTTTTTCAAGTTGTTTATGATTTTCATGAAACTGATATTTTTTAAAAGTTTATGTTTTTAAGAAAAAGTTTCTGAAATCTGGGAAAATCAGTCTCTGTCGTGTTATTTTGCTATAAGTTTCATTGAAAACCTTGTTATAGTGCATGCCTACATGTTAGTGTTAGGTTTTTGTTGAAAGTTTAAGCAAAATAGTGTTTCGGAAAATTTCTCCGGTGAAAACTTGGCAGGAATATTCATCAAGTTCATAGTTGCATTCAAAATGTTCTTGACTATCTTCAAAGTGTTCTTGATAATATCTATTGTTTGATCTATATCTGAGTTTGAATTATTTGTTTGCATTATTGATCTGTCATTAAAATATAATTGTTTGACAAATTGGGTTGTTTGACAAATTGGTAAAATGATGATGGATTGGGTCTGTCACACAGCAAGTTGTTAGCTTGAAAAACGTGTCATAGAATATTCGTTCTGTTTTTGCAAAATATCTAATTGTTCGTCAAGTTGTGTTAAACGAAGTCCTAATCTTCGTCAAAATTGTTTCAGGCGAAGATTACCATTCTTCGTTAAAGTTGTGTTTGACGAAGATTCAAACCTTCGTCGCACAGGACTTCGTCGCCTTAAACCTCGTCGTTCTTTATCTTCGTCGTTCCTTATCTTCGTCGTTCAATACTTCGTCGCTTTAACTTCATCGTTCAATACTTCGTCATACACATTTCATCATCTGAATTATCATTTGTTAACAGAAGTTTGCAAAACTATCTTAACCATTTCTTTTCAAGTGTTTGATCAGGTACACTCATATATATATCAATCATGAGTACTAGCCCTTGGGAATGGAGCAGTAGCTCAAGTACGGCTCAAGATCCGACCTCCGCAGCGGCGTGGATCAAGAATATGATGCCACAACAAACAATCTCTGCAGGTCAATGGGCATGCGTAGCAAATCAAAATCAAAGTATACCGAATTTGCTAATGAGCGAAAGTGAAACGGGTAGCAACAATCGACTGCCAAAGCTAAATCACATGAATGACTATCCATCTTGGAAAGGCCGATTTCATACTTACGTTCTAGGGCAAAACACGGAGCTATGGATATGTTTCACTACACCATACAACACAGCTCTTGAAGAAGCAGGTTCAAATCCAACAACATTGGCAAATATGACTGAAACAGACAAGAAAGCGTACGATCTTGAAAAGAAGGCGTTTGCTATCTTGACGCAAGCTCTCCACAAAGACATATATCACCAATTCTCTTATTGTGATACAACAAAAGCCTTGTGGGACATCCTAGTTACAAGAGGAGAAGGGAATGCGGCGACAAGGAAGACTCGCCAAGACTTGTTAATAAAGAAAAGAGTCGGAGTTGTTTTTGCTTCAAATCTCCTGCGCTTTTCATCTATTATAAGTTTGACACAATTAATATATTCCAACAGTCCAGGAAACAATCAAAATGTAATAACTAGCTGAACTATTGACATGAATCCAAGATTTAGGCAACAGGTTGTCTTTAAAAGCCAATAGGTTCCAACTTAATAAGCTGAACTATTGACTGGATGCAACCAATGAATAATAAAAGAAACTACTCATTAGGATCACAAGTCAACGTATTCAGCAAAACTTATTTGGATTGAATAGCCAAAAGGAACCCAGCTACATCTCAGCTAATCTTTCGAGGAGGCATCAATCAGTTGAAGCAACTCTATCCTGTTCAAGATTGTGGCCACTCGTTGAAGAATGCTATTCATGTACTCCATATTTTGTTCCGGTATCTACATATAGACATATAGAATCGGATTCTTTTAATCTAGCAACTCAACATATTCTTGCAAAGGTGGCATATATCATGGTAACTTGGAAAGATGATAAGAAAAGGAAGATGACAGTAGGAAATTGCAAGAACCAATTATCAAGGATATCTATAAATAGCTGGTTTCTCAGACAGCTAATGCAGGTGAAATCAGTAAGACAATAAGAAGAGAGGTTCTTACATGAAGAGAAGAGTCTTGTTTGGTAGCCAAGGATGACTTGCCTCCTCACACCTCATGGTGTTGGAATGTAATGCCTTGTTTTATTTACGAGGCAGGTTGCTCCTTGTCTTACTGACATGATCTTCTTGCTCATGTTAGATCATTTCTTCGTGAGTTTGTGTTCTAAAAGGATCTGGAAAACATGTTTTTGTAGGCTGAAACAATTTTTAGGTGTGCGTACGTGAACTGCGATATTAGAGTATACTACCCCATATGTCTACTTTAATCCTTGTTCTTCTCATTTCTTTTTATTTACTCTTCTTTTACCTATTAACCACCTAGGCATCCATGCACGTAGCTTTTTATCTTTCTTAATTAATTATTTGTTTTCCCATATAGAGCGAAAAATCTAATCAAAGCATTAGTTTGATTAGTTAAGATTACCAGATAGTGCACTTGTATTTGTATGCATGTGTTTTAGTTCAAACCAGAGGGCGGCGGATATTGAGAAGGACCTCAAGGTAAACAATTTCCAATCCATGTGCATGTGTCAAATGGTCCAGCTTAACTTATCATATTATATCATTTTACCTCAAAGTTCAATTATATGTAAATCATACGTCGCCATTTTAGTTCTTAATATGTTCTTTTTAGGGACTGAAAAATAATCTCAGCTGCCATGTTATTTTAGTCCCGCGAATATGTGTTTTTAGAGTCTGAAAATCAGTCTGGAAAGGTGCAGAGATGAGAGATCGAGTGCAGGTGCAATGTTTTCAAGAATGAAGATGTATGCATAGATGAAAAACAAGCCAGAAGATGTTCGTGATTGGCCACCAGATTGTGGAACCAAGCGAAGATAAAGTTGTGAAGCAGAAGAAACTTGAAGTTGTGGAGATTTCTGTGAAGAATATGATGAAGTTTAAGCAGTGGAGTAGTAAACTTAAACTTAGTCTATAAGCATTATTAGTACTTATATATAATGTATGTATGTATGTATGTATGTATGTATGTATGTATATGTCTATATTAGTATGGGTCAAGTAACCAAATGGGTCAATAGGAAGTTAGTTGATTACCTGCAACCTATATAAGGTAGTTATATCGGTTAAAGTTAGTTTTGGCGTAGTTACCAGTTGGTAGTTAAGTAACTACCTTTGGCAACGATTCTGTCAGTTAGGTTGGGTAGCCTATAAATAGGTCATTTGTATCAATGTAATATAGAGTCGAATATATATGCAATATTTTGTGTATGTATACTGCAAATCTTTGTTAAAAACCTGTGTTTTGCATCCCCTAATTCCAACAAAGAGGACATAAAGAAAATATGTACATTTAGTAATAAGTGAAAGTGAATTTTTATTGATGGTTGTATTAGATGATTAAAAACTTATGACTTAGTTATCATTATTATTGTTCATTATGTAATTAATGTATGTGACATCATAGTACACTTATGTATCGTAGGTAGATAAGATCGAAATGGTGTGACTCTAGTTGTGCCAGTTAGACTTTGGCGCCAAATAACCGTTTGAAGTATGTGTTGATACATATTTTGTGGACACGACTCGGCTCGGTTCGACTCAGCTCAGTTCGACTTGGTTTCGACTCGGTTGAAAGGACGTCAGAGACTTGAAGACACGAAGATCGAGACAAAGCTACAGCCAAGGGGGAGTTTGTTGGTGCACTTGTGTCTGTACCTTGTCTGTATTTTGTCATGATACCAAACGATGTCTTGTGTTAGTTTGAGTTACGTCTTAGGTTTGTTATTATGTGTGTTCGATGTAAGTTTGACCAAGTCAACCATCCTCCTGGTTTGACTTGATCAAACAGTTAGAACATTGTTTGTAAGATGTTTGTGTCGAAGGATGAGTCATCGAAGGATTGTTTATATCCTTCGATCAGCTCGAAAGATAAACCTTCGATGGATACAGATGGACCTCGAAGGATATCATCCTTCGAGGTATATGTGGATCCTTCGGTAGGTTTCAGATCGATAGATGATCCTTCGATCAGTCTATCTGATCCTTCGACCAGACGATCTGTCATGGGTATATATACTCATGTAATGTGTTCACTTCATAAGAGTGTGTGAGGTGTGAGTGAACTTAGTCTTGTAGAGAGCGTATTTTCAGTTTGGTCAAGGGCTGTAACCGTGTCCACTGAAATACAAGAGAAAACTTTGATATCTCGTGTGTCTACCTTTCTCTTTGTCGCTTGTGTTCTCATATAAACTACCGGTTTGCATTCTAGCTTGGATTCCGCACTTGCTAGTGTGTTAAACATAACAAGGATTAGGTTTGACCTCAACCTCCGAGGGACCTACAAGTGGTATCAGAGCCGTGGCTCTTTTCCTTGTTAAAAACCGAGTTTATACAAGACTTTGGAGTGTTTGGACAAAACTCACATGGTTTAGCACCCGTTTTTAGTGTTTTACTCGCATTTCTTGTCGTAAAAACGTGTTCTAAACTAACCGGGTGTGTTAAAGGACGGGTTGGGTAACTTAAAAACTTGTTTTTAAGAAGTTTGGTCATCTCCGGCCAAATTCCGGCTTACTCCGGTGACCGGTTTCTGGATAAGAACCTTCGTTTTTTTAGTAATATTTTATTGTTCAAATCTTGTTTTGGTAGAAAGGCATGGTCTGAGCATACCTTCTGCCGAAAGCTTTCTACCAACCAATCACCTTTTCACCAACCTGTCACTTTTGTCAACTGTGTCAGTACAGATCGAAGGATATCCTTCGAACATCCTTCGAAGTCTGTGACTTATCCTTCGTTCCAAGGAATCTTTTTGAAGGATATATCTTTCGATCTACAGTTCTTATTCGAAAGATAAGGATCCTTCGATTGGAGAATCTTTCGAATTCATTGTTCGAAATTCAACAGTGATCTTTCGAACACGGTTGATCCTTCGAACAAGTTTTGTTCTTTCGATCCTAGTCTGTTTAAGTTTAACAAGTTTGTGTTTTTCAGGTCTTTCGATCAAGGATCCTTCGGCTGGTTGTTATCATTCGAGATATTAACATAGTTTGTGAAAATTAAATTTTTAAAAAGGGAAAACTTGTTTTTCAATTTTTAAATCAATTTTCACTTAATATATTAATTATTTAAAATGGGAACAAACGGTCAGTGGGATCCAACCGCGTGGACTTTGACTCCACGATCATCAGCTACACAATCATCAGCTACGCAATCTGCGTCAGATTTCGACAAAACTGCATGGATGCGAGCTATTGCCCCACCTCAAGCTGCAATGATAACTGCAAATCAATGGGCATTGGTCACAAATCAAAGCAGCAGCATTCAATCAATGATGCAGAACGACAGTGAAACTGGTACAAGCACAAAACCGCCAAAGCTAAATCACATCAATGATTGGGGATGGTGGAAAGAAAGGCTGAGAACTTATGTTCAGGGGCAAGGTCAAGATCTATGGATGTGCTTCTTCACCGCATTTGATAATGATTTGGAAGTTGCAGGATCTAATCCACAAACTTACAGCACTCTGTCTGATGATGATAAGAAGAAATTTGAGTTAGAAAAGAAAGCATTCATGATTCTCACACAAGCTCTTCACAGAGACATTTACCACCAGTTCGTTTACTGCACGACTACTAAAAGCTTGTGGGATATGCTCACGTTACGATGTGAAGGAAATGCTCAATCTAGAAAGATCAAGCAAGAATTACTGAAGAAAGAGTTTGAAGGATTCACGTGTATGGAGAATGAGACTTTGGCAGAGTTATCTACAAGGTTCCATCACTTGTTGAGCGAGATGTTTGCTTTTAGAGTCACTGCCACTCCACAAGAAATGGTGAAGAGATTCGCTGATAGCTTACCATCAAAGTGGAGCAGTTTTCTTGAAATTCTCAAAGAAAATGGTGTTTTAGACACAATCAACGTTTATGAGTTAATTCAAAAATTGGAGAACAAGGATGTAGAAGAAAAGCTTAAGGCAAAAAGAACACTAACTCCTCAAAATCCAGAGATGTACTTTGGGATTGCAGGAGGTATCAGTGGAGAAAAACCAGCTTCTCAACACGCGAAGCTTCAAACAGCTTTCATCTCAAACACAGGACCTTCCACAACAGATCAATTTGATCCTTCAGCATACACGATGTATTCAAGACCAGGTTCTTCTTCTCAACAACAGTATGTGCAACCGACAGCTCAGCAATTCACACCACCGCCTTTCTTAGACCCAAGCAGAGCTCAGCAGCAACAACCGCAACAGCAAGGGTTTTATGGAAGCTCTTCAAACTTTCAAGCCACTTACAATCCGAACACAGTCAGATTAGACACTTCCAACTTTTCCAAAGTCAGTGTCGAAATAGCCAAGGAGCATATGGAGATGTTGAACACCTTGGTTAGTGCTTATTGTGGATTGGTCGCAGGTCAGATTGGGAATATCAATCTAACCAATGAAGATTATCAGCAAGTGGATAGAGAAGAGTTTGAAATGATGGATATCAAATGGGCTCTTGCTAGTGCAATTCGAAGAGCAAAGGAGTTTATGGAAAGGACGGGGAGAACCAACTTGGATAGCAACAACACCAAGTATGGTTTTGATAAGAATGCTGTCACTTGCTTCAATTGTGGTGAAAAGGGTCACTTCAAGCGGGAGTGTCAGAAACCACCTAAGCAAGGAAATCAGAATCCCTTCAGGAATCAAGGACAGCCACAACAGCAACTGAACAACAATTCTGTCAGATCAATAGTTCCCGTTGGAGGAAATGCATCCGGATCCACAAACACTAATTCCCACAGAGGATTGGTTGTTCAAGCTGATGAAATCTGCAACTGGAGCATTCAGCTTGGAGAAGGAGGAAATGGTGGAACAGCATGTTATGCTAAAGTGATTGAGAAGGTAGTAGAACCCGTGTCTGCTGGTGATTCTTCAGAAGATGAAGATAGTTCGGGTTATAGTGGGAGCATGGATGGGGAATCACTTGATGCTGGTGATTTATCAAGTGATGCTTTAGATTTGAAGGTTGATGAGCTTTTGGCTGAAGCTGAAGCATTATGCAAGAGGAGATCTATTCTCTGCCAGAAATCTGCTGGAACTTCCGAGAAGCTTGCTCAGTTCTTCTCTGAAGATGGATCTTTTTCTTTTCATACAGCCCTTATGGCTCACGTAGAAGGTCAAACTTCTCAGGTATGTGATACTAATTCTGACTCTATTTCTGTTCCTATTGAATGTGCAAAGTGCTTAAAATATGCTGAAAAGGAAAGTCAGTTTGAAATCACACACAAACACAATCAAGAATTGATTGTAGATCTTTCTAAAGCAACCGAAGCTAACTTGTTTTTAACCAGAAATGAAAAGGAATTTAAAGCAACAATTGCGTCATTAAGACATGATGTTTCAGAATTACAAAAGGTTGTTTTGCGAAAACAACATGCTAACAATAATCTTATTGACACAATTGAAAAGCAAATGGTAGAGTTGGCAACAGCTCAATGTGAATGTGAGACAATTAAGCAGAAACTGGAAAGCTATTCCAATTCCCGCTATGTATTGGATCACATCATTGACGTTCAAAAGAAAAAGGGGGATGCAAGATGTATTGGATTCAAATCATGTCCTCCCCCAATGAATCACAATTACTCCAAATTGCCTGATGACGAGGATATGCCCCGTTTTGAACCTACTGTGCCACTCGGTCTAGATGACTTTGCAGCAGGCCTCGGGTTCACAACTGGTACATCATCCTTGGGTCAATCAGAATCTGAGAATGTGACAGATTCATCGTGTGTTAAGGAACAGAGTCCTCCCATTGTTGAGGATGCTGATTCTTCGGACGATGAATCTGAAGAAATTGTGAAACAACAGTCTAACTCGGTTACAACAGATATTCCAATCGAGAATCACATCTTGTGTGATCCACCAGTGAAACCGAGTAAGACTGAAATGTCAAAAGCAATGGAGTCCATTGTATCTAGCCTTGAAGGGAATAATTTGTTGTACACGCTCAAAGGAGATAGCAAAATCTACTCTAACAAAGATTTTCCAATTAAAAATGTAAATCAAGATTTAATTGAGCAAATTTTTGAAGGATGCACTGATAAGTTTTTGGGGAACAAAAGTGGCAAAGTTACCGTCACTCAATGTGATCCAATTCCGTGTGAACAAATTAGAAAACAATACGGAAACCAAAAACTACCAATTGAGCGAAAACAACAAATCAATTCCGGAAAAGGTAAGGTACAGGGAAAGAAGGCTCAGAACAAGAATGTTCAAGCACCTAAAGTTCAGCAGCCTAAGACTGAACAACCAAAGGTTCAACAATCTAAAGTTGAACAGTCTAAGGCTACTCAACCTAAGGCTGCACAACCTAAAATTCAACAATCAAAGGTTGAGCAACCTAAGGTTCAACAACAAAAGGTGCAAAACAAAAGAGCTCCTGTTAAGAAACGAGAACCGAAAATGAACTTTGTTGGATCCACAGGTTCAGACAAACTTGAAACATTTCAGGATAAATCTAACGTTGATTTTGTAAAACAAGTTAGAATTTTAAAACGAAATGATCAGAATAATTACACCCAACACACCAACGGATGTGATTTAGGTCCAAGCACGTCTAGATCACAAGGTTCATTGTCTGATTCTCCGTCTGGTCATCAACATGTTTCTCCGAAGTTTGTAGAGCGGAGAACATGTTTTGAATGTGGCACAGTTGGGCATATTGTAAGATATTGCCCACACGTGCAAAAGCTGAAGTCAAAAAGGAGTGCTCCCCAAGAAATCGATTACCAAAAACGATCACGATCAGTTTCCCCGAAACAAAACCCATGTGTCTTGAAAGAAAGGGAAAAGAAGTTAAAGCAAAAGAATCAAAAGGTAATTGAAAAGGCCTTAAAATCAGAGGTCAAAGAAGAAAAACCTGAAACTGTAAAACCAGTAAATGCTAAAACAATAAATTCAAATACTGGTAAAGGACAAACAGCTTGGAAGCAAAAGCAGGTAATTCAATCAGGGGGAGCACCACAGGTTCTTTTTCCTAATCATCAAGTGATTGAGATCACTTTCCTTGATGATCAAGGACGACCCAAGTCCACAAAGGCTTGGGTCCCCCTCTCCAACTAATCTCTAAGTGAGTGTGCAGAATGTTCCAGGAGGAACTATTGATAGTCGTAAGATTGTTGATAGTGGAGCGTCCTTGCACAAAATAGGCGACAGAAGAAATTGTTGCCTTTGATGGAGAGAAAATGAAAAGGGAAACAGAGTTGTCTGTTGAAAGAAATTGATAACTTCGACAAAATGCAAATCATTTCAAAGTTTGATTGTTAAAGGCTTTAATCGGGTCCCCGGGATAGATTCAACCAAAATGTACGCACCTGCAGCACGTTTGAAGTTCAAAATCAACAAGATGAACGTGCAGTGTACATTTCTACTCGGTGTGATTGAAGAAAATGTGTTTGTTGAACAAACCAACCGGGTGTGCGGATGCCTTGGCATGGGTTGAACAACCGCACACTATTTCTCAAGAGAAAGACAAAAACCTTCGCTGGTGCAATGTGGAAGACCAGCCGGACCCAAAGGTTTATGATCTTGTTGCTGTCAAGAGACTTCTCAGTAGCTACAAAGAATCGACTTTGAAGTCCACACCGGGTGGATATCCAGTTTGGGAGAGCGCTCAGATTCCTTGCAATGCACGAGGCAGTTGCAGGATACGGTTTTAAATTTCTAATCTCTCCTATACTTGTCGATATTTAAGCTGCTTTGTGAATTATTATCTCGTACAGCACTCTTTGACCAGACACGTTGGACACGAATATCACCTCACACGTGATTGTTTCACTATGAAACTTGTCAATGTTGTCATGGTCCGCACCGCTTACCGACATGCCAACTCATTTTTCCAAAATTCAAGAAATCTTTTCTGATTAAAACTTAATTTTGGTAAACGGCATTGAGGTAAAACATGAGTTAACCAACATCGGAAAATCATTTTTTGTAAATACCTTTGTGTTTTAAATTTATCTTACTTTGTTGATTTTAGGGGGAGTAAATCCAAAATTTGAAAATCCAAAAACATCGAAAAATTTCAAAAACACAAAAACAATAGAAAAACAAAAATGAGTTTCCTGGCGAGCAAAAGAGAAAATGATAGTACATCAGTGGTCTGTCCAAACCTCTTTAAACCTAAAATGAAAAACGATAAGCAGCTCTATATAAGATGTATCGGTAGGTTCACAATCATTTTAAAGTGTGCAGGGTGATATAAACTTAAATACGACTGAAGACCAGGTGGGAACCACTCATTGGCATATGGTCTTGGTACCGAAATTTCGTTTGAGAGATTGCCGAGGTTCTGAGATATTCGGTCTTTATGCTGCTTATCATCTGGGTATCATGGTTGTATCTTTTACCGAAATATAACGGGGACGCAAGTCTAGATCTTCCATGATACCATACATACGTGTACATACTGCATTCGACCTCAATAAGTGATCAACAATCACATGTCCCCAAATAAGTGATAATATATCACATTTTTTCGGGAGTCAAGTTCGTCTCTTTGCTGTACGAAAGTACTGACCTGTTCACGGACTTGCTCCTGTGCCCTCGTGCATCTGAAAATCAAGTTCCTCATCAATAAGTGATTCTATCACATAGGGCTTGTTTTCAATCAAAATAAGTGAGTTTCTCACATCATATACGGTCAAACAGATGATAATCGGTATACTCACCGGTAAGATGAACCCTCGTGCATACCTTGATACGGGAATGTGTCGTGATGTGGATGAACACCGGTCGGTAAGTATAAATCATACCGTAACGTATCCCCTCTCCATGATTACAAATGATAAGTTGAGCTTATGTGGACAACAATACCGATAATCGTTATAGGATGCTTATCTTAATGTTAACTAATTGAACAAAGAGAGCGTTTTGGCATGACCGTACATTGATATGATTCTCTTACGCTCGAAACTCGCAAAAAGAATGTCTGTAAATATTTGTTTACTGCTTTCGTTTATGCATCTTTGTATATATTTATTTATTGCTTTCCGTCTTTACATTTGAAAATTTCAAAATTCCAAAAAGATTTTAGGTGTGTTTTTATATAAACTTTATAAAATCCAAAAAGATTTTGCTTCTAGTTTATTTTTGATTGACTGATGTTGGAACTCGAGTCTATCCTACCCAAAAATCCTGATCGTAAGCCGGAAAACAATTGCACCTTCATAAACTGTCAAAGTTAACGAGTTTTGAAAGTTAAGAACTAAAATTGAACAAATTTGTTTAAACTATCAAACTATTGTCGGTCGGTAGTTGATTGAGATTTGATCTCATATGTGTCATTTGTTTAAATGTTAACTATATTCCAAGCGGTTGTTCTCATTATGCGTTTAGCTTTCTTGCATGTGCAGATGCTAAAGGCGAGGAGAACATGTTCGATGACAAGCTTTGGAATGAAGACACGAAGTGGAGGCACTCAAAGGATAAAATGATCGAGTTGCCGCTGACCCTTCATCAACACCACAAGGATCTGAAGATTTGACAAGTAAAAAGATTCACGAGCATGACTCAATGGAGAGTTCAATCTAAGGGGGAGTTTATTGACACACTACCTAAATGAAAAGGGGAGTTTGTTGATACACTTTCTACTTACGACGCATGAAGACTTTGAAGATCCTCCGACGTGGAAGACATCGAAGTTGAACCTCACGAGTAGCGTCCAAGGGGGAGTTTGTTGATACATATTTTGTGGACACGACTCGGCTCGGTTCGACTCAGCTCAGTTCGACTTGGTTTCGACTCGGTTGAAAGGACGTCAGAGACTTGAAGACACGAAGATCGAGACAAAGCTACAGCCAAGGGGGAGTTTGTTGGTGCACTTGTGTCTGTACCTTGTCTGTATTTTGTCATGATACCAAACGATGTCTTGTGTTAGTCTGAGTTACGTCTTAGGTTTGTTATTATGTGTGTTCGATGTAAGTTTGACCAAGTCAACCATCCTCCTGGTTTGACTTGATCAAACAGTTAGAACATTGTTTGTAAGATGTTTGTGTCGAAGGATGAGTCATCGAAGGATTGTTTATATCCTTCGATGAGCTTGAAAGATAAACCTTCGATGGATACAGATGGACCTCGAAGGATATCATCCTTCGAGGTATATGTGGATCCTTCGGTAGGTTTCAGATCGATAGATGATCCTTCGATCAGTCTATCTGATCCTTCGACCAGACGATCTGTCATGGGTATATATACTCATGTAATGTGTTCACTTCATAAGAGTGTGTGAGGTGTGAGTGAACTTAGTCTTGTAGAGAGCGTATTTTCAGTTTGGTCAAGGGCTGTAACCGTGTCCACTGAAATACAAGAGAAAACTTTGATATCTCGTGTGTCTACCTTTCTCTTTGTCGCTTGTGTTCTCATATAAACTACCGGTTTGCATTCTAGCTTGGATTCCGCACTTGCTAGTGTGTTAAACATAACAAGGATTAGGTTTGACCTCAACCTCCGAGGGACCTACAGTATGTATATATATGATGATTATTATCATTGATCATCACCAGGGAATAATAACTTATTATCCTATCTTTAATCCATCGTGCATTATACACTCTACAATAACACACAATCATTACCACACTCCTGATTTCACTCCAACATGTTATTTCTAATTTAACGTGGCCAATGACATTTAGCAACTGAAAAAGGTTCAGAGTCGCGTAACGTTGGCAACAAGGGGCTCTGTAAATCTGTAAAAAAAATACAATCAAATAATCTGAGTATTGCATCAGAAAAATAAAGCAAACCAATACCACCACTATCATGCATGGCTTATATTTTAAGCCAGAAGGTAAAAATTGAGGATCATGAGGTATCAATGTGCATGTAGCAAAAGCATCATATGTTTATCCACTTACTTCAGAGGAAGACAAGAAGCATAAAAACTGAAAAGGTGTTGTTTTATGTTTCTTCCACCTCATAATTTATTATTATTGTTGGTGCACTTGTGTCTGTACTTTGTCTGTATTTTGTCATGAGTTACGTCTTAGGTTTGTTAATATGTGCGTTCGATGTAAGTTTGACCAAGTCAACCATCCTCCTGGTTTGACTTGACCAAACAGTTAGCACATTGTTTGTAATATGTTTGTGTTGAAGGATGAGTCTTCGAAGGATTGTTTAGATCCTTCGATGTGCTCGAAAGATAAACCTTCGATGGATGTTGATGGACCTCGAAGGATATCATCCTTCGAGGTATATGTGGATCCTTCGATAGGTTTCAGGTCGATAGATGATCTTTCGATCAGTCTATCTGATCCTTCGACCAGACGAGCTGTGACGAGTATATATACTCATGTAGTGTGTTGTGTTCAAGGGGAGAACACTTAGAACATTCTGTTGCGAGCACACACACTCACGAGAGTTTGAGAGAGTTTATAGAGTACATCTGTAAACATTGAGCTTGTAACTGGACCTTTCATACGTATTAATACAGAGGTGTTAATCGGTGAATATTGTGTGTCGTGTTTTTGCGTGTTCTATCTCGGTTTGCCTTTCTCGGTTGGATTCCGCACAACCGGGTTGGTTTGTACACAAGGATTAGGCGACTAGATCCTCCCCTAGCCGGACCTACAAGTGGTATCAGAGCCATGGCTCTTCTCCTTGTTAAAACCGAGGTGTTCTTGCTGTTTTTCGGGTTTTAAAAGTTCATATTTTTTCTGGAAAACATCTTAAAATCGGAGTATATCTTGGTGTTTTGCTTTATGTTTTGTTAAAAACCGTGTTATTTTCATGTTCACATGTTAGTCTTTGGTTTTTATTAAACATTTTAGCAAAATCGCGGTTTCGGAAGTTGTTGGTTTACCGGAAAATTCAAATTTTCTGGATTGTGTTCATCATATCTTCAACAAAGCTTCAAGTGTTCTTCAAAGTTTTACATCTTTTGATCTTGTTTAATTATTTTTGAAAGTTGTTTGTGTATTGGGAAGGGATATCTGATTAAAATAATCAACCCAAATCTGTTTTGGTAAAAGGCATGGTCTGACCATACCTTTCTGCCGAAAGATTTCTACCAACCCATCACCTTTTCACCAACTTGTCATTTTCGTCTGCTGTGTCAGTGCAGATCGAAAGATATCCTTCGAAGTCGTAAGATCATCTTTCGATCAAAGGAGGTTCGATAGATAATCATCCTTCGAACATCCTTCGAAGTCTGTGATTTATCCTTCGATCCTAGGTATATTTTCGAAGCATACATCTTTCGGTCTACAGTTCTTTTTCGAAAGATAAGGATCCTTCGATTGGAGAATCTTTCGAAATCATTGTTCGAAATTCAACAGTGATCTTTCGAACACTGTTGATCCTTCGAACAAGTATTGATCCTTCGATCCTAGTTGTTTAACTGTTTGTTTCAAGTGTGTTAATCAGGTTGTTATCATTCATACGTCAAACATGAGTTGCACATGTCCTTGGAATTGGAGTACGGATCCACTACCAGATCAAAAACAGATGTCGTTGGCTGAATATATGACGCGTACCATACCTCAACAACAACAGTCAATAAGTGCAAGTCAATGGGCAAGGGTGTCGAATCAAAATCAAGACATACAGAATCTTTTGGTAGCGAGAGGAGAAGAATATGCAGCTACTAGAAAGATACGTCATGATCTGTTGAAGAAGAAATTCGAATCATTTCATTTCTTAGAGAATGAAACCCTAAATGATATAATTACTCGTTATTATTATTTGATGAATGAAATGTGTTATGTTGGTGTTCTTGCATCTCAACAGGAAATTGTAACACGGTTTGCTGATGCTCTACCTCCAAAGTGGAGCTCATTCATTGAGTTTTTAAAGCATACGGGCGTTCTAGATGCTGTCAATGTTAATATCTATGAATTCATTCAGAAGTTGGAGCACAAGAACGAAGAAGAAATTCGGAAAGCTAAACGAATTCCTGTTCCTCAAAATACCGAAATGTATCTTGGAGGAGGTTTTAACCCGTTAGCTAGTTCCAGTTCAGCTCAGCAACCGAAGTTACAAACGGCGTTTGTATCAAATACAAACTCTTTTCCGTTTCCACAATCAGCTCCTCCTCCGGTCTTCGATCCAAGTGCCTATTTTCCTAAACCTACTGTCGATTGTGATTCGGCCATACAGTTGGGAAACGGTGATCAAACAAGAACTGCGTTTTATGCTGAAATTGTCAAGAATGTCAATGATGGTGAATCTTCAGGAAATGATGACAGTTCAGGATATACTGGAAGTACTGATGAAGATGGCTCAGGTGTGAGTGATTACAGTTCAGAATCGGACGTGAAAGAGGGAATGGATTCTGAAGCTGATAATTTGTCGAATGATGCTAACGAGAAATCGGACTTGATCAAGAAAGCTGATGCTACATCAGAAGAAATAGAGAAGATTCTCACTGAAGATGGATCTTTCTCTTCTCAGACTGCCTTTATGGCTAGTGTCACAGCTTCTACAAGTCAGGTAAAATCGGAAACTCCTAGAATATGTAGTGATTGTGCTGATATGAAACATGAATGTGCTGAATTGAAACGTGAATCTGAAACGGTTCATAGTCACAATCAGAGTTTGGTTATTGAGCTGTCAAAATGCAAAGAGGCAAACATGGCTTTAGCTCGAAATGAAAAGGATTTTAAATCTGTAATTGAAACTTTAAAGAAAAGTGTTTCCGAATTAACAAAAACTGTTTGTAACAAACAAATTGGTATTAATAACTACATTAATATCATCGAGGAAACAAAGAAAGAGCTAGCCGTGGTGAAATGTGAGCATGAAGCGATCAAGCTCAAATTGGAGAGTTACTCAAACTCCCGATATGTGCTTGATCACATCATTGACGTTCAACAACTAAAGGGAAACGTTAAAGGAGTTGGTTATAGGAAGTGTCCACCCCCTTTGAGACACGATTATACCAAGTTGCCCGATGAGGAGGAAATGCCGCGTTTTGAGCCAACTGTACCTCTTGATTATGAGGAAGTTACAACTGGCTTAGGGTTCAAAACGGACAATTCATCGGAGGGCTCATCTGATAGCAAGGAAAGGTCATCATGTGCTTCAAATCAAAGTCCTCCAACCATTGAGGACTATGATTCTTCGGATGATGAATCAGATGTGAGTGATGAGGATAAATCTCTTGATGATAGAAAAGGAGTAGAAGTGCCTTTTGAGAATCACATTCTGTGTGATCCTCCTACTCCTGCCGTGCAATCAACTGGTGCTAAACAAGAGATAGATCCTATCACTGAGACAGTGTCTACTGTTAAAAGTGATAACGTGTTGTACACTTTAGTCGGTGATGATAAAATTTATTCAAACAAAGATTTTCCAATAAAAACGTCAATCAATCCTTGATTGATAAAGTGTTTGAAGATAATACAACTAAGTTTTTGGGAAAAGCGATCCCGAGAGTTTCAGTAACTCAGTGTGATCCTATTCCAAAAGCTGAAGTGAGGAAACAATTTGGAAACCAAAAATTACCGACTAAACAACAACCTGTCGCTTTTAAGGGTAAACAACAACAACAACGAGCTCCAAAGCAAAAGGCTAAGGTTGAATCAAAAGGAGCTCGTTACAAGAAGAAAGAAAAAGATGTTAAGTTTGTAGCATCAAAAGGTACTGATAAAATTGAGACTTTTGAAAACAAATCCAACATCGATTTTGTCCAACAAGTCAAGATTTTAAAACGTAATGCTCAAAACAATTACACTCAACATACAAATGGGTGTGATGAAAGAGCAAGTACCTCTGGGTCTACAACTTCAACGTCAGGTCGTCGATCAGATTCTCCTAAGTTTGTTGAAAGGAGAACTTGTTTCAAATGTGGGAAGTTTGGGCACATCATTAAAGACTGCACAAACTCGCCCAAACCAAATTTTGTAGAAAGAGCCCCCTCTGAACAAGGTCACTTACAACGTCGTCCTGTTTCTCCAAAACATGATAAAAGAACTGTTAAAGAACAGGAAATAAAACAACGACGTAAAAATGTGAAGGTGATTGAAAAGGCGTTGAAACCGGAGGTTGTCCAAACAAATTCTGTTAAGTTAGAGATTAAAAATGAAAAACAAAAACAGATTTGGAAACCAAAATCGGTAACTGTTTCAGGGGGAGGTGCTGTGTTTGAAAATCATCAGGAAATCGAAGTCACAATCCTCGATGATGAAGGACGACCCAAGTCTGTTAAGGCTTGGGTCCCCCTCTCCAACTAATCTTTGAGTGAGTGTGCAGGATGTTCCAGGAGGAACTATCGATAGTCATTGGATTGTTGATAGTGGAATGTTCTTGCACAAGATCGGCGACAAAGAAGTTGTTGCCTGTGATGGAGAGAGAAAAAGAAAAGAAGACAGAATTGTCTGTCGAAAGAGATTGAAAGCTTCGACAAATTGAAAATCATTTCAAAGTTTGATTGTTCAAGGCTTTAATCGGGTCCCCGGGATAGATTCAATCAAAATGTACGCACCTGCAGCATGTTTGAAGTTCAAAATCAACAAAATGAACGTGCAGTGTACATTTCTTCGCGGTGTGATTAAAGAAAATGTGTTTGTTGAACAAACCAACCGGGTGTGCGGATGCCTTGGCATGGATTGAACAACCGCACACTACTTCTGAAAGAGAAAGACAAAGACCTTCGCTGGTGCAATGTGGAAGACCAGCCGGACCCAAAGGTTTATGATCTTGTTGCAGTCATGAGATTTCTCAGTAGCTACAAAAATCGTCTTTGAAATCCACACCGGGTGGATATCCAGTTTGGGAGAGCGCTCAGATTCCTTGCAATGCACGAGGCAGTTGCAGGATACGGTTTTAAATTTCTAATCTCTCCTATACTTGTCGATATTTAAGCTGCTTTGTGAATTATTATCTCGTATAGCACTCTTTGACCAGACACGTTGAACTCGAATATCACCTCACACGTGATTGTTTCACTATGAAACTCGTCAATGTTGTCATGCTCCGCACCGCTTACCGACGTGCCAACTCATTTTTTCCAAAATTCGATAAATCATTTCTGATTCAAAATTAATTTTGGTAAACGGCATTGAGGTAAAACATGAGTTAACCAACATCGGGAAATCGTTTTTGTAAATACCTTTGTGTTTTTAAATTTTATCTTAGTTTGTTGATTTTAGGGGGAGTAAATCCAAATTTTAAAATTCAAAAACATCGAAAAATTTCAAAACCCAAAAACATTGGAAAAACAAAAATGAGTTTCCTGGCGAGAAAAAGAGAAAATGATAGTAAATCAGTGGTCTGTCGAAACCTTTTCGAACTGAAATGCAAAATGAAAAATGATAAGCAGCTCTATATAAGATGTATCGGTAGGCTCACAATCATTTTAAAGTGTGCAGGGTGATATAAATCTTAAATCGACTGAAGACCAGGTGGGAACCATTCATTGGCATATGGTCTTAGTACCGAAATTTCGTTTGAGAGATTGCCGAGGTTCTGAGATATTCGGTCTTTATGCTGCTTATCATCTGGGTATCATGGTTGTATCTTTTACCGAAAAGTAACGGGGACGCAGGTCTAGATCTTCCATGATACTATACATACGTGTACATATCTCATACTGCATTCGACCTCAATAAGTGATAAACAATCACATGTCCAAACAAATAAGTGATAATATATCACATTTATCTGGGAGTCAAGTTCGTCTCTCTGCTGTACGAAAGTACTGACCTGTTCACGGACTTGCTCCTGTGCCCTCATGCATCTGAAAATCAAGTTCCTCATAAATAAGTGATTCTATCACATAGGGCTTGTTTTCAATCAAAATAAGTGAGTTTCTCACATCATATACGGTCAAACAGATGATAATCGGTATACTCACCGGTAAGATGAACCCTAGTGCATACCTTAATACGGGAATGTGTCGTGATGTGGATGAACACCGGTCGGTAAGTATAAATCATACCTTAACGTATCCCCTCGCCATGATTACATCTGATAAGTTGAGCTTAAGTGGACAACAATACCGATAATTGTTATAGGATGCTTATCTAAATGTTAACTAATTGAACAAAAAGAGCGTTTTGGCATGACCGTACACTGATATGATTCTCTTACCCTCGAAACTCGCAAAAAGAATGTCTGTAAATATTTATTTACTGCTTTTGTTTCTGTATATTTGTATATATTTATTTATTGCTTTCCGTCTTTACTTTTGAAAAAAAAAAAAATTTCAAAAAGATTTTAGGTGTGTTTTAATATAAACTTTATAAAATCCAAAAAGATTTTGCTTCTAGTTTATTTTTGATTGACTGATGTTGGAACTCGAGTCTATCCTACCCAAAATCCTGATTATAAGCCGGAAAACAATTGCATCTTCATAAATGGTCGAAGTTAACACATTTTGAAAGTTAAAGGATTAAAATTGTACATTTTCTAAACTTTCAAACTGTTGTCGGTTGGTGTTTGATTGAGATTTGATCTCATATGTGTCTTTTGTTTAAATGTTAACGATATTCCAGGCAGTTGTTCTCATTACGCGTTTAGATTTCTTGCATGTGCAGATTCTAAAGGCAAGGAGAACATGGTCGATGACAAGCTTTGGAATGAAGACACGAAGTGGAGGCACTCAAGTGATGAAAATGATCGAGTTGCCGCTGACCATCATCAACACCACAAGGATCTCAAGTTGTAAAGATCAAGACTTTCACGAGCATAACTCAAGGGGGAGCTTATGTTAAGGGGGAGTTTGTCAACACACTTCCTACATGAAACGGGGAGTTTGTTGGTACACTTTCTGCTTTCAAGACGTGAAGACTTTAAAGATCCTCCGACATTGAAGACTTGAAAGGACGTCAAAGACTTGAAGACACGAAAATCGAGACAAAGTTACAGCCAAGGGGGAGTTTGTTGGTGCACTTGTGTCTGTACTTTGTCTGTATTTTGTCATGATTCAAAACGATGTCTTGTGTTAGTCTGAGTTACGTCTTAGGTTTGTTAATATGTGCGTTCGATGTAAGTTTGACCAAGTCAACCATCCTCCTGGTTTGACTTGACCAAACAGTTAGCACATTGTTTGTAATATGTTTGTGTCGAAGGATGAGTCTTCGAAGGATTGTTTAGATCCTTTGATGTGCTCGAAAGATAAACCTTCGATGGATGTTGATGGACCTCGAAGGATATCATCCTTCGAGGTATATGTGGATCCTTCGATAGGTTTCAGGTCGATAGATGATCTTTCGATCAGTCTATCTGATCCTTCGACCAGACGAGCTGTGACGAGTATATATACTCATGTAGTGTGTTGTGTTCAAGGGGAGAACACTTAGAACATTCTGTTGCGAGCACACACACTCACGAGAGTTTGAGAGAGTTTATAGAGTACATCTGTAAACATTGAGCTTGTAACTGGACCTTTCATACGTATTAATACAGAGGTGTTAATCGGTGAATATTGTGTGTCGTGTTTTTGCGTGTTCTATCTCGGTTTGCCTTTCTCGGTTGGATTCCGCACAACCGGGTTGGTTTGTACACAAGGATTAGGCGACTAGATCCTCCCCTAGCCGGACCTACAATTATCTCTATTAGGAATACAGAATATATATTGACTTAATCCATATTACAGTAATAAATCAACTACCAAAGTGTTCAAAAAAATGTCAAAGTCATATTGACGTGCATATATCTACACAGAAGTTGCATACGTTATGCATAATCAGAGCTAAAATTAAGTGAATAGAGATGATAGAAGAGCATATTTTAATTTTTTTTATTTTTCTTTGAACGAAGAGCATATGCTAAATAGTGCAAAAGGCCAACTTGGGTGCAAAACTAATAATAGTTCAAGGCAGAAGGCAAACATTGAGGAATTTGAGGTGCATATATTCCAGTCCATGTGCACGATCAGATGCTTTGACTTTATTAGGAATGCAATCATGCATCATCAAATTTGGAATAAGATATGCTTAAAGGTGTGTTGTGTCTTTCAAATTGTAAGTCGAATTAACTTCATAATAGATGTGAAAATCAAAATGGCTAATCTTTGTTCAAATTGCAAATCTTTGTTAAAAACCTGTGTTTTGCATCCCCTAATTCCAACATAGAGGACATAAAGAAAATATGTACATTTAGTAATAAGTGAAAGTGAATTTTTATTGATGGTTGTATTAGATGATTAAAAACTTATGACTTAGTTATCATTATTATTGTTCATTATGTAATTAATGTATGTGACATCATAGTACACTTATGTATCGTAGGTAGATAAGATCGAAATGGTGTGACTCTATAGTTGTGTCCCTTAGACTTTGGCGCCAAATAACCGTTTGAAGTATGTATATATATGATGATTATTATCATTGATCATCACCAGGGAATAATAACTTTATTATCCTATCTTTAATCCATCGCGCATTACCCGATCCCTTGATATCATACACTCTACAATAACACAATCATTACCACACTTCTGATTTAACTCCAACAGGTTGTTTCTAATTTAACGTGGCCAATGACATTTAGAAACTGAAAAAGGTTCAGATCGAGTCGCGTAACGTTGGCAACAAGGGGCTCTGTAAATCTATAGAAAAATTCAATCAAATAATCTGAGTATTGCATCAGATAAATTAAGCAAACCAAAACCTCCACTATCATGCATGGCTTATATTTTAAGCTAGAAGGTAAAAATTGTGGATCATGAGGTATCAACGTGCATCTTGCAAAAGTATCATATGTTTATCCACTTACTGCAGAGGAAGACAAGAAGCATAAAAACTGAAAAGGTGTTGTTTTATGTTTCTTCCGCCTCATCATTTATCATTATCTCTATTAGGAATACAGAATATATATTGACTTAATCCATATTACAGTAATAAATCAACTACAAAAGTGTTCACAAAAAAATGTCAAAACGTTATGCATAATCAGAGCTAAAATTAAGTGAATAGATATGATAGAAAGAGCATATTTTAATTTTTTTTTTTATCTTTCTTTGAACGAAGAGCATATGCTAATTAGTGCAAAAGGCCAACTTGGATGCATGACTAATAGTTCAAGGCAGAAGGCAAACATTGAGGAATTTGAGGTGCATATATACCAGTCCATGTGCACGATCTGATGCTTTGACCATTGTTGGTACATTTATATGTCTGTAACTTTGTCTTGTTTACGTTATATGTTATAGGTCTTTTGTTATCGAGTCAGCTAGTTCCGTCAAGTCTACCTAGTTGGATATCCTCCTATTTTACTTGGTATGACATTTTGTCTCTGTAATTGTACTGTATGTTAAGCATATGCTAGTGTGCATAGTGTTTACATATAGTACGTTTTGTCTCATGTCTTCTATTTAAACACTTAGCAATATCGTATGTCCTTGATTGATGTTTGACGAAGAATCAATCTTCGTCGAACACTATGCTTGGCGAACCTTCGAATGTTCGTCGATGGGTGTGTGTGACGAAGAATCAATCTTCGTCACACATATCCTTCGTCACATAGAGGTTCGTCGAGGGACAGTATATATAGCTGGTTATGTTTAACAGTTAAGGTATGAGAGCATAGAGAGAAACTGAGGGTTTATCGTTCAAGCATTGTGTGTATATGTTTGATGTTGTTCTCGTCCTTTTAATCTAAAGTGAATCTTTGGTTATCTGTTGTGTTATTTGCTATACTCTGTTTGGTTTGCATCGTCACGGGGATTCCGCACTTGTGATTGTGTTTGTGATAAACAGGGACTAGGTTTCGTATCGATCCTCCGAGGAAAACGGACCTACAAGTGGTATCAGAGCCTAGGCTTTTTTCCTTGATTAAAACCAAATATTTTTTAGTTTTTTCAAGTTGTTTATGATTTTCATGAAACTGATATTTTTTAAAAGTTTATGTTTTTAAGAAAAAGTTTCTGAAATCTGGGAAAATCAGTCTCTGTGGTGTTATTTTGCTATAAGTTTCATTGAAAATCTTGTTATAGTGCATGCCTACATGTTAGTGTTTGGTTTTTGTTGATAGTTTAAGCAAAATAGTGTTTCGGAAAATTTCTCCGGTGAAAACTTGGCAGGAATATTCATCAAGTTCATAGTTGCATTCAAAATGTTCTTGACTATCTTCAAAGTGTTCTTGATAATATCTATTGTTTGATCTATATCTGAGTTTGAATTATTTGTTTGCATTATTGATCTGTCATTAAAATATAATTGTTTGACAAATTGGGTTGTTTGACAAATTGGTAAAATGATGATGGATTGGGTCTGTCACACAGCAAGTTGTTAGCTTGAAAAACATGTCACCAACTTGTGTCATATAATATTCGTTCTGTTTTTGCAAAATATCTAATTGTTCGTCAAGTTGTGTTAAACGAAGTCCTAATCTTCGTCAAAATTGTTTCAGGCGAAGATTACCATTCTTCGTTAAAGTTGTGTTTGACGAAGATTCAAACCTTCGTCGCACAGGACTTTGTCGCCTTAAACTTCGTCGTTCTTTATCTTCGTCGTTCCTTATCTTCGTCATTCAATACTTCGTCGCTTTAACTTCATCGTTCAATACTTCGTCATACACATTTCATCATCTGAATTGTCATTTGTTAACAGAAGTTTGCAAAACTATCTTAACCATTTCTTTTCAAGTGTTTGATCAGGTACACTCATATATATATCAATCATGAGTACTAGCCCTTGGGATTGGAGCAGTAGCTCAAGTACGGCTCAAGATCCGACCTCCGCAGCGGCGTGGATCAAGAATATGATGCCACAACAAACAATCTCTGCAGGTCAATGGGCATGCGTAGCAAATCAAAATCAAAGTATACCGAATTTGCTAATGAGCGAAAGTGAAACGGGTAGCAACAATCGACTACCAAAGCTAAATCACATGAATGACTATCCATCTTGGAAAGGCTGATTTATACTTACGTTCTAGGGCAAAACACCGAGCTATGGATATGTTTCACTACACCATACAACACAGCTCTTGAAGAAGCAGGTTCAAATCCAACAACATTGGCAAATATGACTGAAACAGACAAGAAAGCGTACGATCTTGAAAAGAAGGCGTTTGCTATCTTGACGCAAGCTCTCCACAAAGACATATATCACCAATTCTCTTATTGTGATACAACAAAAGCCTTATGGGACATCCTAGTTACAAGAGGAGAAGGGAATGCGGCGACAAGGAAGACTCGCCAAGACTTGTTGAAAAAGGAGTTTGACGCATTTTTGTTTATGGAAAACGAAACTTTAAATGAAATGGCAACTCGTTATTATCATTTGTTAAGTGAAATGTTTTCTTACCAAATTACTGCAACTCCACAGGAAATGGTGACAAAGTTTGCAGATGCTCTACCACCGAAGTGGAGCCCTTTTATTGAACTATTGAAGCATACAAGTGTCTTAGATACTGTCAGTATCTATGAATTCGTTCAAAAGCTGGAAAATAAAAATGAAGAAGAAATCTGGAAGGCCAAACAAATCTCAACCCCTCAGAATCCAGAAATGTACTTTGGAGGAATTAATCCTGTTGCAAGCTCCAGTCAGCAACCAAAACTTCAAACGGCGTTCATATCAAATTCAAGCCCATTTCCTCCAGTGACAAATGTTAATCCTTTTGGATTTGTGCCCGAACAACCTAAACCTCATTTTGATACTAGTGCCTGGTTCCCGCAATCACAACCTCAAGTTGCTCAACCTCAATCTCAACCTCAATTTGATCCTAGCGCTTGGTTCCCAAAACCGCAAGTTGTTACCCCTCCACCTCAACCTCAACAAGCATTCTATGGTAACAGTTTTACTCAACAGCAAAACCCCAATACCGCCAGACTTGATACTTCAAACCTTCCCAAGGTCAATGTAGAAGTGGCCAAAGAACACATGGAACTTCTTAGCACAATGGTCAATGCTTATTAATTTGGAAAGCAAAAGGAATACAAAGTACGGGTTCGAAAAAGATGCTGTCACGTGCTTTAACTGCGGTGAAAGGGGTCAATTCAAGCGTGAGTGCACTCGCCCGAGCAGACAAACAAATCAAAATCCCTTCAGGAATCAAACAAGTACTTCCAACCATAATCAAGCTAACCAGGAAAGAAGGATAGTAGCTGTCAACAACCAGACAAACACCACCAACACTAACCAATCGGGTCCTTCTAACACCAACCGTGCATTAGTTGTTCAAGCTGATGAAAGTTGTGATTGGTCCGTACAGTTTGGAGGTGGCGATCAAGGAGGAACCGCATGCTATACTGAGATCATTAATCACATCAAGCATGTGCGTAAGGAAGAATTCTCCGAAAGCGATGATAGTTCAGGTTATACTGGCAGTTCAGATGAGGAAAGCTCGAGCATTGGAGATTATTGTTCAGAATCGGATGTAAAGGAGGGAAGTGATTCTGATGTTGATAGTTTGTTGATGGAAGCTAAGAAGTTAAAGTGTCAGAAATTTGTTCTGATCAAGAAGGCTGATATTGCATCGAAAGAGATGGAGAAGTTCTTTTCTGAGGACGGATCTTTCTCTTACCAGACTGCCTTTACGGTAAATGTCGCAGCCTCTTCAAGTCAGGTAAATTCTGATACTCCTACTCTTAGCATATGTAGTAATTATGCTGATCTTAAACATGAATGTGCTAAATTGAAACATGAATCTGAAACGGTTCATGGTCACAACCAGAGTCTAGTTATTGAACTGTCAAAATGCAAAGAAGCAAACATGGCCTTGGCTCGCAATGAAAAGGATTTCAAATCAGTCATTGAAACTTTAAAGAAAAGTGTTTCCGAATTGTCTAAAACTGTTTTTAACAAACAAACTGGTATTAATAACTACATTAATATTATTGAGGAAACAAAGAAGGAGCTAGCCATGGCGAAATGTGAGTATGAAGCGATCAAACTCAAATTGGAGAGTTATTCTAACTCCCGATATGTGCTTGATCACATCATTGACGTTCAAAACTGAAAGGAAATGTGAAAGGCATTGGGTATAAGTCATGTCCGCCGTCGTTGAGACACAACTATACCAAAATGCCCGATGAAGAGGAAATGCCTCGTTTTGAACCAAGTGTACTTCTTGATTATGACGAGGTCACTACAGGATTAGGGTTCAAATCGGACAGTTCCTCAGCTAGCTCATCTGAAGGAACAAAAAATTCAACATCTACGGAACATAGTGCTCCAACTGTTGAGGACTATGATTCGTCAGATAATGAATCAGATGTGAATGATCAGGATAAATCTCTTAATAAGATGAAAGGAGTAGAAATTCCCATTGAGAATCATATTCTGTGTGATCCTCCTACTCCTACTATGCACTCTGTTGCTAAACAAGAAATAGATCCTATCAAGGAATCTGTGTCTACCGTTAAAAGTGAGAATGTGTTGTATACTTTAGTCGGTGATGGTAAAATATATTCAAACAAAGATTTTCCAATTAAAAACGTCAATCAATCTTTGATTGATAAAGTGTTTGAAGATACTACCAGTAAGTTTTTGGGTAAGGAGATCCTGAGAGTTATTGTAACTCAGTGTGACCCTATTCCAAAATCTGAAGCTAGAAAATAGTACGGAAATCAAAGATTACCGACAAAGTATCAATCTATCGCTTCTAAGGGTAGACAGCAAGATCAACGAGCTCAGAAACCAAAGTTTGAAACAAAGGGAGCTCGTTACAAGAAGAAAAGTAATGAAGTCAAATTTGTAGCATCAAAAGGTACTGATAAAGTGGAGACTTTTGAAAATAAATCAAATACCGAATTTATTCAACATGTCAAAATTTTAAAACGTAATAGTCAAAACAATTACACTCAACACACAAATGGGTGTGATGAAGGAACAAGTACCTTTGGGTCTACAAGTTCGACATCAGGTTGTCAATCAGAATCTCCTAAGTTTGTTGAAAGGATATCTTGTTTTAAATGTGGAGAGTTTGGACACATCATCAAAAACTGTACAAACTCTCACAAAGAAAAGTTTGTTGAGAGAGCCCCTCCTGAAAAAGGTCACCAACAACGCCGTTCTGTTTCACCACAACAAGATAAACGCACTGTTAAAGAACTAGAAACAAAACAACGACGTCAAAACGTCAAGGCGATTGAAAGGGCTTTAAAACCGGAAGTAAAATCTGTTAAAAAGGAACCAAGTTCATTACAACCATTCAAATCAGAAATTTCAAAATTTGTTAATAATACATGGTCTGATAAACGAAAGGAATCTTGGAAACCTAAAACCGGTGAAGTCTCAAGGGGAGACATGAAATTTCCAAATCATCAAGAAATCAAAATCACATTTCTTGATGATCAAGGACGACCCAAGACCACTAAGGCTTGGGTCCCCAATTCCAACTGATTGTTGAATGATATGTGTAGGGTGTTCCAGGAGGAACTGTTTATAGTCATTGGATTGTTGACAGTGGAGCATCTAGGCACATGACTGGCGACTTACGACTTCTTTATGATGTAAAAAACATTAGAGGAGGTTATGTCGCATTTGCTGGAGACAAAGGCGGGTACATCACTGGAGAAGGAATGATCTCCAATGGTGTTGTGAGTTTCGATAAGATCAATTATGTGAGACAAATTGATCACAATCTTCTGAGTGTTTCGCAAATCTGCGATAAGAAGTTCACCGTGCATTTTAATGATGCCGGTTGTTATGTGCTGAAGCCTGGGTTTAAAATTCCAAAAGAATGGATTCTCTTGAAGGCTCCAAGGATTAATGATCTTTATATTCTTGACATGAGCCAAGCGATTACAACATCTGCACAAGTCACTTGTTTTGTCTCGAAAGCCACAGAAAAGGAGTCTATATCTTGGCACAGACGAATGGGGCACATTCACTTGAGAAAAATGAACCATTTGGTGAAAAATAATCTTGTGAATGGTGTGCCTGTGAAGAATTTTCATCTACAAGATGTCTGTGTTTCGTGCCAGAAGGGAAAGCAAGCGAAGAAGTCTCACCCGATTAAGAAAGTCAACACTGTCAGCATACCTCTTGAACGTCTTCATATGGACCTCTTTGGGCCTATGAAACACAGGACAACCTTTGGGGATGCTTATTGTCTGGTGGTTACTGATGACTACTCTAGATTTTCTTGGGTATCGTTTATGGCACACAAGAGTGAAACTCCTGAAGTCCTCAAGAATCTTCTAACTTTACTAGAAAATTTGTACATGTTGAACGTAAAGAGGATCCGAAGCGACAATGGCACTGAGTTCAAAAACCGCATAATGGATGAGTTCTGTACTACAAAGGGCATTCTTCATGAGTATAGTTCTCGCTACACTCCACAACAAAATGGTGTCGCTGAGAGGAAAAATCGAACAATAATAGAAACTGCAAGAACGATGTTAGTAGAGTCGGAGCTTCCTGTTCAGTTCTGGGGGGAAGCTGTGGCGACTGCTTGCTATACTCTAAACAGAGTTCTCACAGTTAAAAGGCATGACAAGACTTGTTTCGAACTATTACACAAAAGGAAACTGGACGTTTCTTACTTAGAACCTTTTGGCGGTCCATGCACTATGATTAAACCGCACGGAAAGTTTGGCGCCAAGGCTATCGAGGGTTTCTTCCTTGGATATGCAACTCCGAATTTTCGTGTGTGGAATTTGACAACCAAAAAGATTAAGTTATGGGGTGAAGTAAAGGTTCAAAGGTATACTAATTCTGTAAGAGCTCCGGGTGATCCTTGGATGTTCGATTATGATGGGCTATTCGACTCCTTTAATCTGCCAACCTTTGATGAAGCATCTGCAGCTGCTCAAATGTTATTGGAAAGTGATAATGCAGTTGCCTCGTCTTTGGTATGACCAATTGTTGTTTACCCTCAAGCTTCTACTTCGGTTAACAATATTGCTCAAAATGAGGAAGTTGAAGGTGCCGATGATTACAATGTGTCGTTGGAAGATGATGTGTTACATGATCAAACTAAAGGCTCTTCGGCTCCAGTTGCTCCTGTTCAAGGTGTTTTTGAAGCAACTACTCATGTGCAGAATGTAGACACTACTGAAGGAAATGCATCTACATCTACGTCTATGCCAGGCGTGGATTTGGTTGTTGATCTTAATTTTAACAATTTGGGTATTAATACTCGTGTTCCTGATGTTCCTGAAACAAGAATTCATGATACTCATCCGCAGCAAAATGTTATTGGAGATGTCCACACAGGAGTGCAAACACGTAATCAGCTGAGAAACAACCAGAATCTTGGTTTGTATTCAGCTATCAGAGAATCAGGTTTGCAAAATGATTGGTCCTTCGCGTGTTATGTTTCACAAGAAGAACCAAAGTCTTGGAAAGAAGCGTTAAAGGATAATTCTTGGGTGGAAGCCATGCAGGAAGAACTTCAACAATTCCAGAAACTGAGTGTCTGGAGACTTGTTGAAAAACCCGACAATTACAAGAAAATTGGTACTCGTTGGGTATACAAATGCAAAAAGGATGATCATGGAGTGGTCCAACAAGGCGAGATTAGTTGTTCAAGGCTTTCGGCAAATCGAGGGAATTGACTACAACGAGGTTTATGCACCTGTTGCACGTCTGGAGGCTATTCGAATCTTTCTAGCTTATGCTTCTTTCAAAGGATTCAAAGTCTATCAGATGGACGTTAAAAGCGCAATCCTTCATGGTATCATTGAAGAAGAGGTGTATGTCGAACAACCTCCTGGTTTTGAAGATCCTATCCATCCCGATCGGGTTTATTTGCTCAACAAAGCTCTCTATGGTTTACATCAAGCACCAAGGGCTTGGTACGCAACTTTATCTACTTATCTGCTGGAGAATGGTTTTCGACGAGGTCTTATCGACTGTACTCTTTTCATCAAGGAAACAGGTAGAGATCTTCTGCTGGTACAGGTATACGTGGATGATATCATTTTTTGTTCAACTAACGATGCTTTGTGCAGGCAATTCGAGCGTGTTATGCAGGAGAAATTCGAAATGAGCGCAATGGGGGAGATGAATTTCTTTTTGGGCCTACAAGTTGAACAAACTGAGTCTGGGATATTCATCCATCAGACTAAATATGTTGGTGACATCTTGAGCCGGTTTCAGATGTCTGATGCAACGCCCATTGGCACCCCACTTCCGACTAATCACGGGACTACTCCGGACTTGAAGGGTGAAAGTGTCAAATCTTCTTATTACCGTGCTATGATCGGATCTTTAATGTATCTCACTGCCTCGAGGCCTGACATAATGTATCCAACATGCCTGCTCGCAAGATATCAAGCCAACCCGAAGGCATCTCATCTGGCTGCTGTAAAAAGGATTTTTCGCTATTTAAAGGGTTGCCCAGACACCGGTCTCTGGTACCCTAAGGATGATAGTTTTGATTTGATCGCGTTCAGTGATTCTGATTTTGGTGGCTGCAAAATAGATGGAAAATCCACAACGGCTGGATGTCAGTTTTTAGGAAATCGCCTGGTCACATGGCAATGCAAGAAGCAGACTTGTGTCGCTACATCAACTTGTGAGGCTGAATACATTGCTGCCTCAAGCTGTTGCTCTCAAGTTCTGTGGATTCAGCAACAATTGCGCGACTACGGTTTTGAATTCCTATTTACTTCTATTTTTGTTGATAATAATGTTGCCTTACAGATTACTAGAAACCCTGTGCAACACTCAAAGACCAAACACATCAAAATTAAGTATCATTTCATACGTGATTGTTTTGATAAAAGACTAATCGATGTTGTTAAGGTCCACACTGATGAACAACGTACAGACCTTTTTTACAAAAGCTTTTGACAAACCTCGCTTTGACTATCTTTTGTTGGTCAATGGCATTAAGGTGAAACAAGAGTAAAACTTCTTTCGGCAGATCGTTTTCGTAAATATTTTCTTAAACTCAAAAATACAAAAAGATTTTCAATTTATTTATCTTTTCGCATTTTAGGGGGAGAAATTTCAAGAAAATACAAAAACATGTGAAAAATTCAAAAATCCAAAAATATGTCGTTTACTTTCTGTCTTTAAGTTTGAAAATTTTGAAAAAGTTCAAAAACATTATAAAATCAAAAATGAGTTTCTTGGATAAAAGAAAGGAAAATGATGATATACAGTGGTGTAGTCTGTCAATATGGTCAAAAACAAAAAGAAAAATTGAAAAATGATAAGTAGCTCTACTAACGATGTATCGGTAGGCTCACAATCAGACTAAAATGTGCAGGATGATATAAACCTAACAGACTTCAAGTCAGGTGGGAACCATTCATTGGCATATGGTCTTGGTACCGAAATTTCGTTTGAGAGATTGCCGAGGTTCTGAGATATGCGATCTTTATGCTGTCTTATCATCTGGGTATCATGGTTGTATCTTTTACCGAAAAATAACGGAGACGAAGTCTAGATCTTCCATATACTATACATACGTGTCATATTGCATACGACCTCAATAAGTGATCAACAATCACATGTTCAAACAAAATAAGTGATAATATATCACAGGTTTCTTGCGGGAGTCAAGTTCGTCTCTTTGTCTGTACGTTGGTACTAACCTGTTCACGGACTTGCTCCTGTGCCCTCATGCATCTGAAAATCAAGTTCCTCATCAATAAGTGATTCTATCACATAGGGCTTGTTTTCAATCAAAAAAATAAGTGAGTTTCCCACATCTTTTATACGGTCAAACGGATGATAAGCAGTATACTCACCAGTAAGATGAACTCTCGTGCATACCTTGATACGGGAATGTGTCGTGAGTGGATGAACACCGACAAGTAAGTATAATTCATACCGTAAATCATATCTCCTAATTATTACATCTGATAAGCTTTAGCTTATGTGGATAACAATATCGATAATTGTGGTAGGATACTTATCTAAAACTTTAAACAGAAATAATAAAACCGTTTTGACAAAGACCGTAAGCTGGTATGATTCTCTTACCTTGAATCTCGCAAAAAGTTTACTTTTGTACAGTGTCTTTATGCTTATTATTACTTTTCGTTAGTTTACCGCATTTTTAATTCTGTTTTAGTGTAATTTGTAAAGTTCGTTTTTTATTAGCCGAAGTTGAAACTCGAATTTCTGCCGAAAAGCCCGAAACCGACTTGGTTGTGATTTCACTTCTTCATAAAATGTCCTTTTGCATTTGGTAAATCTAACACAAGGCAAAATCTTTTTCAAAATGTTTCAAAATCAAAGACTTGGTGTTTCTGTGTTTGACTAGTCAACGAAGACTCCTTTTGGTCATCGACGAACCTTCTTGTTCGACGAAGTTTCATTCTTCGTCGAGATCAAAATGGACTAATTCATTTTGGCCCATCAAGAGTCTTCGTCGAGCCCAAACCAATTAAATCTTCGTCGAGCCCAAACCAATTTAATCTTCGTCGGCCCAAACCAATCTTCGTGGCAAATCAATCTTCATCAAGGGGGTCCAGGTATAAAAAGGGGACCCTGTGCATTATTGGTTTCACTTCTTTCAAAATCACACTCCAAAACACCCATTGTTCATCATCTCTTTCACCGATAAACCTTCAACCGACGTAAAACCTCTTTGTTTTATCAGTTGTTTTTAAACAATCCAAGGTATCATCACGGATCAAAAACTCGATTGAAACCATTTAAACCAACTGATTTTGACCATTGATTGCTTGAAACCCTCATTAACTCGTTGATGCTTGTTTATTCAATATACGTATCTGCTTATGTTCTTTGATTACTTGTTTCATAATGACTTGATATGGTAGAATGTAACAGGTTTGTGTATGGTTTTGAGCATATGTTTTGGCTATTCATAACCTAGGTTTCTGTTTGGGTTTATAATAGGGTTAATCAGGGGTGGTTGTTATTGAATCAGTTTCTGTTTAATGACTATGTGTTTAGTTTTGAATCATAAAGGGGTGTCATATACCGTTGATGTGTTTGAAATGGTAAATCGATTCAACAGGAGGTGTGGGTTAATGTTGGTTAAACTTCTGGGTGTTGAGGTTTCAAATATTGGTCATTTGATTGTGGTTTACTGTCTTTTTTATGTTGAATGAACTGTAAAATTAACACAGTTCGGCGAACAATCTGTATGAAGAAAATCCCCAAATTTCTATTTGGAACGGCGAACCCTAAATTGACGAACCTTAAGGTGACGAAGATTCAATCTTCGTCATAAGCTTGTGCGATGAACCACCTATGGTCATCGAAGAAACAATCTTCGTTGACTACAGTTGACCATTACTGACCATTCATTCTTCGTCAAGCTAAGGCGACGAAGATTCAATCTTCGTCATCAAAGAATCAATCTTCGTCACAAGGACCATTCTTCGTCAGTTCAACACTTAGAAAATTTTCATGTTTGTCAAATATGCAACTGTTATACAGTATATATATTTATACACGATTAATGTTCACAATGTACATTAAATGTGTATACATGTTTGTATTCTTTAAGTGTTATGTATCTTTGTCTTATTGCAGGTATTTGTTGAATACAGAATGGCTCCGAAAGAACGAAAACGTAAACCTGCCACAAAGAAAACTAACAAAACGGAAGAAGAAATCATGTCCGAACCTCGACACAATATGGTAGCTTACTTAGATCCAGAAGGAAAGCTTGACGCTTACAAGGAGATTACTCAATGGTTGAGGGAATCACGGATAAACAAAGCAATCACATTCTCAACGCCGGTTTACAAGTCTCTTATTAAAGAATTCTGGAATTCAGCGAACGTGATTGAAGTCGACGGAAAGGAGCTGATTCAGGGGTAGGTTAACAAGTTGAATGCAGATGTATCTCCGGATATACTGAACTCTGTTTTGGAACTTCAAGATGATGCCAATGCTCCAGATTCTATTCCGATCATGTGCACACGTGGATGTTTACTTAGAATGAAGTGCACCGGTGATATCTTTGCAGGACAGATCAACAAAGCTAAATTTCCTTGATTAAAACCAAATATTTTTTAGTTTTTTCAAGTTGTTTATGATTTTCATGAAACTGATATTTTTTAAAAGTTTATGTTTTTAAGAAAAAGTTTCTGAAATCTGGGAAAATCAGTCTCTGTCGTGTTATTTTGCTATAAGTTTCATTGAAAACCTTGTTATAGTGCATGCCTACATGTTAGTGTTTGGTTTTTGTTGAAAGTTTAAGCAAAATAGTGTTTCGGAAAATTTCTCCGGTGAAAACTTGGCAGGAATATTCATCAAGTTCATAGTTGCATTCAAAATGTTCTTGACTATCTTCAAAGTGTTCTTGATAATATCTATTGTTTGATCTATATCTGAGTTTGAATTATTTGTTTGCATTATTGATCTGTCATTAAAATATAATTGTTTGACAAATTGGGTTGTTTGACAAATTGGTAAAATGATGATGGATTGGGTCTGTCACACAGCAAGTTGTTAGCTTGAAAAACGTGTCACCAACTTGTGTCATATAATATTCGTTCTGTTTTTGCAAAATATCTAATTGTTCGTCAAGTTGTGTTAAACGAAGTCCTAATCTTCGTCAAAATTGTTTCAGGCGAAGATTACCATTCTTCGTTAAAGTTGTGTTTGACGAAGATTCAAACCTTCGTCGCACAGGACTTCGTCGCCTTAAACTTCGTCGTTCTTTATCTTCGTCGTTCCTTATCTTCGTCGTTCAATACTTCGTCGCTTTAACTTCATCGTTCAATACTTCGTCATACACATTTCATCATCTGAATTGTCATTTGTTAACAGAAGTTTGCAAAACTATCTTAACCATTTCTTTTCAAGTGTTTGATCAGGTACACTCATATATATATCAATCATGAGTACTAGCCCTTGGGAATGGAGCAGTAGCTCAAGTACGGCTCAAGATCCGACCTCCGCAGCGGCGTGGATCAAGAATATGATGCCACAACAAACAATCTCTGCAGGTCAATGGGCATGCGTAGCAAATCAAAATCAAAGTATACCGAATTTGCTAATGAGCGAAAGTGAAACGGGTAGCAACAATCGACTGCCAAAGCTAAATCACATGAATGACTATCCATCTTGGAAAGGCCGATTTCATACTTACGTTCTAGGGCAAAACACGGAGCTATGGATATGTTTCACTACACCATACAACACAGCTCTTGAAGAAGCAGGTTCAAATCCAACAACATTGGCAAATATGACTGAAACAGACAAGAAAGCGTACGATCTTGAAAAGAAGGCGTTTGCTATCTTGACGCAAGCTCTCCACAAAGACATATATCACCAATTCTCTTATTGTGATACAACAAAAGCCTTGTGGGACATCCTAGTTACAAGAGGAGAAGGGAATGCGGCGACAAGGAAGACTCGCCAAGACTTGTTAATAAAGAAAAGAGTCGGAGTTGTTTTTGCTTCAAATCTCCTGCGCTTTTCATCTATTATAAGTTTGACACAATTAATATATTCCAACAGTCCAGGAAACAATCAAAATGTAATAACTAGCTGAACTATTGACATGAATCCAAGATTTAGGCAACAGGTTGTCTTTAAAAGCCAATAGGTTCCAACTTAATAAGCTGAACTATTGACTGGATGCAACCAATGAATAATAAAAGAAACTACTCATTAGGATCACAAGTCAACGTATTCAGCAAAACTTATTTGGATTGAATAGCCAAAAGGAACCCAGCTACATCTCAGCTAATCTTTCGAGGAGGCATCAATCAGTTGAAGCAACTCTATCCTGTTCAAGATTGTGGCCACTCGTTGAAGAATGCTATTCATGTACTCCATATTTTGTTCCGGTATCTACATATAGACATATAGAATCGGATTCTTTTAATCTAGCAACTCAACATATTCTTGCAAAGGTGGCATATATCATGGTAACTTGGAAAGATGATAAGAAAAGGAAGATGACAGTAGGAAATTGCAAGAACCAATGATCAAGGATATCTATAAATAGCTGGTTTCTCAGACAGCTAATGCAGGTGAAATCAGTAAGACAATAAGAAGAGAGGTTCTTACATGAAGAGAAGAGTCTTGTTTGGTAGCCAAGGATGACTTGCCTCCTCACACCTCATGGTGTTGGAATGTAATGCCTTGTTTTATTTACGAGGCAGGTTGCTCCTTGTCTTACTGACATGATCTTCTTGCTCATGTTAGATCATTTCTTCGTGAGTTTGTGTTCTAAAAGGATCTGGAAAACATGTTTTTGTAGGCTGAAACAATTTTTAGGTGTGCGTACGTGAACTGCGATATTAGAGTATACTACCCCATATGTCTACTTTAATCCTTGTTCTTCTCATTTCTTTTTATTTACTCTTCTTTTACCTATTAACCACCTAGGCATCCATGCACGTAGCTTTTTATCTTTCTTAATTAATTATTTGTTTTCCCATATAGAGCGAAAAATCTAATCAAAGCATTAGTTTGATTAGTTAAGATTACCAGATAGTGCACTTGTATTTGTATGCATGTGTTTTAGTTCAAACCAGAGGGCGGCGGATATTGAGAAGGACCTCAAGGTAAACAATTTCCAATCCATGTGCATGTGTCAAATGGTCCAGCTTAACTTATCATATTATATCATTTTACCTCAAAGTTCAATTATATGTAAATCATACGTCGCCATTTTAGTTCTTAATATGTTCTTTTTAGGGACTGAAAAATAATCTCAGCTGCCATGTTATTTTAGTCCCGCGAATATGTGTTTTTAGAGTCTGAAAATCAGTCTGGAAAGGGGCAGAGATGAGAGATCGAGTGCAGGTGCAATGTTTTCAAGAATGAAGATGTATGCATAGATGAAAAACAAGCCAGAAGATGTTCGTGATTGGCCACCAGATTGTGGAACCAAGCGAAGATAAAGTTGTGAAGCAGAAGAAACTTGAAGTTGTGGAGATTTCTGTGAAGAATATGATGAAGTTTAAGCAGTGGAGTAGTAAACTTAAACTTAGTCTATAAGCATTATTAGTACTTATATATAATGTATGTATGTATGTATGTATGTATGTATGTATGTATGTATGTATGTATGTATGTATGTATGTATGTATGTATGTATGTATGTATGTATGTATGTATGTATGTATGTATGTATGTATGTATGTATGTATGTATATGTCTATATTAGTATGGGTCAAGTAACCAAATGGGTCAATAGGAAGTTAGTTGATTACCTGCAACCTATATAAGGTAGTTATATCGGTTAAAGTTAGTTTTGGCGTAGTTACCAGTTGGTAGTTAAGTAACTACCTTTGGCAACGATTCTGTCAGTTAGGTTGGGTAGCCTATAAATAGGTCATTTGTATCAATGTAATATAGAGTCGAATATATATGCAATATTTTGTGTATGTATACTGCAAATCTTTGTTAAAAACCTGTGTTTTGCATCCCCTAATTCCAACAAAGAGGACATAAAGAAAATATGTACTTTTAGTAATAAGTGAAAGTGAATTTTTATTGATGGTTGTATTAGATGATTAAAAACTTATGACTTAGTTATCATTATTATTGTTCATTATGTAATTAATGTATGTGACATCATAGTACACTTATGTATCGTAGGTAGATAAGATCGAAATGGTGTGACTCTAGTTGTGCCAGTTAGACTTTGGCGCCAAATAACCGTTTGAAGTATGTGTTGATACATATTTTGTGGACACGACTCGGCTCGGTTCGACTCAGCTCAGTTCGACTTGGTTTCGACTCGGTTGAAAGGACGTCAGAGACTTGAAGACACGAAGATCGAGACAAAGCTACAGCCAAGGGGGAGTTTGTTGGTGCACTTGTGTCTGTACCTTGTCTGTATTTTGTCATGATACCAAAGGATGTCTTGTGTTAGTCTGAGTTACGTCTTAGGTTTGTTATTATGTGTGTTCGATGTAAGTTTGACCAAGTCAACCATCCTCCTGGTTTGACTTGATCAAACAGTTAGAATATTGTTTGTAAGATGTTTGTGTCGAAGGATGAGTCATCGAAGGATTGTTTATATCCTTCGATCAGCTCGAAAGATAAACCTTCGATGGATACAGATGGACCTCGAAGGATATCATCCTTCGAGGTATATGTGGATCCTTCGGTAGGTTTCAGATCGATAGATGATCCTTCGATCAGTCTATCTGATCCTTCGACCAGACGATCTGTCATGGGTATATATACTCATGTAATGTGTTCACTTCATAAGAGTGTGTGAGGTGTGAGTGAACTTAGTCTTGTAGAGAGCGTATTTTCAGTTTGGTCAAGGGCTGTAACCGTGTCCACTGAAATACAAGAGAAAACTTTGATATCTCGTGTGTCTACCTTTCTCTTTGTCGCTTGTGTTCTCATATAAACTACCGGTTTGCATTCTAGCTTGGATTCCGCACTTGCTAGTGTGTTAAACATAACAAGGATTAGGTTTGACCTCAACCTCCGAGGGACCTACAAGTGGTATCAGAGCCGTGGCTCTTTTCCTTGTTAAAAACCGAGTTTATACAAGACTTTGGAGTGTTTGGACAAAACTCACATGGTTTAGCACCCGTTTTTAGTGTTTTTCTCGCATTTCTTGTCGTAAAAACGTGTTCTAAACTAACCGGGTGTGTTAAAGGACGGGTTGGGTAACTTAAAAACTTGTTTTTAAGAAGTTTGGTCATCTCCGGCCAAATTCCGGCTTACTCCGGTGACCGGTTTCTGGATAAGAACCTTCGTTTTTTTAGTAATATTTTATTGTTCAAATCTTGTTTTGGTAGAAAGGCGTGGTCTGAGCATACCTTCTGCCGAAAGCTTTCTACCAACCAATCACCTTTTCACCAACCTGTCACTTTTGTCAACTGTGTCAGTACAGATCGAAGGATATCCTTCGAAGTCGAAAGATCATCTTTCGATTAAAGGAAGTTCGATAGATAATCATCCTTCGAACATCCTTCGAAGTCTGTGACTTATCCTTCGTTCCAAGGAATCTTTTTGAAGGATATATCTTTCGATCTACAGTTCTTATTCGAAAGATAAGGATCCTTCGATTGGAGAATCTTTCGAATTCATTGTTCGAAATTCAACAGTGATCTTTCGAACACGGTTGATCCTTCGAACAAGTTTTGTTCTTTCGATCCTAGTCTGTTTAAGTTTAACAAGTTTGTGTTTTTCAGGTCTTTCGATCAAGGATCCTTCGGCTGGTTGTTATCATTCGAGATATTAACATAGTTTGTGAAAATTAAATTTTTAAAAAGGGAAAACTTGTTTATCAATTTTTAAATCAATTTTCACTTAATATATTAATTATTTAAAATGGGAACAAACGGTCAGTGGGATCCAACCGCGTGGACTTTGACTCCACGATCATCAGCTACACAATCATCAGCTACGCAATCTGCGTCAGATTTCGACAAAACTGCATGGATGCGAGCTATTGCCCCACCTCAAGCTGCAATGATAACTGCAAATCAATGGGCATTGGTCACAAATCAAAGCAGCAGCATTCAATCAATGATGCAGAACGACAGTGAAACTGGTACAAGCACAAAACCGCCAAAGCTAAATCACATCAATGATTGGGGATGGTGGAAAGAAAGGCTGAGAACTTATGTTCAGGGGCAAGGTCAAGATCTATGGATGTGCTTCTTCACCGCATTTGACAATGATTTGGAAGTTACAGGATCTAATCCACAAACTTACAGCACTCTGTCTGATGATGATAAGAAGAAATTTGAGTTAGAAAAGAAAGCATTCATGATTCTCACACAAGCTCTTCACAGAGACATTTACCACCAGTTCGTTTACTGCACGACTACTAAAAGCTTGTGGGATATGCTCACGTTACGATGTGAAGGAAATGCTCAATCTAGAAAGATCAAGCAAGAATTACTGAAGAAAGAGTTTGAAGGATTCACGTGTATGGAGAATGAGACTTTGGCAGAGTTATCTACAAGGTTCCATCACTTGTTGAGCGAGATGTTTGCTTTTAGAGTCACTGCCACTCCACAAGAAATGGTGAAGAGATTCGATGATAGCTTACCATCAAAGTGGAGCAGTTTTCTTGAAATTCTCAAAGAAAATGGTGTTTTAGACACAATCAACGTTTATGAGTTAATTCAAAAATTGGAGAACAAGGATGTAGAAGAAAAGCTTAAGGCAAAAAGAACACTAACTCCTCAAAATCCAGAGATGTACTTTGGGATTGCAGGAGGTATCAGTGGAGAAAAACCAGCTTCTCAACACGCGAAGCTTCAAACAGCTTTCATCTCAAACACAGGACCTTCCACAACAGATCAGTTTGATCCTTCAGCATACACGATGTATTCAAGACCAGGTTCTTCTTCTCAACAACAGTATGTGCAACCGACAGCTCAGCAATTCACACCACCGCCTTTCTTAGACCCAAGCAGAGCTCAGCAGCAACAACCGCAACAGCAAGGGTTTTATGGAAGCTCTTCAAACTTTCAAGCCACTTCCAATCCGAACACAGTCAGATTAGACACTTCCAACTTTTCCAAAGTCAGTGTCGAAATAGCCAAGGAGCATATGGAGATGTTGAACACCTTGGTTAGTGCTTATTGTGGATTGGTCGCAGGTCAGATTGGGAATATCAATCTAACCAATGAAGATTATCAGCAAGTGGATAGAGAAGAGTTTGAAATGATGGATATCAAATGGGCTCTTGCTAGTGCAATTCGAAGAGCAAAGGAGTTTATGGAAAGGACGGGGAGAACCAACTTGGATAGCAACAACAACACCAAGTATGGTTTTGATAAGAATGCTGTCACTTGCTTCAATTGTGGTGAAAAGGGTCACTTCAAGCGGGAGTGTCAGAAACCACCTAAGCAAGGAAATCAGAATCCCTTCAGGAATCAAGGACAGCCACAACAGCAACTGAACAACAATTCTGTCAGATCAATAGTTCCCGTTGGAGGAAATGCATCCGGATCCACAAACACTAATTCCCACAGAGGATTGGTTGTTCAAGCTGATGAAATCTGCAACTGGAACATTCAGCTTGGAGAAGGAGGAAATGGTGGAACAGCATGTTATGCTAAAGTGATTGAGAAGGTAGTAGAACCCGTGTCTGCTGGTGATTCTTCAGAAGATGAAGATAGTTCGGGTTATAGTGGGAGCATGGATGGGGAATCACTTGATGCTGGTGATTTATCAAGTGATGCTTTAGATTTGAAGGTTGATGAGCTTTTGGCTGAAGCTGAAGCATTATGCAAGAGGAGATCTATTCTCTGCCAGAAATCTGCTGGAACTTCCGAGAAGCTTGCTCAGTTCTTCTCTGAAGATGGATCTTTTTCTTTTCATACAGCCCTTATGGCTCACGTAGAAGGTCAAACTTCTCAGGTATGTGATACTAATTCTGACTCTATTTCTGTTCCTATTGAATGTGCAAAGTGCTTAAAATATGCTGAAAAGGAAAGTCAGTTTGAAATCACACACAAACACAATCAAGAATTGATTGTAGATCTTTCTAAAGCAACCGAAGCTAACTTGTTTTTAACCAGAAATGAAAAGGAATTTAAAGCAACAATTGCGTCATTAAGACATGATGTTTCAGAATTACAAAAGGTTGTTTTGCGAAAACAACATGCTAACAATAATCTTATTGACACAATTGAAAAGCAAATGGTAGAGTTGGCAACAGCTCAATGTGAATGTGAGACAATTAAGCAGAAACTGGAAAGCTATTCCAATTCCCGCTATGTATTGGATCACATCATTGACGTTCAAAAGAAAAAGGGGGATGCAAGATGTATTGGATTCAAATCATGTCCTCCCCCAATGAATCACAATTACTCCAAATTGCCTGATGACGAGGATATGCCCCGTTTTGAACCTACTGTGCCACTCGGTCTAGATGACTTTGCAGCAGGCCTCGGGTTCACAACTGGTACATCATCCTTGGGTCAATCAGAATCTGAGAATGTGACAGATTCATCGTGTGTTAAGGAACAGAGTCCTCCCATTGTTGAGGATGCTGATTCTTCGGACGATGAATCTGAAGAAATTGTGAAACAACAGTCTAACTCGGTTACAACAGATATTCCAATCGAGAATCACATCTTGTGTGATCCACCAGTGAAACCGAGTAAGACTGAAATGTCAAAAGCAATGGAGTCCATTGTATCTAGCCTTGAAGGGAATAATTTGTTGTACACGCTCAAAGGAGATAGCAAAATCTACTCTAACAAAGATTTTCCAATTAAAAATGTAAATCAAGATTTAATTGAGCAAATTTTTGAAGGATGCACTGATAAGTTTTTGGGGAACAAAAGTGGCAAAGTTACCGTCACTCAATGTGATCCAATTCCGTGTGAACAAATTAGAAAACAATACGGAAACCAAAAACTACCAATTGAGCGAAAACAACAAATCAATTCCGGAAAAGGTAAGGTACAGGGAAAGAAGGCTCAGAACAAGAATGTTCAAGCACCTAAAGTTCAGCAGCCTAAGACTGAACAACCAAAGGTTCAACAATCTAAAGTTGAACAGTCTAAGGCTACTCAACCTAAGGCTGCACAACCTAAAATTCAACAATCAAAGGTTGAGCAACCTAAGGTTCAACAACAAAAGGTGCAAAACAAAAGAGCTCCTGTTAAGAAACGAGAACCGAAAATGAACTTTGTTGGATCCACAGGTTCAGACAAACTTGAAACATTTCAGGATAAATCTAACGTTGATTTTGTAAAACAAGTTAGAATTTTAAAACGAAATGATCAGAATAATTACACCCAACACACCAACGGATGTGATTTAGGTCCAAGCACGTCTAGATCACAAGGTTCATTGTCTGATTCTCCGTCTGGTCATCAACATGTTTCTCCGAAGTTTGTAGAGCGGAGAACATGTTTTGAATGTGGCACAGTTGGGCATATTGTAAGATATTGCCCACACGTGCAAAAGCTGAAGTCAAAAAGGAGTGCTCCCCAAGAAATCGATTACCAAAAACGATCACGATCAGTTTCCCCGAAACAAAACCCATGTGTCTTGAAAGAAAGGGAAAAGAAGTTAAAGCAAAAGAATCAAAAGGTAATTGAAAAGGCCTTAAAATCAGAGGTCAAAGAAGAAAAACCTGAAACTGTAAAACCAGTAAATGCTAAAACAATAAATTCAAATACTGGTAAAGGACAAACAGCTTGGAAGCAAAAGCAGGTAATTCAATCAGGGGGAGCACCACAGGTTCTTTTTCCTAATCATCAAGTGATTGAGATCACTTTCCTTGATGATCAAGGACGACCCAAGTCCACAAAGGCTTGGGTCCCCCTCTCCAACTAATCTCTAAGTGAGTGTGCAGAATGTTCCAGGAGGAACTATTGATAGTCGTAAGATTGTTGATAGTGGAGCGTCCTTGCACAAAATAGGCGACAGAAGAAATTGTTGCCTTTGATGGAGAGAAAATGAAAAGGGAAACAGAGTTGTCTGTTGAAAGAAATTGATAACTTCGACAAAATGCAAATCATTTCAAAGTTTGATTGTTAAAGGCTTTAATCGGGTCCCCGGGATAGATTCAACCAAAATGTACGCACCTGCAGCACGTTTGAAGTTCAAAATCAACAAGATGAACGTGCAGTGTACATTTTTACTCGGTGTGATTGAAGAAAATGTGTTTGTTGAACAAACCAACCGGGTGTGCGGATGCCTTGGCATGGGTTGAACAACCGCACACTATTTCTCAAGAGAAAGACAAAAACCTTCGCTGGTGCAATGTGGAAGACCAGCCGGACCCAAAGGTTTATGATCTTGTTGCTGTCAAGAGACTTCTAAGTAGCTACAAATAATCGACTTTGAAGTCCACACCGGGTGGATATCCAGTTTGGGAGAGCGCTCAGATTCCTTGCAATGCACGAGGCAGTTGCAGGATACGGTTTTAAATTTCTAATCTCTCCTATACTTGTCGATATTTAAGCTGCTTTGTGAATTATTATCTCGTACAGCACTCTTTGACCAGACACGTTGGACACGAATATCACCTCACACGTGATTGTTTCACTATGAAACTTGTCAATGTTGTCATGGTCCGCACCGCTTACCGACATGCCAACTCATTTTTCCAAAATTCAAGAAATCTTTTTCTGATTAAAACTTAATTTTGGTAAACGGCATTGAGGTAAAACATGAGTTAACCAACATCGGAAAATCATTTTTTGTAAATACCTTTGTGTTTTAAATTTATCTTACTTTGTTGATTTTAGGGGGAGTAAATCCAAAATTTGAAAATCCAAAAACATCGAAAAATTTCAAAAACACAAAAACAATAGAAAAACAAAAATGAGTTTCCTGGCGAGCAAAAGAGAAAATGATAGTACATCAGTGGTCTGTCCAAACCTCTTTAAACCTAAAATGAAAAACGATAAGCAGCTCTATATAAGATGTATCGGTAGGTTCACAATCATTTTAAAGTGTGCAGGGTGATATAAACTTAAATACGACTGAAGACCAGGTGGGAACCACTCATTGGCATATGGTCTTGGTACCGAAATTTCGTTTGAGAGATTGCCGAGGTTCTGAGATATTCGGTCTTTATGCTGCTTATCATCTGGGTATCATGGTTGTATCTTTTACCGAAATATAACGGGGACGCAAGTCTAGATCTTCCATGATACCATACATACGTGTACATACTGCATTCGACCTCAATAAGTGATCAACAATCACATGTCCCCAAATAAGTGATAATATATCACATTTTTCCGGGAGTCAAGTTCGTCTCTTTGCTGTACGAAAGTACTGACCTGTTCACGGACTTGCTCCTGTGCCCTCGTGCATCTGAAAATCAAGTTCCTCATCAATAAGTGATTCTATCACATAGGGCTTGTTTTCAATCAAAATAAGTGAGTTTCTCACATCATATACGGTCAAACAGATGACAATCGGTATACTCACCGGTAAGATGAACCCTCGTGCATACCTTGATACGGGAATGTGTCGTGATGTGGATGAACACCGGTCGGTAAGTATAAATCATACCTTAACGTATCCCCTCGCCATGATTACAAATGATAAGTTGAGCTTATGTGGACAACAATACCGATAATCGTTATAGGATGCTTATCTTAATGTTAACTAATTGAACAAAGAGAGCGTTTTGGCATGACCGTACATTGATATGATTCTCTTACCCTCGAAACTCGCAAAAAGAATGTCTGTAAATATTTGTTTACTGCTTTCGTTTATGCATCTTTGTATATATTTATTTATTGCTTTCCGTCTTTACATTTGAAAATTTCAAAATTCCAAAAAGATTTTAGGTGTGTTTTTATATAAACTTTATAAAATCCAAAAAGATTTTGCTTCTAGTTTATTTTTGATTGACTGATGTTGGAACTCGAGTCTATCCTACCCAAAAATCCTGATCGTAAGCCGGAAAACAATTGCACCTTCATAAACTGTCAAAGTTAACGAGTTTTGAAAGTTAAGAACTAAAATTGAACAAATTTGTTTAAACTTTCAAACTGTTGTCGGTCGGTAGTTGATTGAGATTTGATCTCATATGTGTCATTTGTTTAAATGTTAACTATATTCCAAGCGGTTGTTCTCATTATGCGTTTAGCTTTCTTGCATGTGCAGATGCTAAAGGCGAGGAGAACATGTTCGATGACAAGCTTTGGAATGAAGACACGAAGTGGAGGCACTCAAAGGATAAAATGATCGAGTTGCCGCTGACCCTTCATCAACACCACAAGGATCTGAAGATTTGACAAGTAAAAAGATTCACGAGCATGACTCAATGGAGAGTTCAATCTAAGGGGGAGTTTATTGACACACTACCTAAATGAAAAGGGGAGTTTGTTGATACACTTTCTACTTACGACGCGTGAAGACTTTGAAGATCCTCCGACGTGGAAGACATCGAAGTTGAACCTCACGAGTAGCGTCCAAGGGGGAGTTTGTTGATACATATTTTGTGGACACGACTCGGCTCGGTTCGACTCAGCTCAGTTCGACTTGGTTTCGACTCGGTTGAAAGGACGTCAGAGACTTGAAGACACGAAGATCGAGACAAAGCTACAGCCAAGGGGGAGTTTGTTGGTGCACTTGTGTCTGTACCTTGTCTGTATTTTGTCATGATACCAAACGATGTCTTGTGTTAGTCTGAGTTACGTCTTAGGTTTGTTATTATGTGTGTTCGATGTAAGTTTGACCAAGTCAACCATCCTCCTGGTTTGACTTGATCAAACAGTTAGAACATTGTTTGTAAGATGTTTGTGTCGAAGGATGAGTCATCGAAGGATTGTTTATATCCTTCGATGAGCTCGAAAGATAAACCTTCGATGGATACAGATGGACCTCGAAGGATATCATCCTTCGAGGTATATGTGGATCCTTCGGTAGGTTTCAGATCGATAGATGATCCTTCGATCAGTCTATCTGATCCTTCGACCAGACGATCTGTCATGGGTATATATACTCATGTAATGTGTTCACTTCATAAGAGTGTGTGAGGTGTGAGTGAACTTAGTCTTGTAGAGAGCATATTTTCAGTTTGGTCAAGGGCTGTAACCGTGTCCACTGAAATACAAGAGAAAACTTTGATATCTCGTGTGTCTACCTTTCTCTTTGTCGCTTGTGTTCTCATATAAACTACCGGTTTGCATTCTAGCTTGGATTCCGCACTTGCTAGTGTGTTAAACATAACAAGGATTAGGTTTGACCTCAACCTCCGAGGGACCTACAGTATCTATATATATGATGATTATTATCATTGATCATCACCAGGGAATAATAACTTATTATCCTATCTTTAATCCATCGTGCATTATACACTCTACAATAACACACAATCATTACCACACTCCTGATTTCACTCCAACAGGTTATTTCTAATTTAACGTGGCCAATGACATTTAGCAACTGAAAAAGGTTCAGAGTCGCGTAACGTTGGCAACAAGGGGCTCTGTAAATCTGTAAAAAAAATACAATCAAATAATCTGAGTATTGCATCAGAAAAATAAAGCAAACCAATACCACCACTATCATGCATGGCTTATATTTTAAGCCAGAAGGTAAAAATTGAGGATCATGAGGTATCAATGTGCATGTAGCAAAAGCATCATATGTTTATCCACTTACTTCAGAGGAAGACAAGAAGCATAAAAACTGAAAAGGTGTTGTTTTATGTTTCTTCCACCTCATCATTTATTATTATCTCTATTAGGAATACAGAATATATATTGACTTAATCCATATTACAGTAATAAATCAACTACCAAAGTGTTCAAAAAAATGTCAAAGTCATATTGACGTGCATATATCTACACAGAAGTTGCATACGTTATGCATAATCAGAGCTAAAATTAAGTGAATAGAGATGATAGAAGAGCATATTTTAATTTCTTTTATTTTTCTTTGAACGAAGAGCATATGCTAATTAGTGCAAAAGGCCAACTTGGGTGCAAAACTAATAATAGTTCAAGGCAGAAGGCAAACATTGAGGAATTTGAGGTGCATATATTCCAGTCCATGTGCACGATCAGATGCTTTGACTTTATTAGGAATGCAATCATGCATCATCAAATTTGGAATAAGATATGCTTAAAGGTGTGTTGTGTCTTTCAAATTGTAAGTCGAATTAACTTCATAATAGATGTGAAAATCAAAATGGCTAATCTTTGTTCAAATTGCAAATCTTTGTTAAAAACCTGTGTTTTGCATCCCCTAATTCCAACATAGAGGACATAAAGAAAATATGTACATTTAGTAATAAGTGAAAGTGAATTTTTATTGATGGTTGTATTAGATGATTAAAAACTTATGACTTAGTTATCATTATTATTGTTCATTATGTAATTAATGTATGTGACATCATAGTACACTTATGTATCGTAGGTAGATAAGATTGAAATGGTGTGACTCTATAGTTGTGTCCGTTAGACTTTGGCGCCAAATAACCGTTTGAAGTATGTATATATATGATGATTATTATCATTGATCATCACCAGGGAATAATAACTTTATTATCCTATCTTTAATCCATCGCGCATTACCCGATCCCTTGATATCATACACTCTACAATAACACAATCATTACCACACTTCTGATTTAACTCCAACAGGTTGTTTCTAATTTAACGTGGCCAATGACATTTAGAAACTGAAAAAGGTTCAGATTGAGTCGCGTAACGTTGGCAACAAGGGGCTCTGTAAATCTATAGAAAAATTCAATCAAATAATCTGAGTATTGCATCAGATAAATTAAGCAAACCAAAACCTCCACTATCATGCATGGCTTATATTTTAAGCTAGAAGGTAAAAATTGTGGATCATGAGGTATCAACGTGCATCTTGCAAAAGTATCATATGTTTATCCACTTACTGCAGAGGAAGACAAGAAGCATAAAAACTGAAAAGGTGTTGTTTTATGTTTCTTCCGCCTCATCATTTATCATTATCTCTATTAGGAATACAGAATATATATTGACTTAATCCATATTACAGTAATAAATCAACTACAAAAGTGTTCACAAAAAAATGTCAAAACGTTATGCATAATCAGAGCTAAAATTAAGTGAATAGATATGATAGAAAGAGCATATTTTAAATTTTTTTTTTATCTTTCTTTGAACGAAGAGCATATGCTAATTAGTGCAAAAGGCCAACTTGGATGCATGACTAATAGTTCAAGGCAGAAGGCAAACATTGAGGAATTTGAGGTGCATATATACCAGTCCATGTGCACGATCAGATGCTTTGACCATTGTTGGTACATTTATATGTCTGTAACTTTGTCTTGTTTACGTTATCTGTTATAGGTCTTTTGTTATCGAGTCAGTTAGTTCCGTCAAGTCTACCTAGTTGGATATCCTCCTATTTTACTTGGTATGACATTTTGTCTCTGTAATTGTACTGTATGTTAAGCATATGCTAGTGTGCATAGTGTTTACATATAGTACGTTTTGTCTCATGTCTTCTGTTTAAACACTTAGCAATATCGTATGTCCTTGATTGATGTTTGACGAAGAATCAATCTTCGTCGAACACTATGCTTGGCGAACCTTCGAATGTTCGTCGATGGGTGTGTGTGACAAAGAATCAATCTTCGTCACACATATCCTTCGTCACATAGAGGTTCGTCGAGGGACAGTATATATAGCTGGTTATGTTTAACAGTTAAGGTATGAGAGCATAGAGAGAAACTGAGGGTTTATCGTTCAAGCATTGTGTGTATATGTTTGATGTTGTTCTCGTCCTTTTAATCTAAAGTGAATCTTTGGTTATCTGTTGTGTTATTTGCTATACTCTGTTTGGTTTGCATCGTCACGGGGATTCCGCACTTGTGATTGTGTTTGTGATAAACAGGGACTAGGTTTCGTATCGATCCTCCGAGGAAAACGGACCTACAGGTGGTATCAGAGCCTAGGCTCTTTTCCTTGATTAAAACCAAATATTTTTGAGTTTTTTCAAGTTGTTTATGATTTTCATGAAACTGATATTTTTTAAAAGTTTATGTTTTTAAGAAAAAGTTTCTGAAATCTGGGAAAATCAGTCTCTGTCGTGTTATTTTGCTATAAGTTTCATTGAAAACCTTGTTATAGTGCATGCCTACATGTTAGTGTTTGGTTTTTGTTGAAAGTTTAAGCAAAATAGTGTTTCGGAAAATTTCTCCGGTGAAAACTTGGCAGGAATATTCATCAAGTTCATAGTTGCATTCAAAATGTTCTTGACTATCTTCAAAGTGTTCTTGATAATATCTATTGTTTGATCTATATCTGAGTTTGAATTATTTGTTTGCATTATTGATCTGTCATTAAAATATAATTGTTTGACAAATTGGGTTGTTTGACAAATTGGTAAAATGATGATGGATTGGGTCTGTCACACAGCAAGTTGTTAGCTTGAAAAACGTGTCACCAACTTGTGTCATATAATATTCGTTCTGTTTTTGCAAAATATCTAATTGTTCGTCAAGTTGTGTTAAACAAAGTCCTAATCTTCGTCAAAATTGTTTCAGGCGAAGATTACCATTCTTCGTTAAAGTTGTGTTTGACGAAGATTCAAACCTTCGTCGCACAGGACTTCGTCGCCTTAAACTTCGTCGTTCTTTATCTTCGTCGTTCCTTATCTTCGTCGTTCAATACTTCGTCGCTTTAACTTCATCGTTCAATACTTCGTCATACACATTTCATCATCTGAATTGTCATTTGTTAACAGAAGTTTGCAAAACTATCTTAACCATTTCTTTTCAAGTGTTTGATCAGGTACACTCATATATATATATCAATCATGAGTACTAGCCCTTGGGAATGGAGCAGTAGCTCAAGTACGGCTCAAGATCCGACCTCCGCAGCGGCGTAGATCAAGAATATGATGCCACAACAAACAATCTCTGCAGGTCAATGGGCATGCGTAGCAAATCAAAATCAAAGTATACCGAATTTGCTAATGAGCTAAAGTGAAACGGGTAGCAACAATCGACTGCCAAAGCTAAATCACATGAATGACTATCCATCTTGGAAAGGCTGATTTCATACTTACGTTCTAGGGCAAAACACCGAGCTATGGATATGTTTCACTACACCATACAACACAGCTCTTGAAGAAGCAGGTTCAAATCCAACAACATTGGCAAATATGACTGAAACAGACAAGAAAGCGTACGATCTTGAAAAGAAGGCGTTTGCTATCTTGACGCAAGCTCTCCACAAAGACATATATCACCAATTCTCTTATTGTGATACAACAAAAGCCTTGTGGGACATCCTAGTTACAAGAGGAGAAGGGAATGCGGCGACAAGGAAGACTCGCCAAGACTTGTTAATAAAGAAAAGAGTCGGAGTTGTTTTTGCTTCAATTCTCCTGCGCTTTTCATCTATTATAAGTTTGACACAATTAATATATTCCAACAGTCCAGGAAACAATCAAAATGTAATAACTAGCTGAACTATTGACATGAATCCAAGATTTAGGCAACAGGTTGTCTTTAAAAGCCAATAGGTTCCAACTTAATAAGCTGAACTATTGACTGGATGCAACCAATGAATAATAAAAGAAACTACTCATTAGGATCACAAGTCAACGTATTCAGCAAAACTTATTTGGATTGAATAGCCAAAAGGAACCCAGCTACATCTCAGCTAATCTTTCGAGGAGGCATCAATCAGTTGAAGTCAACTCTATCCTGTTCAAGATTGTGGCCACTCGTTGAAGAATGCTATTCATGTACTCCATATTTTGTTCCGGTATCTACATATAGACATATAGAATCGGATTCTTTTAATCTAGCAACTCAACATATTCTTGCAAAGGTGGCATATATCATGGTAACTTGGAAAGATGATAAGAAAAGGAAGATGACAGTAGGAAATTGCAAGAACCAATGATCAAGGATATCTATAAATAGCTGGTTTCTCAGACAGCTAATGCAGGTGAAATCAGTAAGACAATAAGAAGAGAGGTTCTTACATGAAGAGAAGAGTCTTGTTTGGTAGACAAGGATGACTTGCCTCCTCACACCTCATGGTGTTGGAATGTAATGCCTTGTTTTATTTACGAGGCAGGTTGCTCCTTGTCTTACTGACATGATCTTCTTGCTCATGTTAGATCATTTCTTCGTGAGTTTGTGTTCTAAAAGGATCTGGAAAACATGTGTTTGTAGGCTGAAACAATTTTTAGGTGTGCGTACGTGAACTGCGATATTAGAGTATACTACCCCATATGTCTACTTTAATCCTTGTTCTTCTCATTTCTTTTTATTTACTCTTCTTTTACCTATTAACCACCTAGGCATCCATGCACGTAGCTTTTTATCTTTCTTAATTAATTATTTGTTTTCCCATATAGAGCGAAAAATCTAATCAAAGCATTAGTTTGATTAGTTAAGATTACCAGATAGTGCACTTGTATTTGTATGCATGTGTTTTAGTTCAAACCAGAGGGCGGCGGATATTGAGAAGGACCTCAAGGTAAACAATTTCCAATCCATGTGCATGTGTCAAATGGTCCAGCTTAACTTATCATATTATATCATTTTACCTCAAAGTTCAATTATATGTAAATCATACGTCGCCATTTTAGTTCTTAATATGTTCTTTTTAGGGACTGAAAAATAATCTCAGCTGCCATGTTATTTTAGTCCCGCGAATATGTGTTTTTAGAGTCTGAAAATCAGTCTGGAAAGGTGCAGAGATGAGAGATCGAGTGCAGGTGCAATGTTTTCAGGAATGAAGATGTATGCATAGATGAAAAACAAGCCAGAAGATGTTCGTGATTGGCCACCAGATTGTGGAACCAAGCGAAGATAAAGTTGTGAAGCAGAAGAAACTTGAAGTTGTGGAGATTTCTGTGAAGAATATGATGAAGTTTAAGCAGTGGAGTAGTAAACTTAAACTTAGTCTATAAGCATTATTAGTACTTATATATAATGTATGTATGTATGTATGTATGTATGTATGTATGTATGTATGTATGTATGTATGTATGTATGTAAATGTCTATATTAGTATGGGTCAAGTAACCAAATGGGTCAATAGGAACTTAGTTGATTACCTGCAACCTATATAAGGTAGTTATATCGGTTAAAGTTAGTTTTGGCGTAGTTACCAGTTGGTAGTTAAGTAACTACCTTTGGCAACGATTCTGTCAGTTAGGTTGGGTAGCCTATAAATAGGTCATTTGTATCAATGTAATATAGAGTCGAATATATATGCAATATTTTGTGTATGTATACTGCAAATCTTTGTTAAAAACCTGTGTTTTGCATCCCCTAATTCCAACAAAGAGGACATAAAGAAAATATGTACATTTAGTAATAAGTGAAAGTGAATTTTTATTGATGGTTGTATTAGATGATTAAAAACTTATGACTTAGTTATCATTATTATTGTTCATTATGTAATTAATGTATGTGACATCATAGTACACTTATGTATCGTAGGTAGATAAGATCGAAATGGTGTGACTCTAGTTGTGCCAGTTAGACTTTGGCGCCAAATAACCGTTTGAAGTATGTATATATATGATGATTATTATCATTGATCATCACCAGGGAATAATAACTTATTATCCTATCTTTAATCCATCGTGCATTATACACTCTACAATAACACACAATCATTACCACACTCCTGATTTCACTCCAACAGGTTGTTTCTAATTTAACGTGGCCAATGACATTTAGCAACTGAAAAAGGTTCAGAGTCGCGTAACGTTGGCAACAAGGGGCTCTGTGTAGGACCGAGTTTCGGGACCGAAACCGTGATTATCATGATTATGTTCATAGACGGGAAGATTAGAGACGGATGAAATACTTGCTTGTATTGATTTTGTAACATAACATAACAAGCCGGCCCGATTAACAAGCTAACCGAGCCATACCAAAGGAGTACACATCCGGGGAGAGACCAAGTGGTGATCTCTCCCGGTGAGGTCTCAAACCTCCTAAAAACTTCCAAGTGTTGCAAATGGCAAGGGTTTTCTATTTATAGTCACTCCCCTTGTCTTGCAAACACACACGGTCAACCGAATAACCCTCTCGTTTGACCACTTCAAACGAGCGGGTCTATACACGTTCGATAGACCGTTTCACTAACTATTACAAATTCAGCGTAAAATAAATCTAATCTATTCGACAAGCATCGGACACAAAATCTGCATCAACAAATTCCCCCTTGTCCGTTGCTGTCGAATGCCGAAAATGCAACTGCAATCGATCTTCAGTCAAGTATTCATCTTCTCTGTGTTAACAAATTCCCCCTTGACCGATGATCCAGGTAAGTAGTATCTTGACGCTTCTTGTTGTTGATACATATTTTGTGGACACGACTCGGCTCGGTTCAACTCAGCTCAGTTCGACTTGGTTTCGACTCGAAGACACGAAGATCGAGACAAAGCTACAGCCAAGGGAGTTTTTGTTGGTGCACTTGTGTCTGTACTTTGTCTGTATTTTGTCATGATACAAAACGATGTCTTGTGTTAGTCTGAGTTACGTCTTAGGTTTGTTAATATGTGCGTGTCGATGTAAGTTTGACCAAGTCAACCATCCTCCGGTTTGACTTGGCCAAACAGTTAGCACATTGTTTGTATGTTGTGTGTGTCGAAGGATCAGGCATCGAAGGATAGTTTAGATCCTTCGATGTGCTCGAAAGATAACCTTCGATGGATGAACATCGAAGGATATCATCCTTCGAGGTGTATATGTGATCCTTCGGAGGGTTTCCGGTCGACAGATGATCTTTCGATCAGTCTGTCTGATCCTTCGACCAGACCTGCTGTGTCCGGTATAAATACCCATGTAATGTGTTCATTTCAGTTAGAGGAGTGAAAGCTAGACACAAGAGAACACTTAGAGCATTCTGCAAAAAACACACACACACACGAGAGAGAGAGTTTATAGAGTACATCTGTAAACATTGAGCTTGTAACTGGACCTTTCATTCGTATTAATACAAGTGGTGTTAATCGGTGAATATTGTGTGTCGTGCATTTGCGTGTTCTATCTCGGTTTGCCTTTCTCGGTTGGATTCCGCACAACCGGGTTGGTTTGTACACAAGGATTAGGCGACTAGATCCTCCCCTAGCCGGACTTACAAGTGGTATCAGAGCTTTGGCTCTTCTCCTTGTTAAAACCGAGTGTTTTCGGGTGTGTTTCGAGTTTTTGAAGTTTATATTGTTTCTTGAAAAATTCTGTTTAAAGCTTCAAAAATCATCGTATTTTGCTGAAAGTTGTTATAAAAACCTGTTTATTCTTCATTTTCACATGTTAAACATTGGTTTTTAGTGAAGTTTCGGCCAAATTCGTGTTCGGAAAGTTGTCGGTTTACCGGAAAATTCAAATTTTCTGGGTTTGTTCTTGATATCTTCAACTAAGCTTCAAGTGTTCTTCAAAGTTTTACATCTTTTGATCTTGTGTAATTATTTTCGAAAGTTGTTTGTGTATTGGGAAGGGTTAACTGATTAAAATATTCAACCCATATCTGAGTTGGTGAAAAGGCAGGGTCTGACCATACCTTTCTGCCGAAAGATTTCTTCCAGCCCGTCACCTTTCTCACCAACCTGTCAACTTTGTGTCAGTGTGTCAGAGATCATCGAAAGATATCCTTCGAAGTCGAAAGTTCATCTTTCGATCAAGGAGGTTCGACAGATACCCATCCTTCGAACATCTTTCGAAGTCAGTGAGTTATCTTTCGAGCCAAGGAATCTTTTCGAAGGATATATTGTTCGAGCTACTGTTACATTTCGAAAGATAAGGATCCTTCGGCTTGGAGAATCTTTCGAAGTCATTGTTCGAAATTCAACAGTGATCTTTCGAACACTGTTGATCCTTCGAACAAGTGTCTATCTTTCGAACAAGTGTTTATCTTTCGATCCTTATTTGTTTAAGATTAACAATTGTGTTTTTCAGTTGTGCTTTGCAGGTCTTTCGATCCCTGATCTTTCGGCTGTTTGTTTCCCTTCAACATTTTAACATAGTTTGTGAAAATTAATTTTAACAAGGGAAAACTTGTTTTTCAATTTTTAAATCAATTTTCACTTAATATATTAATTTTTATAAAATGGGAACAAACGGTGAGTGGTGGACTCAATTGACTTCGACTCCACAATCATCAGCTACGCAATCTGAGCCAGATTTCGACAAAACTGCATGGATGCGAGCTATTGCCCCAACTCAAGCTGCAATGATAACTGCAAATCAATGGGCATTGGTCACAAATCAAAGCAGCAGCATTCAATCTATGATGCAGAACGACAGTGAAACTGGTACAAGCACAAAACCGCCAAAGTTAAATCACGTCAATGATTGGGGATGGTGGAAAGAAAGGCTGAGAACTTATGTTCAGGGGCAAGGTCAAGATCTATGGATGTGTTTCTTCACTCCATTTGACAATGAGTTGGAAGTTGCAGGATCTAATCCACAAACTTACAGCACTTTGTCTGATGAAGATAAGAAGAAGTTTGAGTTAGAAAAGAAAGCATTCATGATTCTCACACAAGCTCTTAACAGAGACATTTACCATCAGTTTGTTTACTGCACGACTACTAAAAGCTTGTGGGATATGCTCACGTTACGATGTGAAGGAAATGCTCAATCAAGAAAGATCAAGCAAGATTTACTGAAGAAAGAGTTTGAAGGATTCACGTGTATGGAGAATGAGACTTTGGCAGATTTATCTACAAGGTTCCATCACTTGTTGAGCGAGATGTTTGCTTTTAAAGTCACTGCCACTCCACAAGAAATAGTGAAGAGATTTGCTGATAGCTTACCAGCAAAGTGGAGCAGTTAACTTGAAATTCTCAAAGAAAACGGTGTTCTGGACACAATCACCGTTTATGATTTAATTCAAAAATTGGAGAACAAGGATGTAGAAGAAAAACTTAAGGCAAAAAGAACACTAACTCCTCAAAGTCCAGAGATGTACTTTGGGATTGCAGGAGGTATCAGTGGAGAAAAACCAGCTTCTCAACACGCGAAGCTTCAAACAGCTTTCATCTCAAACACCGGACCATCAACAACAGATCAGTTTGATCCTTCAGCATACTCGATGTATCCAAGACCAAATTCTTCTTCTCAACAACAGTATGTGCAACCGACAGCTCAGCAATTCACACCACCGCCTTTCTTAGATCCAAGCAGAGCTCAGAAGCAACAACCGCAACAGCAAGGATTTTATGGAAACTCTTCAAACTTTCAAGCCACTCCGAACACAGTCAGATTAGACACTTCCAACTTTTCCAAAGTCAGTGTCGAAATAGCCAAGGAGCATATGGAGATGTTGAATACCTTGGTTAGTGCTTATTGTGGATTGATCGCAGGTCAGATTGGGAATATCAATCTAACCAATGAAGATTATCAGCAAGTGGATAGAGATGAGTTTGAAATGATGGATATCAAATGGGCTCTTGCTAGTGCAATTCGAAGAGCAAAGGAGTTTATGGAAAGGACGGGGAGAACCAACTTGGAAAGCAAGAAAGACACCAAGTATGGGTTCGACAAGCAAGCTGTAACGTGCTTTAACTGTGGTGAACGGGGTCATTTCAAAAGGGAATGCACAAGACCAGCTCAGCATGGAAACCAAAATCCCTTCAGAAATCAAGGCAACCAGCAGAACCAGAACAGGAACAATGTTCGTACGTTGATACCTGTCAACAACCAAAGCCAGGCAGGGCCATCAAATGCCAACCAGGCACTGGTGGTTCAAATAGATGAAGGTTGTGATTGGTCGCTTCAGTTGGGAAATGATACTCCAAATGGTGGAACAGCATGTTATGCTAAAGTGACTGAGAAGGTAGTAGAACCCGTGTCTGCTGGTGAATCTTCAGAAGATGAAGATAGTTCGGGTTATAGTGGGAGCATGGATGGGGAATCACTTGATGCTGGTGATTTATCAAGTGATGCTTTAGATTTGAAGGTTGATGAACTTTTGGCTGAAGCTGAAGTATTATGCAAGAGGAGATCTATTCTCTGCCAGAAATCTGCTGGAACTTCCGAGAAGCTTGCTAAGTTCTTCTCTGAAGATGGATCTTTTTCTTTCCATTCAGCCTTTACGGCTAATGTCGACAGTTCATCAAGTCAGGTATGTGTCGATGAACCCACTGTAGTTAGTTGTGAAAATTGTGATAGTTTAAAGGTTAAATATGCTGAAAAGGAAAGTCAGTTTGAAATCACACACAAACACAATCAAGAATTGATTGTAGATCTTTCTAAAGCAACTGAAGCTAACTTGTTTTTAACCAGAAATGAAAAGGAGTTTAAAGCAACAATTGCGTCATTAAAACATGATGTTTCTGAATTACAAAAGGCTGTTTTGAGAAAACAACATGCTAACAATGATCTAATTGACACAATTGAAAAGCAAATGGTAGAGTTAGCAACAGCTCGATGTGAATGTGAGACAATTAAGCAGAAATTGGAAAGCTATTCCAATTCCCGCTATGTTTTGGATCACATTATTGATGTTCAAAAGAAAAAGGGGGATAAGAAGTGTATGGGATTCAAATCATGTCCTCCCCCAATGAATCACAATTACTCCAAATTGCCTGATGACGAGGATATGCCCCGTTTTGAACCTACTGTGCCACTCTGTCTAGATGACTTTGCAGCAGGCCTCGGGTTCACAACTGGTACATCATCCTCGGGTCAATCAGAATCTGAGAATGTAACGGATTCATCGTGTGTTAAGGAACAGAGTCCTCCCATTGTTGAGGATACTGATTCTTCGGATGATGAATCTGATTCATCGGATGATGAATCTGTAGAAGTTGTGAAACAACAGTCTAACTCGGTTACAACAGATATTCCAATTGAGAATCACATCTTGTGTGATCCACCAGTGAAACCGAGTAAGACTGAAACGTCAAAAGCAATGGAGTCCATTGTATCTAGCCTTGAAGGGAATAACTTGTTGTACACGCTCAAAGGAGATGACAAAATCTACTCTAACAAAGATTTTCCAATTAAAAACGTAAATCAAGATTTAATTGAGCAAATTTTTGAAGGATGTATTGATAAGTTTTTGGGGAACAAAAGTGACAAAGTTACCGTCACTCAATGTGATCCAATTCCGTGTGAACAAATTAGAAAACAATACGGAAACCAAAAACCACCAATTGAGCAAAAACAACAAGTCAATTCTGGAAAAGGTAAGGTACAGGGAAAGAAGGCTCAGAACAAGAATGTTCAAGCACCTAAAGTTCAGCAGCAAAAGGTGCAAAACAAAAGAGCTCCTGTTAAGAAAAGAGAACCGAAAGTGAACTTTGTTGGATCCAAGGGTACAGATAAACTTGAAACATTTCAGGATAAATCTAACATTGATTTTATAAAACAAGTTAGAATTTTAAAACGAAATGATCAGAATAATTACACCCAACACACAAACGGATGTGATTTAGGTTCAAGTACATCTAGATCACAAAGTTCATTGTCTGGTTCTCCGTCTGGTCATCAACATGTTTCTCCGAGGTTTGTAGAGCGGAGAATGTGTTTTGAGTGTGGCACAATTGGGCATATTGTAAGATACTGCCCATACCTGCAAAAGTTGAAGGCAAAAACGAGTGCTCCCCAAGAAACCAATTACCAAAAACGATCTGTTTCCCCGAAACAAGACCCACGTGTCTTGAAAGAAAGGGAAAAGAAGTTAAAACATAAGAATCAAAAGGTAATTGAGAAGGCCTTAAAATCAGAGGTCAGAGAAGAAAAACCTGTTCAAGCAAAACCTAAAACTGTAAAACCAGTAAATGCTAAAGCAATAAATTCAAATACTGGTAAAGGACAAACGGCTTGGAAGCAAAAACAGGTAATTCAATCAGGGGGGGCACCACAGGTTCTTTTCCCTAATCATCAAGTGATTGAAATCACTTTTCTTGATGATCAAGGACGACCCAAGTCCACAAAGGCTTGGGTCCCCCTCTCCAACTAATCACTGAGTGAGTGTGTAGGATATTCCAGGAGGAACTATTGATAGTCTTCTGATTGTTGATAGTGGAGCGTCCATGCACAAGATCGGCGACACCAGACTCCGAAACATCATTATATCTAGGAGTTGTTGCCTTTGATGGAGAGAAATGAGAAAAGAAAGGAAAAAGATAAGAAGACAAACATTCCGATGATGGAATGATGGTGAAAGAATGTGGTTGAATGAAGTTGAGAAGTTCGACAAGATGAGATATGTGCCAAAATTGGTTGTTATGGTTTTTGATCGGGTCCTCAGGAAAGATTCAAATGAAAAGTACGCGCCTGTAGCACGTCTGAAACTTTTTGAAGATTCATGGATTTTTCTTCCACAAGAAGTTCAAAGTCCACTAGATGAACGTGCAGTGTACATTTCTTCGTGGTGTGATTGAAGAAAATGTGTTTGTTGAACAAACCAACCGGGTGTGCGGATGCCTTGGCATGGATTGAACAACCGCACACTACTTCTCAAGAGAAAGACAAAAACCTTCGCTGGTGCAATGTGGAAGACCAGCCGGACCCAAAGGTTTATGATCTTGTTGCTGTCAAGAGACTTCTCAGTAGCTACAAAGAATCGACTTTGAAATCCACACCGGGTGGATATCCAGTTTGGGAGAGCACTCAAATTCCTTGCAATGCACGAAGCAGTTGCAGGATACGGTTTTTAAAATTCTAATCTCTCCTTTACTTGTCGTTATTTAAGCTACTTTATAAATTGTTATCCTCTCGCAGCACTCTTTGGCCAGACAATGTTGTCATGGTCTGCACCGCAAACCGACATGCCAACTGATTTTTCCAAAAATTCGATAAATCTTTTCAGATTAAAAATTAATTTTGGTAAACGGCATTGAGGTAAAACATTAGTTAACCAACATCGGAAAGTCATTTTTGTAAATACCTTTGTGTTTTAAATTTTATCTTAGTTTATTGATTTTAGGGGGAGTAAATCCAAAATTTGAAAAATCCAAAAACATCGAAAAAAAAAAATTTCAAAAGCACAAAAACAATAGAAAAACAAAAATGAGTTTCCTGGCGAGCAAAAGAGAAAATGATAGTACATCAGTGGTCTGTCTAAACCTCTTTAAACCTTAAATGAAAAAGCGATAAGCAGCTCTATATAAGATGTATCGGTAGGCTCACAATCATTTTAAAGTGTGCAGGGTGATATAAACTTAAATCGACTGAAGACTGGGTGGGAACCATTCATTGGCATATGGTCTTGGTACCGAAATTTCGTTTGAGAGATTGCCGAGGTTCTGAGATATTCGGTCTTTATGCTGCTTATCATCTGGGTATCATGGTTGTATCTTTTACCGAAAAATAACGGGGACGCAAGTCTAGATCTTCCATGATACCATACATACGTGTACATACTGCATACGACCTCAATAAGTGATCAACAATCACATGTCCCTACAATAAGTGATAAAATATCACATTTATCCGGGAGTCAAGTTCGTCTCTCTGCTGTACGAAAGTATTGACCTGTTCACGGACTTGCTCCTGTGCCCTCATGCATCTGAAAATCAAGTTCCTCATCAATAAGTGATTCTATCACATAGGGCTTGTTTTCAATCAAAATAAGTGAGAATCTCACATCATAATACGGTCAAACAGATGATAATCGGTATACTCACCGGTAAGATGAACCCTCGTGCATACCTTGATACGGGAATGTGTCGTGATGTGGATGAACACCGGTCGGTAAGTATAAATCATACCTTAACGTATCCCCTCGCCATGATTACTAATGATAAGTTGAGCTTAAGTGGACAACAATACCGATAATTGTTATAGGATGCTTATCTAAAACGTTATCTAATTGTACAACAAGAGCGTTTTGACATGACCGTACACTGATATGATTCTCTTACCCTCGAAACTCGCAAAAAGAATGTCTGTAGATATTTATTTACTGTTTTCAGTTTATGCATCTTTGTATATATTTATTTATTGTTTTCCGTCTTTACGTTTGAAAAATAAAAATTTCAAAAAGATTTTAGGTGTGTTTTAATATAAACTTTATAAAATCCAAAAAGATTTTGCTTCTAGTTTATTTTTGATTGACTGATGTTGGAACTCGAGTCTATCCTACCCAAAATCCTGATCGTAAGCCGGAAAACAATTGCATCTTCATAAACTGTCGAAGTTAACAAGTTTTGAAAGTTAAAGGACTAAAATTGAACATTTTGTTAAACTTTCAAACTGTTGTCGGTCGGTGTTTGATTGAGAATTGATCTCATATGTGTCTTTTGTTTAAATGTTAACTATATTCCAAGCGGTTGTTCTCATTATGCGTTTAGCTTTCTTGCATGTGCAGATGCTAAAGGCGAGGAGAACATGTTCGATGACAAGCTTTGGAATGAAGACACGAAGTGGAGGCACTCAAGTGATAAAATGATCGAGTTGCCGCTGACCCTTCATCAACACCACAAGGATCTGAAGAATTGACAAGTCAAAAGATTCACGAGCATGACTCAATGGAGAGTTCAATCTAAGGGGGAGTTTATTGACACACTACCTAAACAAAAAGGGGAGTTTGTTGATACACTTTCTACTTATGACGCGTGAAGACTTTGAAGATCCTCCGACGTGGAAGACATCGAAGTTGAACCTCACGAGTAGCGTCCAAGGGGGAGTTTGTTGATACATATTTTGTGGACACGACTCGGCTCGGTTCAACTCAGCTCAGTTCGACTTGGTTTCGACTCGAAGACACGAAGATCGAGACAAAGCTACAGCCAAGGGAGTTTTTGTTGGTGCACTTGTGTCTGTACTTTGTCTGTATTTTGTCATGATACAAAACGATGTCTTGTGTTAGTCTGAGTTACGTCTTAGGTTTGTTAATATGTGCGTGTCGATGTAAGTTTGACCAAGTCAACCATCCTCCGGTTTGACTTGGCCAAACAGTTAGCACATTGTTTGTATGTTGTGTGTGTCGAAGGATCAAGCATCGAAGGATAGTTTAGATCCTTCGATGTGCTCGAAAGATAACCTTCGATGGATGAACCTCGAAGGATATCATCCTTCGAGGTGTATATGTGATCCTTCGGAGGGTTTCCGGTCGACAGATGATCTTTCGATCAGTCTGTCTGATCCTTCGACCAGACCTGCTGTGTCCGGTATAAATACCCATGTAATGTGTTCATTTCAGTTAGAGGAGTGAAAGCTAGACACAAGAGAACACTTAGAGCATTCTGCAAAAAACACACACACACACGAGAGAGAGAGTTTATAGAGTACATCTGTAAACATTGAGCTTGTAACTGGACCTTTCATTCGTATTAATACAAGTGGTGTTAATCGGTGAATATTGTGTGTCGTGCATTTGCGTGTTCTATCTCGGTTTGCCTTTCTCGGTTGGATTCCGCACAACCGGGTTGGTTTGTACACAAGGATTAGGCGACTAGATCCTCCCCTAGCCGGACTTACACTTGTATAATAGTTCCCCCTCAAAGTATGCGTATCCGTGTTGGGTGTTGTGCAATTTCCTCAAAAGGCTCAATTGACCGATCTTCCGCTGATCTTCCAATACTCCAACCGGCATTTGATAAGGGTTCCATTCTTTAAAAACTGCATCAAGTCTTGATCTTCAAGCATACTACATTGGTAGAGGTTTCTGGTGAACTGTCTTCTGTAAACCGTCTTTGTGGAATCGACCAAGTAATGCACTTTAATCTTCAGCATCAACACTCAGGAAAGTCAGCTAGACCAAGTGTATCCCTTGCAAGCTCAACCAGCATGCTTAGTTGAACTACATCCAGATCTCATTGTCTCGCCTTTGTGAAGTTGACCACGTAATGCACTACGGATCTTCAGCATCAGTACTCAGGAAGTCAGCTAGACCAAGTACATCGTTTGCAAACTCAACGAATTGAGTTACCCCCAGATCCCTGTAAAATCCTAAAGAAACATCAAACCCAAAACCGAATCCTGCAGGTCTTCAGCCTTGAACTATCAGCTTTCATAAAGATTCCCCCAGGTCTTCAGAAAACAGCGCTTTGAAACAACTGTCGACTTTAGATACCTGTATGTTTCCGTGCAAAACCCTTCACGCTGGCTGGAGAATTAATTAAAATCCTTAAATATGTGTCTGTGCAAAACATTCCACGCCGAACCGTTTGTATCACCAGAAAATCACAAACTCTACCACCTGTGATTGCGTTTAGAAATTTACCGAAGAAATTCATCATACGTTTTATTCCCCCGTTTCTTTGGTAAGATCTCTAAACCTTAACAGATTCTCTCCACTTCAAAGAAACTGTCGTCAACTTTCAAATGTTCACCAATTCCCTTCACTTAGCGGAACTGTCGTCAATCTTCACTGAATGTTCTCGGTTCCGAAAAATCACGAAAACGACTTTCTTCTTTGCATATTCTAGTTGAATAAGAACGTCCCCTAGTACCCCGTAGGATCCGACTTGTATCCCTCCAAAGACTTTGTGAACTCGTTAGGACCGGTATTGACATTCTAGGTTCATTCATTCGTTACCAAATGCGAGAATATGACAATAAACAAAAAGATTTCTTCGTTGCATATTCTAGTTGATAAAGAAATTTCGCCTAGTACCCCGTAGGATCCGACTTGTATCCCTCCAAAGACTTTGTGAACTCGTTAGGACCGGTATTGACATTCTAGGTTCATACGTTCGTTTTCAAATGCGAGAATATGACAATAAACAAAATGCTTTCGAACATTTACGAATAACCGATAACAATCATAAACATTGACGTGCGGAAGTGAACATACCGTTTTGTTTTTGGCCCATAATAGTCGCGTCACCATTTTTGACATTTGCATCGGTAACCGTGACTACCCCACATTTTTCAAAAATCAAGTTTTCATCATCTCTTGTTTTCATCATGCCGCATCATCCCGCGCGCTCCCGAACCCGTAAGAATTTGTCGTTGAAGCATGATTCAAATCAACTTCACGAACACCCGACCCCACCTTGCAACTCACAAATAGAGACGGTTCTAAGACCTCATGTCTCATCTAGATTTTTTTTTTTTTTTTTAATAATAATAGAGCTCATCTTTAAAACATTAGCCCATAATAAATTGGCCAATTAAATTTGTCCAACATTACTAGGTCTTTTGTTTGGTCTAGTAACTTCAAATTTAACAAGCCCACAAAGAAAATGGAGTCCCTTGATCCACTGAGCCCATCTACAAATTGAAGTCCACGATTCAAAAACCTCAAATAAAATTCCTTGTGCAACCTCCACCTCCTTCTAGAACTCTATCTCTCTGGATATATGATTATGCATTCAAAAGAGGCCCAAAAGTCAAACAACCCTAAAATATTCAGCCGACAACATATCCTGGATCAAAAAGTCACTGTCTTCGTCTTCACACTTCCTTCGATACAACCTTAAAACCTCTGAAATCAAACATTCAGTTCTGCCACTTTATCCCAGCTCCGAACATTAATCTGTCTTTCTTCTCCTTCTGTGTCTGCGATAAACAAAGAAGAAATCACGTCTTCTTCTTCGATTAGCAGCAGCAGTCATCTTTTTCTCTTGTGTTCACTCTTTCTGCGATACAAATCAGCAAAGAAACCCCCTTCTTCTTCGATGAACAATCAACAGCAGCTGAAAGACTTGTGGAGCCGACGAAACAGAAATGATGTATGCTGGACGACGATCTGGATCCTTCGAAACAGAAGATATATGCTGGACGATTGATGCGCGAAAGATGAATTGGTCAACGAAGGATTTGACCTATTGGATCCTTCGAGCTGATCAGACTTTTCGAAAGATGGATCAGGTCGAAAGATATCCTTCGAGGATCATCTTTCGAAGTTGTTGAGGGTTCCCACAAATATCTGGTATCTTTCGATCCAGATCTGGATCCTTCGACCCAAAGTCTCATCTTTCGAGCACCTTTTTCATCTTTCGGGAGTGGGTATGAAGAAACCCTAGTTTCTTTAAGCAGCCGCCAAGAACATCTCAAGAACACAGCGACTGTTCTTATGCAGATCTTGACGAAAATCACTTCAAAAGTGATTTTTGATGATAAAAACTTGATTATAATGGTGTAAAACTTAAAACATAACCCTCGTATATCTTTCGTTTCAGGTCAGACCCATCCATTCGGGTCAGATCTGGGATTTTCTCCATTTTCACCATTTTTAGATCTTGAACAAAAACCATAAAAATCACAGATCTAGAGCACATGTGACTTAGTAAACGGTTAGATTTACTAAATCTGGCACCATGGCTCTGATACCAATTGTAGGACCGAGTTTCGGGACCGAAACCGTGATTATCATGATTATGTTCATAGACGGGAAGATTAGAGACGGATGAAATACTTGCTTGTATTGATTTTGTAACATAACATAACAAGCCGGCCCGATTAACAAGCTAACCGAGCCATACCAAAGGAGTACACATCCGGGGAGAGACCAAGTTGTGATCTCTCCCGGTGAGGTCTCAAACCTCCTAAAAACTTCCAAGTGTTGCAAATGGCAAGGGTTTTCTATTTATAGTCACACCCCTTGTCTTGCAAACACACACGGTCAACGGAATAACCCTCTCGTTTGACCACTTCAAACGAGCGGGTCTATACACGTTCGATAGACCGTTTCACTAACTATTACAAATTCAGCGTAAAATAAATCTAATCTATTCGACAAGCATCGGACACAAAATCTGCATCAACACTCTGTAAATCTGTAAAAAAAATACAATCAAATAATCTGAGTATTGCATCAGAAAAATAAAGCAAACCAATACCACCACTATCATGCATGGCTTATATTTTAAGCCAGAAGGTAAAAATTGAGGATCATGAGGTATCAATGTGCATGTAGCAAAAGCATCATATGTTTATCCACTTACTTCAGAGGAAGACAAGAAGCATAAAAACTGAAAAGGTGTTGTTTTATGTTTCTTCCACCTCATCATTTATTATTATCTCTATTAGGAATACATAATATATATTGACTTAATCCATATTACAGTAATAAATCAACTACCAAAGTGTTCAAAAAAATGTCAAAGTCATATTGACGTGCATATATCTACACAGAAGTTGCATACGTTATGCATAATCAGAGCTAAAATTAAGTGAATAGAGATGATAGAAGAGCATATTTTAATTTCTTTTATTTTTCTTTGAACGAAGAGCATATGCTAATTAGTGCAAAAGGCCAACTTGGGTGCAAAACTAATAATAGTTCAAGGCAGAAGGCAAACATTGAGGAATTTGAGGTGCATATATTCCAGTCCATGTGCACGATCAGATGCTTTGACTTTATTAGGAATGCAATCATGCATCATCAAATTTGGAATAAGATATGCTTAAAGGTGTGTTGTGTCTTTCAAATTGTAAGTCGAATTAACTTCATAATAGATGTGAAAATCAAAATGGCTAATCTTTGTTCAAATTGCAAATCTTTGTTAAAAACCTGTGTTTTGCATCCCCTAATTCCAACATAGAGGACATAAAGAAAATATGTACATTTAGTAATAAGTGAAAGTGAATTTTTATTGATGGTTGTATTAGATGATTAAAAACTTATGACTTAGTTATCATTATTATTGTTCATTATGTAATTAATGTATGTGACATCATAGTACACTTATGTATCGTAGGTAGATAAGATCGAAATGGTGTGACTCTATAGTTGTGTCCGTTAGACTTTGGCGCCAAATAACCGTTTGAAGTATGTATATATATGATGATTATTATCATTGATCATCACCAGGGAATAATAACTTTATTATCCTATCTTTAATCCATCGCGCATTACCCGATCCCTTGATATCATACACTCTACAATAACACAATCATTACCACACTTCTGATTTAACTCCAACAGGTTGTTTCTAATTTAACGTGGCCAATGACATTTAGAAACTGAAAAAGGTTCAGATCGAGTCGCGTAACGTTGGCAACAAGGGGCTCTGTAAATCTATAGAAAAAATCAATCAAATAATCTGAGTATTGCATCAGATAAATTAAGCAAACCAAAACCTCCACTATCATGCATGGCTTATATTTTAAGCTAGAAGGTAAAAATTGTGGATCATGAGGTATCAACGTGCATCTTGCAAAAGTATCATATGTTTATCCACTTACTGCAGAGGAAGACAAGAAGCATAAAAACTGAAAAGGTGTTGTTTTATGTTTCTTCCGCCTCATCATTTATCATTATCTCTATTAGGAATACAGAATATATATTGACTTAATCCATATTACAGTAATAAATCAACTACAAAAGTGTTCACAAAAAAAATGTCAAAACGTTATGCATAATCAGAGCTAAAATTAAGTGAATAGATATGATAGAAAGAGCATATTTTAAATTTTTTTTTTTATCTTTCTTTGAACAAAGAGCATATGCTAATTAGTGCAAAAGGCCAACTTGGATGCATGACTAATAGTTCAAGGCAGAAGGCAAACATTGAGGAATTTGAGGTGCATATATACCAGTCCATGTGCACGATCAGATGCTTTGACCATTGTTGGTACATTTATATGTCTGTAACTTTGTCTTGTTTACGTTATATGTTATAGGTCTTTTGTTATCGAGTCAGCTAGTTCCGTCAAGTCTACCTAGTTGGATATCCTCCTATTTTACTTGGTATGACATTTTGTCTCTGTAATTGTACTGTATGTTAAGCATATGCTAGTGTGCATAGTGTTTACATATAGTACGTTTTGTCTCATGTCTTCTGTTTAAACACTTAGCAATATCGTATGTCCTTGATTGATGTTTGACGAAGAATCAATCTTCGTCGAACACTATGCTTGGCGAACCTTCGAATGTTCGTCGATGGGTGTGTGTGACGAAGAATCAATCTTCGTCACACATATCCTTCGTCACATAGAGGTTCGTCGAGGGACAGTATATATAGCTGGTTATGTTTAACAGTTAAGGTATGAGAGCATAGAGAGAAACTGAGGGTTTATCGTTCAAGCATTGTGTGTATATGTTTGATGTTGTTCTCGTCCTTTTAATCTAAAGTGAATCTTTGGTTATCTGTTGTGTTATTTGCTATACTCTGTTTGGTTTGCATCGTCACGGGGATTCCGCACTTGTGATTGTGTTTGTGATAAACAGGGACTAGGTTTCGTATCGATCCTCCGAGGAAAACGGACCTACAAGTGGTATCAGAGCCTAGGCTTTTTTCCTTGATTAAAACCAAATATTTTTGAGTTTTTTCATGTTGTTTATGATTTTCATGAAACTGATATTTTTTAAAAGTTTATGTTTTTAAGAAAAAGTTTCTGAAATCTGGGAAAATCAGTCTCTGTCGTGTTATTTTGCTATAAGTTTCATTGAAAACCTTGTTATAGTGCATGCCTACATGTTAGTGTTTGGTTTTTGTTGAAAGTTTAAGCAAAATAGTGTTTCGGAAAATTTCTCCGGTGAAAACTTGGCAGGAATATTCATCAAGTTCATAGTTGCATTCAAAATGTTCTTGACTATCTTCAAAGTGTTCTTGATAATATCTATTGTTTGATCTATATCTGAGTTTGAATTATTTGTTTGCATTATTGATCTGTCATTAAAATATAATTGTTTGACAAATTGGGTTGTTTGACAAATTGGTAAAATGATGATGGATTGGGTCTGTCACACAGCAAGTTGTTAGCTTGAAAAACGTGTCACCAACTTGTGTCATATAATATTCGTTCTGTTTTTGCAAAATATCTAATTGTTCGTCAAGTTGTGTTAAACGAAGTCCTAATCTTCGTCAAAATTGTTTCAGGCGAAGATTACCATTCTTCGTTAAAGTTGTGTTTGACGAAGATTCAAACCTTCGTCGCACAGGACTTCGTCGCCTTAAACTTCGTCGTTCTTTATCTTCGTCGTTCCTTATCTTGGTCGTTCAATACTTCGTCGCTTTAACTTCATCGTTCAATACTTCGTCATACACATTTCATCATCTGAATTGTCATTTGTTAACAGAAGTTTGCAAAACTATCTTAACCATTTCTTTTCAAGTGTTTGATCAGGTACACTCATATATATATCAATCATGAGTACTAGCCCTTGGGATTGGAGCAGTAGCTCAAGTACGGCTCAAGATCCGACCTCCGCAGCGGCGTGGATCAAGAATATGATGCCACAACAAACAATCTCTGCAGGTCAATGGGCATGCGTAGCAAATCAAAATCAAAGTATACCGAATTTGCTAATGAGCGAAAGTGAAACGGGTAGCAACAATCGACTGCCAAAGCTAAATCACATGAATGACTATCCATCTTGGAAAGGCTGATTTATACTTACGTTCTAGGGCAAAACACCGAGCTTTGGATATGTTTCACTACACCATACAACACAGCTCTTGAAGAAGCAGGTTCAAATCCAACAACATTGGCAAATATGACTGAAACAGACAAGAAAGCGTACGATCTTGAAAAGAAGGCGTTTGCTATCTTGACGCAAGCTCTCCACAAAGACATATATCACCAATTCTCTTATTGTGATACAACAAAAGCCTTATGGGACATCCTAGTTACAAGAGGAGAAGGGATTGCGGCGACAAGGAAGACTCGCCAAGACTTGTTGAAAAAGGAGTTTGACGCATTTTTGTTTATGGAAAACGAAACTTTAAATGAAATGGCAACTCGTTATTATCATTTGTTAAGTGAAATGTTTTCTTACCAAATTACTGCAACTCCACAGGAAATGGTGACAAAGTTTGCAGATGCTCTACCACCGAAGTGGAGCCCTTTTATTGAACTATTGAAGCATACAAGTGTCTTAGATACTGTCAGTATCTATGAATTCGTTCAAAAGCTGGAAAATAAAAATGAAGAAGAAATCTGGAAGGCCAAACAAATCTCAACCCCTCAGAATCCAGAAATGTACTTTGGAGGAATTAATCCTGTTGCAAGCTCCAGTCAGCAACCAAAACTTCAAACGGCGTTCATATCAAATTCAAGCCCATTTCCTCCAGTGACAAATGTTAATCCTTTTGGATTTGTGCCCGAACAACCTAAACCTCATTTTGATACTAGTGCCTGGTTCCCGCAATCACAACCTCAAGTTGCTCAACCTCAATCTCAACCTCAATTTGATCCTAGCGCTTGGTTCCCAAAACCGCAAGTTGTTACCCCTCCACCTCAACCTCAACAAGCATTCTATGGTAACAGTTTTACTCAACAGCAAAACCCCAATACCGCCAGACTTGATACTTCAAACCTTCCCAAGGTCAATGTAGAAGTGGCCAAAGAACACATGGAACTTCTTAGCACAATGGTCAATGCTTATTGTGGGTTGGTTGCAGGTCAGATTGGAAACATAAATCTGACCAATGAAGATTATCAACAGATTGATAGGGATGAAATGGAGTTAATGGATATCAAGTGGGCTTTTGCAAGCGCGGTTAGACGAGCTAAAGACTACATGAGCAGAACCGGGAAGACTAATTTGGAAAGCAAAAGGAATACAAAGTACGGGTTCGAAAAAGATGTTGTCACGTGCTTTAACTGCGGTGAAAGGGGTCAATTCAAGCGTGAGTGCACTCGCCCGAGCAGACAAACAAATCAAAATCCCTTCAGGAATCAAACAAGTACTTCCAACCATAATCAAGCTAACCAGGAAAGAAGGATAGTAGCTGTCAACAACCAGACAAACACCACCAACACTAACCAATCGGGTCCTTCTAACACCAACCGTGCATTAGTTGTTCAAGCTGATGAAAGTTGTGATTGGTCCGTACAGTTTGGAGGTGGCGATCAAGGAGGAACCGCATGCTATGCTGAGATCATTAATCACATCAAGCATGTGCGTAAGGAAGAATTCTCCGAAAGCGATGATAGCTCAGGTTATACTGGCAGTTCAGATGAGGAAAGCTCGAGCATTGGAGATTATTGTTCAGAATCGGATGTAAAGGAGGGAAGTGATTCTGATGTTGATAGTTTGTTGATGGAAGCTAAGAAGTTAAAGTGTCAGAAATTTGTTCTGATCAAGAAGGCTGATATTGCATCGAAAGAGATGGAGAAGTTCTTTTCTGAGGACGGATCTTTCTCTTACCAGACTGCCTTTATGGTAAATGTCGCAGCCTCTTCAAGTCAGGTAAATTCTGATACTCCTACTCTTAGCATATGTAGTAATTATGCTGATTTTAAACATGAATGTGCTAAATTGAAACATGAATCTGAAACGGTTCATGGTCACAACCAGAGTCTAGTTATTGAACTGTCAAAATGCAAAGAAGCAAACATGGCCTTGGCTCGCAATGAAAAGGATTTCAAATCAGTCATTGAAACTTTAAAGAAAAGTGTTTCCGAATTGTCTAAAACTGTTTTTAACAAACAAACTGGTATTAATAACTACATTAATATTATTGAGGAAACAAAGAAGGAGCTAGCCATGGCGAAATGTGAGTATGAAGCGATCAAACTCAAATTGGAGAGTTATTCTAACTCCCGATATGTGCTTGATCACATCATTGACGTTCAAAACTGAAAGGAAATGTGAAAGGCATTGGGTATAAGTCATGTCCGCCGTCGTTGAGACACAACTATACTAAAATGCCCAATGAAGAGGAAATGCCTCGTTTTGAACCAAGTGTACTTCTTGATTATGACGAGGTCACTACAGGATTAGGGTTCAAATCGGACAGTTCCTCAGCTAGCTCATCTGAAGGAACAAAAAATTCAACATCTACGGAACATAGTGCTCCAACTGTTGAGGACTATGATTCGTCAGATAATGAATCATATGTCAATGATCAGGATAAATCTCTTAATAAGATTAAAGGAGTAGAAATTCCCATTGAGAATCATATTCTGTGTGATCCTCCTACTCCTACTGTGCACTCTGTTGCTAAACAAGAAATAGATCCTATCAAGGAATCTGTGTCTACCGTTAAAAGTGAGAATGTGTTGTATACTTTAGTCGGTGATGGTAAAATATATTCAAACAAAGATTTTCCAATTAAAAACGTCAATCAATCTTTGATTGATAAAGTGTTTGAAGATACTACCAGTAAGTTTTTGGGTAAGGAGATCCTGAGAGTTATTGTAACTCAGTGTGACCCTATTCCAAAATCTGAAGCTAGAAAACAGTACGGAAATCAAAGATTACCGACAAAGTATCAATCTATCGCTTCTAAGGGTAGACAGCAAGATCAACGAGCTCATAAACCAAAGTTTGAAACAAAGGGAGCTCGTTACAAGAAGAAAAGTAATGATGTCAAATTTGTAGCATCAAAAGGTACTGATAAAGTGGAGACTTTTGAAAATAAATCAAATACCGAATTTATTCAACAGGTCAAAATTTTAAAACGTAATAGTCAAAACAATTACACTCAACACACAAATGGGTGTGATGAAGGAACAAGTACCTTTGGGTCTACAAGTTCGACATCAGGTTGTCAATCAGAATCTCCTAAGTTTGTTGAAAGGATATCTTGTTTTAAATGTGGAGAGTTTGGACACATCATCAAAAACTGTACAAACTCTCACAAAGAAAAGTTTGTTGAGAGAGCCCCTCCTGAAAAAGGTCACCAACAACGCCGTTCTGTTTCACCACAACAAGATAAACGCACTATTAAAGAACTAGAAACAAAACAACGACGTCAAAACGTCAAGGCGATTGAAAGGGCTTTAAAACCGGAAGTAAAATCTGTTAAAAAGGAACCAAGTTCATTACAACCATTCAAATCAGAAATTTCAAAATTTGTTAATAATACATGGTCTGATAAACGAAAGGAATCTTGGAAACCTAAAACCGGTGAAGTCTCAAGGGGAGACATGAAATTTCCAAATCATCAAGAAATCAAAATCACATTTCTTGATGATCAGGGACGACCCAAGACCACTAAGGCTTGGGTCCCCAATTCCAACTGATTGTTGAATGATATGTGTAGGGTGTTCCAGGAGGAACTGTTTATAGTCATTGGATTGTTGACAGTGGAGCATCTAGGCACATGACTGGCGACTTACGACTTCTTTATGATGTAAAAAACATTAGAGGAGGTTATGTCGCATTTGCTGGAGACAAAGGCGGGTACATCACTGGAGAAGGAATGATCTCCAATGGTGTTGTGAGTTTCGATAAGATCAATTATGTGAGACAAATTGATCACAATCTTCTGAGTGTTTCGCAAATCTGCGATAAGAAGTTCACCGTGCATTTTGATGATGTCGGTTGTTATGTGCTGAAGCCTGGGTTTAAAATTCCAAAAGAATGGATTCTCTTGAAGGCTCCAAGGATTAATGATCTTTATATTCTTGACATGAGCCAAGCGATTACAACATCTGCACAAGTCACTTGTTTTGTCTCGAAAGCCACAGAAAAGGAGTCTATATCTTGGCACAGACGAATGGGGCACATTCACTTGAGAAAAATGAACCATTTGGTGAAAAATAATCTTGTGAATGGTGTGCCTGTGAAGAATTTTCATCTACAAGATGTCTGTGTTTCGTGCCAGAAGGGAAAGCAAGCGAAGAAGTCTCACCCGATTAAGAAAGTCAACACTGTCAGCATACCTCTTGAACGTCTTCATATGGACCTCTTTGGGCCTATGAAACACAGGAAAACCTTTGGGGATGCTTATTGTCTGGTGGTTACTGATGACTACTCTAGATTTTCTTGGGTATCGTTTATGGCACACAAGAGTGAAACTCCTGAAGTCCTCAAGAATCTTCTAACTTTACTAGAAAATTTGTACATGTTGAACGTAAAGAGGATCCGAAGCGACAATGGCACTGAGTTCAAAAACCGCATAATGGATGAGTTCTGTACTACAAAGGGCATTCTTCATGAGTATAGTTCTCGCTACACTCCACAACAAAATGGTGTCGCTGAGAGGAAAAATCGAACAATAATAGAAACTGCAAGAACGATGTTAGTAGAGTCGGAGCTTCCTGTTCAGTTCTGGGGGGAAGCTGTGGCGACTGCTTGCTATACTCTAAACAGAGTTCTGACAGTTAAAAGGCATGACAAGACTTGTTTCGAACTATTACACAAAAGGAAACTGGACGTTTCTTACTTAGAACCTTTTGGCGGTCCATGCACTATGATTAAACCGCACGGAAAGTTTGGCGCCAAGGCTATCGAGGGTTTCTTCCTTGGATATGCTACTCCGAATTTTCGTGTGTGGAATTTGACAACCAAAAAGATTGAGTTATGGGGTGAAGTAAAGGTTCAAAGGTATACTAATTCTGTAAGAGCTCCGGGTGATCCTTGGATGTTCGATTATGATGGGCTATTCGACTCCTTTAATCTGCCAACCTTTGATGAAGCATCTGCAGCTGCTCAAATGTTATTGGAAAGTGATAATGCAGTTGACTCGTCTTTGGTATGACCAATTGTTGTTTACCCTCAAGCTTCTACTTCGGTTAACAATATTGCTCAAAATGAGGAAGTTGAAGGTGCCGATGATTACAATGTGTCGTTGGAAGATGATGTGTTACATGATCAAACTAAAGGCTCTTCGGCTCCAGTTGCTCCTGTTCAAGGTGTTTCTGAAGCAACTACTCATGTGCAGAATGTAGACACTACTAAAGGAAATGCATCTACATCTATGTCTATGCCAGGCGTGGATTTGGTTGTTGATCTTAATTTTAACAATTTGGGTATTAATACTCGTGTTCCTGATGTTCCTGAAACAAGAATTCATGATACTCATCCGCAGCAAAATGTTATTGGAGATGTCCACACAGGAGTGCAAACACGTAATCAGCTGAGAAACAACCAGAATCTTGGTTTGTATTCAGCTATCAGAGAATCAGGTTTGCAAAATGATTGGTCCTTCATGTGTTATGTTTCACAAGAAGAACCAAAGTCTTGGAAAGAAGCGTTAAAGGATAATTCTTGGGTGGAAGCCATGCAGGAAGAACTTCAACAATTCCAGAAACTGAGTGTCTGGAGACTTGTTGAAAAACCCGACAATTACAAGAAAATTGGTACTCGTTGGGTATACAAATGCAAAAAGGATGATCATGGAGTGGTCCAACAAGGCGAGATTAGTTGTTCAAGGCTTTCGGCAAATCGAGGGAATTGACTACAACGAGGTTTATGCACCTGTTGCACGTCTGGAGGCTATTCGGATCTTTCTAGCTTATGCTTCTTTCAAAGGATTCAAAGTCTATCAGATGGACGTTAAAAGCGCAATCCTTCATGGTATCATTGAAGAAGAGGTGTATGTCGAACAACCTCCTGGTTTTGAAGATCCTATCCATCCCGATCGGGTTTATTTGCTCAACAAAGCTCTCTATGGTTCACATCAAGCACCAAGGGCTTGGTACGCAACTTTATCTACTTATCTGCTGGAGAATGGTTTTCGACGAGGTCTTATCAAATGTACTCTTTTCATCAAGGAAACAGGTAGAGATCTTCTGCTGGTATAGGTATACGTGGATGATATCATTTTTTGTTCAACTAACGATGCTTTGTGCAGGCAATTCGAGCGTGTTATGCAGGAGAAATTCGAAATGAGCGCAATGGGGGAGATTAATTTCTTTTTGGGCCTACAAGTTGAACAAACTGAGTCTGGGATATTCATCCATCAGACTAAATATGTTGGTGACATCTTGAGCCGGTTCCAGATGTCTGATGCAACGCCCATTGGCACCCCACTTCCGACTAATCACGGGATTACTCCGGACTTGAAGGGTGAAAGTGTCAAATCTTCTTATTACCGTGCTATGATCGGATCTTTAATGTATCTCACTGCCTCGAGGCCTGACATAATGTATCCAACATGCCTGCTCGCAAGATATCAAGCCAACCCGAAGGCATCTCATCTGGCTGCTGTAAAAAGGATTTTTCGCTATTTAAAGGGTTGCCCAGACACCGGTCTCTGGTACCCTAAGGATGATAGTTTCGATTTGATCGCGTTCAGTGATTCTGATTTTGGTGGCTGCAAAATAGATGGCAAATCCACAACGGCTGGATGTCAGTTTTTAGGAAATCGCCTGGTCACATGGCAAAGCAAGAAGCAGACTTGTGTCGCTACATCAACTTGTGAGGCTGAATACATTGCTGCCTCAAGTTGTTGCTCTCAAGTTCTGTGGATTCAGCAACAATTGCGCGACTACGGTTTTGAATTCCTATTTACTTCTATTTTTGTTGATAATAATGTTGCCTTACAGATTACTAGAAACCCTGTGCAACACTCAAAGACCAAACACATCAAAATTAAGTATCATTTCATACGTGATTGTTTTGATAAAAGACTAATCGATGTTGTTAAGGTCCACACTGATGAACAACGTACAGACCTTTTTACAAAAGCTTTTGACAAACCTCGCTTTGACTATCTTTTGTTGGTCAATGGCATTAAGGTGAAACAAGAGTAAAACTTCTTTCGGCAGATCGTTTTCGTAAATATTTTCTTTAAACTCAAAAATACAAAAAGATTTTCAATTTATTTATCTTTTCGCATTTTAGGGGGAGAAATTTCAAGAAAATACAAAAACATGTGAAAAATTCAAAAATCCAAAAATATGTCGTTTACTTTCTGTCTTTAAGTTTGAAAATTTTGAAAAAGTTCAAAAACATTATAAAATAAAAAATGAGTTTCTTGGATAAAAGAAAGGAAAATGATGATATACACTGGTGTAGTCTGTCAATATGGTCAAAAACAAAAAGAAAAATTGAAAAATGATAAGTAGCTCTACTAACGATGTATCGGTAGGCTCACAATCAGACTAAAATGTGCAGGATGATATAAACCTAACAGACTTCAAGTCAGGTGGGAACCATTCATTGGCATTTGGTCTTGGTACCGAAATTTCGTTTGAGAGATTGCCGAGGTTCTGAGATATGCGATCTTTATGCTGTCTTATCATCTGGGTATCATGGTTGTATCTTTTATCGAAAAATAACGGAGACGAAGTCTAGATCTTCCATATACTATACATACGTGTCATAGTGCATACGACCTCAATAAGTGATCAACAATCACATGTCCAAACAAAATAAGTGATAATATATCACAGGTTTCTTGCGGGAGTCAAGTTCGTCTCTTTGTCTGTACGTTGGTACTAACCTGTTCACGGACTTGCTCCTGTGCCCTCATGCATCTGAAAATCAAGTTCCTCATCAATAAGTGATTCTATCACATAGGGCTTGTTTTCAATCAAAAAAATAAGTGAGTTTCCCACATCTTTTATACGGTCAAACGGATGATAAGCAGTATACTCACTAGTAAGATGAACTCTCGTGCATACCTTGATACGGGAATGTGTCGTGAGTGGATGAACACCGACAAGTAAGTATAATTCATACCGTAAATCATATCTCCTAATTATTACATCTGATAAGCTTTAGCTTATGTGGATAACAATATCGATAATTGTGGTAGGATACTTATCTAAAACTTTAAACAGAAATAATAAAACCGTTTTGACAAAGACCGTAAGCTGGTATGATTCTCTTACCTTGAATCTCGCAAAAAGTTTACTTTTGTACAGTGTCTTTATGCTTATTATTACTTTTCGTTAGTTTACCGCATTTTTAATTCTGTTTTAGTGTAATTTGTAAAGTTCGTTTTTTATTAGCCGAAGTTGAAACTCGAATTTCTGCCGAAAAGCCCGAAACCGACTTGGTTGTGATTTCACTTCTTCATAAAATGTCCTTTTGCATTTGGTAAATCTAACACAAGGCAAAATCTTTTTCAAAATGTTTCAAAATCAAAGACTTGGTGTTTCTGTGTTTGACTAGTCAACGAAGACTCCTTTTGGTCATCGACGAACCTTCTTGTTCGACGAAGTTTCATTCTTCGTCGAGATCAAAATGGACTAATTCATTTTGGCCCATCAAGAGTCTTCATCGAGCCCAAACCAATTAAATCTTCGTCGAGCCCAAACCAATTTAATCTTCGTCGGCCCAAACCAATCTTCGTAGCAAATCAATCTTCATCAAGGGGGTCCAGGTATAAAAAGGGGACCCTGTGCATTATTGGTTTCACTTCTTTCAAAATCACACTCCAAAACACCCATTGTTCATCATCTCTTTCACCGATAAACCTTCAACCGACGTAAAACCTCTTTGTTTTATCAGTTGTTTTTAAACAATCCAAGGTATCATCACGGATCAAAAACTCGATTGAAACCATTTAAACCAACTGATTTTGACCATTGATTGCTTGAAACCCTCATTAACTCGTTGATGCTTGTTTATTCAATATACGTATCTGCTTATGTTCTTTGATTACTTGTTTCATAATGACTTGATATGGTAGAATGTAACAGGTTTGTGTATGGTTTTGAGCATATGTTTTGGCTATTCATAACCTAGGTTTCTGTTTGGGTTTATAATAGGGTTAATCAGGGGTGGTTGTTATTGAATCAGTTTCTGTTTAATGACTATGTGTTTAGTTTTGAATCATAAAGGGGTGTCATATACCGTTGATGTGTTTGAAATGGTAAATCGATTCAACAGGAGGTGTGGGTTAATGTTGGTTAAACTTCTGGGTGTTGAGGTTTCAAATATTGGTCATTTGATTGTGGTTTACTGTCTTTTTTATGTTGAATGAACTGTAAAATTAACACAGTTCGGCGAACAATCTGTATGAAGAAAACCCCCAAATTTCTATTTGGAACGGCGAACCCTAAATTGACGAACCTTAAGGTGACGAAGATTCAATCTTCGTCATAAGCTTGTGCGATGAACCACCTATGGTCATCGAAGAAACAATCTTCGTTGACTACAGTTGACCATTACTGACCATTCATTCTTCGTAAAGCTAAGGCGACGAAGATTCAATCTTCGTCATCAAAGAATCAATCTTCGTCACAAGGACCATTCTTCGTCAGTTCAACACTTAGAAAATTTTCATGTTTGTCAAATATGCAACTTTTATACAGTATATATATTTATACACGATTAATGTTCACAATGTACATTAAATGTGTATACATGTTTTTATTCTTTAAGTGTTATGTATCTTTGTCTTATTGCAGGTATTTGTTGAATACAGAATGGCTCCGAAAGAACGAAAACGTAAACCTGCCACAAAGAAAACTAACAAAACGGAAGAAGAAATCATGTCCGAACCTCGACACAATATGGTAGCTTACTTAGATCCAGAAGGAAAGCTTGACGCTTACAAGGAGATTACTCAATGGTTGAGGGAATCACGGATAAACAAAGCAATCACATTCTCAACGCCGGTTTACAAGTCTCTTATTAAAGAATTCTGGAATTCAGCGAACGTGATTGAAGTCGACGGAAAGGAGCTGATTCAGGGGTAGGTTAACAAGTTGAATGCAGATGTATCTCCGGATATACTGAACTCTGTTTTGGAACTTCAAGATGATGCCAATGCTCCAGATTCTATTCCGGTCATGTGCACGCGTGGATGTTTACTTAGAATGAAGTGCACCGGTGATATCTTTGCAGGACAGATCAACAAAGCTAAATTTCCGCTACAATACAAATTCTTACTTCACGTACTGATTCAATGTATAAGCAAAAGCCGTGCTGGATATGATATGGCCGGGAACGATCTCGTTGGGTTGATGGTCGCGTTAGTATTAAACAAGCCCTTCAACATTTCAAAGTTCATCTTCGCCAACATGAAAGAAAATCTCAGAACAGGATCTCGTACATCTAGCAATAAATTTTGGATGTATCCGAGATTCCTACAGATGATTATGAATGTTCAACATCCGAATCTTCCAAAGGCAGATAAAGACATTCTCAAGATTGATGCTATGCACGAACAGTCTTTACTGATATTCAAGGGTTTTTCCGCAAAGAGATACGTAAAATCTGATCCTCCAAGGAAGATGTTTGGAGCCTTAGACAACCCAGAGTACGTCGCTCTTGCAAACGATAAATGGCGTCATGACAACAGCCAATCGGATGACGAAGAGCCAACGTTGAAAAAGATGATGGAAGACAAGTTTGGGCATAAAAGTGATTCATCTGATAGCGACGGTGATAGTGATGGAGATGCTGGTGATGGTGGAGATGCTGGTGCTACAGCAGCTAGTGCACCTGGTGCTACTAGTGCATCTGCTGCCGGTACAACTGGTGCTAGTTCCACTGGAGGTGATGCAGAGGATTCTGAGTCTGATGATAATCGACCAAAACCAGGATATGAGTTCTATCTTGACGAGCGTGGGGTTAGGAAGGCACGTCGGATTAGACAGGAGGAGGATGTTGATTATGTTTCGTCTGATACTGAGGCTAAACATTTAAAGAAAAAGGAAGCTGATACTCGAAGGAAGAGAAAGAGCAGGAAGTATATTGGTGCTTCATCTGTACAGCCGACTGCGTCACAACAACAAACTGTTCACGGAGCATAAATGGATCCAAATCTTGGTCTCACAGCCGAAGAAGCTTCCACTATGATATCTTCTCCTCCGCGATCAACTGAACCACCTCCTGTGGTTTCTTCAACAGTTGAAACGCCAACGGTTACACCACAAGCTGCACTTGCATGCTCAATAGCATCCACTATTCGAGCAACTACATTTCAGCATAGCTCAGAACGCCGACAAATAAAATTTTCTTAAATGCAGCCAGACGAAAAGGTAGATTTCTTATTCTCTCAATTGCAAGCTGCTGCAGGTCAGATCGATAGGCAATCGGTGTTCATGAACGTTACAAAGAGCGACGTTATCAAGCAACAGTTGGAGATGAATACGTTGAAGTCCACTGTTGAGCGTCAACAAGCTGAGGTTACACGCCAAGAAGCTGAGATTGAACAACTTAAGGCTGAGAATGCACGTTTAAAGGCTGCTGATGAAGAAAGAGAACACCAAATACAACAAATGCGAGCTGCTGATAATGTTCGTGGTATTGATATAAATCGTTTGAAAGAAAGAAGCACTGCTATTCAAAGGTTGGCCGAAACTCTTAAAGCAAATCATGATGATATGAAAGAGTGGTACAACTCTCGAAATACCAAGATAACAGATGGGGTCAAGAAAATCAATGATGGTTTCGAGATCGTCAGAAAGCGTGTTAACATTCTATGGGCTGACCGATGCAAACAACAGGAAGCCTTGAAGAAAGATGATCATGATTCTGAAGATCTGGGTAACCCAGACCCCTCCGCTACATCTGAACAACCACCAACTACTTAATCTACTCAGATTGCTGCTTTGCCTCCACAGATTGAATCTACACAAGGAACCTCCGGTGGAGCTTTAGAAGAAATACAACAGCTAGAGAGCAGTTCTTACGTTGAAAGCTCCTTGGCTGGTACATCCACTGTTCTTAGCTCTGCTGACATTGCTTTACAGGTTGTACATCCTGTATCTGGAGAAAGTCTGGAAGAAGGGGAATTATTTGCTAACCTCACGGATGAACAGATTTTAGCGCTTAATGAAATGAAAGCAGTAGAAGATGCTACTAATGATCAGATCCCCGGTGAACCCGAAACATCAGACTTAGAAAATCTTGAAGAGATTGTCTTTGAAGGTGATAATAACAAATCGACTTATGTGCGAGAAGACGGAACAGAGTTCACTTCTTTCAATGAAGATTGGTTGAAAGAAAATGTGGATGACATCGACGAACAGTTGAAAAATCATGATTCTGTAGATAACTCACCTGATGCGTTCACAAAATGGAGAAAACAGTTCCTATCCAAGGTTACAAAGCCTACACCAGCTGAAGCTCAAGTCGATTACTTGAGATACGTTGAAAGAAAATTTGCACGGGAAGATACTTTGCTGGATGTTTGTCAAAGAAATCCATTGCATGGCCGTCAAACGTGAACACGGCATTTAGTATTTCAAATCATTGCTGAGCATTCTGTCTTTACCATTCTATGATGTTGCAGCATTAACAAAGTTGGAACTGATTAATCGCTCAAAGTTTGAAGGAGCGACGTTGTTTGCTCGAAAGTTGAAGATAAATCGTAGGATAGGCTGGAAAGACGAGTTATTTAAGCCACAGTTTCCTATTTATCAGCAGATAAAGTACACTTTGGATCCGTCAACCAACACGGCAAGATACAAGCTCGTTTATCAGCCGGCGAAGGTTATGGACAAGATCCCACTGATGCCGATGAAGCAGAACTTCTTGGAAAACATGGCGTTATGGTGTTATGACTCCGATATGCACGCACGAGGCCTTTATTGTATTCAAAGACGATCAAGAGAATTTCCGCATGCTAGATCCGATGTGGATAGTGAATATGTTTGCGGCCGACATCAACAAGTTATTTCGACATGATATCTTTTATGAAGACAAGGACGCACACCAACTGTTACGATTTCAACGCGTCGCTTGTTTCTGTTTTTATCGAGGGATACACGCCGGAAGCACCTGGTCCGCAAAGCACTGAAGACTCAAAGAGTGAAGACCAAGCAACAGACAAGGGGGAGTTTGTTGGTACATTTATGTGTCTGTAACTTTGTCTTGTTTACGTTATATGTTATAGGTCTTTTGTTATCGAGTCTGTTAGTTCCGTCAAGTCTACCTAGTTGGATATCCTCCTATTTTACTTGGTATGACATTTTGTCTCTGTAATTGTACTGTACGATAACCATATGCTAGTGTGCATAGTGTTTACATATAGTACGTTTTGTCTCATGCCTTCTGTTTAAACACTTAGCAATATCTTCTGTCCTTGATTGATGTTTGACGAAGAATCAATCTTCGTCGAACACTATGCTTGGCGAACCTTTGAGTGTTCGTCGATGGGTGTGTGTGACGAAGAATCAATCTTCGTCACACATATCCTTCGTCACATAGAGGTTCGTCGAGGGACAGTATATATAGTTGGTTATGTTTAACAGTTAAGGTATCAGAGCATAGAGAGAAACTGAGAGTTTATCGTTCAAGCATTGTGTGTGTATGTTTGATGTTGTTCTCGTCCTTTTAATCTGAAGTGAATCTTTGGTTATCTGTTGTGTTATTTGCTATACTCTGTTTGGTTTGCATCGTCACGGGGATTCCGCACTTGTGATTGTGTTTGTGATAAACAAGGACTAGGTTTCGTATCGATCCTCCGAGGAAAACAGACCTACAACCATAATAGGAATGCAATCATGCATCATCAAATTTTGAATAAGACATGCTTAAAGGTGTGTTGTGTCTTTCAAATTGTAAGTCAAATTAACTTTATAATGGATGTGAAAATCAAAATGGCTAATAATATATTTGCGACATATTTCCAAGCGAGTACCGAGCAATCACCAACGAGCAATCACCAACGAGCGATCACCAACGAGCGATCACCAACGGCCACGTTTATAGACAGATAACCGTCAACTTGGAATGGTAACTGTAGAGGAATGACCCGGTTTGGTCATTCCGGGTCGGTCAAACCACAATTAATGCATTCTAAATAGAAGGGATATTGTGGAAATAGGGGAAGTTTCAAATGAAAACCACTAGTTATTGTGAAAACTCGAAAACTAATTAAATTCATACCAATTTTCGTAATTTTTTATATATAAGAAAAATTTTCAAAAAAAAAAAATTTTAGTGCACATGTGTATTATTTATTACACATGACAAATTTTTTTTTTTTTTTTTTTTTGAAAAAAAGTTTTTTTATATATATAAAAATAGCGATTTTTAATAAAAAAAATTGTAAAAAAGAAAAAAAAATTGGTGTGTTTTTTAGGCTTTTTTTAGTTAGTTTTCGAGTTTTCACAATAAAAGTGGTTTTCATTTGAAAATTTCCCTATATATTTCCATATATTTGTTAGATCTCCTAAAAGGGGCCAGATCCCCATGCAACTAAATCTCCGAGAATAAGAAAACCCTAAGCTACCAAAAAGTATAAATAAAGGACAGACCTCAAGGTAAAGATGTTGGTACACTTTATCTGGACGCGACTCGGTTCGGTTCGACTCGTTTAGGTTCGGCTCAAGACCGACGTCACGACATTCCTCCGTCGTGCGCCCCAGAGTTTGACTCGCGAAGCACGAAGAGCCGCGGACCGTCGTTAGCCGCCACATCACCATGACATCACCATGTTGATGTCATGATGATGTCATGTGAAGACTTTTCAATGCATGGATTACATGTCAATGTGAATTCATGTGTTTTGAATCAATTAATTGCTTCTGCATATTTGCTTCTGCATATAACCTACGAATAACCTGATTAACCTAATCAATTACAAAGAACCCATGCCCAACACTCCACGAAGAACTTAGTTAATCATTCTGCGAAGAACCTGGTTAATCACTCTACGAAGAACCTTCTTCGTGATTAATTGTTTGCTGAAATGGAAACCACAAAGAACCTCATATTCTTCGTGGATATATATGTTTCGTGGGATAATGACGAAAGACTTCGTCTTTCGTGGATCTGCAGATGGGTTTGGGTATTTAAACAGAACTATGTAACAGAAGCAAGCAAGAGAGAGAGAGAACAGAGAGTTTATTTCAGAGAGTTTTATTGTATTTCATTGTATCATTCTGTAAACAATCTCTGTTGATAATCAATACAAGTATGCGTTAATCGTTATATCTTTCTTGTATTCTATCTCTCGCTCGGTTTGTGTCTTAACAGGGATTCCGCACCTGTTTCGGCATCCGAAACAAGATCTCGTAGTTGTCCGACGATCCGTATCAGGACCTACAAGTGGTATCAGAGCGTAAGGCTCGATTTCTTGTTGAAAACCGAGTTACCGGTGTGATTTTCGAGTGGGTTTTTAAGTTTTTCTTGGTTAAAAATCCAAAACCCAGTTGTGTTTCTTAAAAAAAATTCTGTTTTAGAGCTCGAAAATCTGATGTTATTATAATGTTGTTCTTGTTTAAAACTAGTTAATAAACGTTGGAGATCTTTGAAGGTACAAGTTGTTTTGAGTTTCTACGTCAAAATATGTGTTCGACAATTTTTCCGGCACCGGAAAACTCATATAGTTCATCGGAAAACTCATGTATTCATAGTGTTCTTCATAAGTTTTCTGGGTTTGAGTTTTTGTTTGCATTATTGAAAACATTATAATATTATTGTTTAACAAAGTTGTCCAAAGGGTGTTGTCTTGAAAACAGTGTCACCAGCTTGTGTCAGGAGAAGGATAAGATTTTGTTGAAAAATATCTCATCTTCTGCAGAATCCAAGTCAACGAAAAACCACCAGTTCTTTGTCTGTTTTGAACCCCACGAGAAACCCAAAGTGATGAAGAACCTGTTTTTGTCTTACATGTGGTGAAGAACCTCTTTCGTCCTATTCATGTGAAAAGCCTTTTTCATCTTTGCTTTCAATCTTACGAAGAACTAGGTCAACATATCATATTCTTTAGTCAAAAAGATACAAAGTCTTTTGTCCTTTGTGTCTCTCACAAAAACCTTTTTCACAAATTAATTTTATAGTTCTTCGTAGACAGTAGTATTTCATGGTTTCACTTATATTTTTCTACAGAAGGTTTGCAAATCACTCTTAACAATTTCATTTTGAGTTTTTAAGCAGGTATTCTTGTTCATACAACTAATATGAGTTCAAATCTGTGGGTGGAGTGATAGCTCGGAATTAAGTCAAGATCCTTCACAACGGGTAAAATCTTTAATGCCCAAACAAACGATTGCAGTTAGTCAATGGGCATGTGTTGCTAATCAAAGTCATAGCATTCAAAATCTTCTCATTAGCGAGAGTGAAGCTGGAAGCAACAATCGTCCGCCAAAGTTAAATCATATGAACGATTATCCATCATGGAAAAGTCGTTTCCATACTTATGTTCTAGGGCAAAATACCGAGCTGTGGACGTGTTTTACTACGCCATTCAATGAAGCTCTCGAAGTAGCAGTTTCCAATCCAGTTACCTTGGCGGGAATGGCCGAAGGTGATAAAAAGGCTTATGATCTTGAGAAGAAGGCCTTCGCTATCCTCCCTCTACAAAGATATTCATAAGGATATTTATCATCAATTCGCTTATTCTACCTCTACAAAGAATTTGTGGGACATCTTGGAAACTAGAGGAGAAGGAAATGCAGCAACAAGAAAGGTCCAACATGATTTGTTAAAGAAAGATTTTGAAGGGTTTTTGTTCATTAAGAATGAAACACTTAGCGAGATGACTACTCGGTACTATCATTTGATTAGTGAGATGTACTCATACAAGGTCAACGCATCACAACAAGAGATGGTTATGCGTTTTGCTGAGGCTTTACCTCCTAAGTGGAATCAATTCATTGAGTTGCTGAAGCACACTGGTGTTTTGAATGTGAGTAGCATTTATGAATTCGTTCAGAAGCTAGAGAACAAAGATGAAGAAGAAATCCGAAAAGCCAAACGAATTCCAGTTCCACAAAATCCAAAGATGTATTTTGGATGTTTTAACATGGGTGCGAGTACAAGTCAGCAACCGAAGCTTCAGACAGCATATGTATCGAATGCAAAACAAGCCTTCGATCCAAGTGCCTATTTCCCTAAACCACAAGTTGTTGCACCACAAACCCAAATACCACAACCCCAATTCGATTCAAGTACCTATTTCCCTAAACCACAAGCTGCTGCACCACAAACCCAATTACCACAACCCCAATTCGATCCAAGTGCCTATTTCCCTAAACCACAAGCTGCTGCACCACAAACCCAATTACCACAACCCCAATTCGATCCAAGTGCCTATTTCCCTAAACCACAAGTTGCTACACCTCAACCTCAATTCGATCCAAGAGCTTATCAAGCTTTATATGGTAACAAATTTCAACCTTCCAACCTAAACACCGTCAGACTTGATACATCACATCTATCTTAAGGTAAGTGTGGAAGTTGCCAAAGAACACATGGAGCTTCTAAACACCTTGGTGAGTTCTTACTGCGGATTGATAGTTGGACAGATTGGCAACATCAATCTAACCAGTGAGGACTACTCTTAAATTGATAAAGATGAGATGGAGTTGATTGATATCAAATGGGCGTTTGCAAGTGTTGTGAGGAGAGCAAAGGACTTTATGGAGAGAGTGGGAAGAACTAATCTGGAGAGCAACAAGGATACTCCATATGGTTTTGACAAAAGGAAGGTTACTTGTTTCAACTGCAGAGAAAAGGGGCATTTTAAAAGGGAATGCACGAAGCCTCCACAGCAAGGGAATCAGTATCCTTTCAACAAAAATCAAGCTGCTAACAACGAAAGAGCAATTGTTCCCGCAAACGGAGCTTTGATTGTTCAGATAGATGAAGGTTGTGATTGGTCTGTTCAGTTTGGAAACAATGGTGGAGGAGGCACTACACTCTATGCCGAAATTGCAAAGAAAGACAGTGATGGAGAATCTTCCAGAAATGATGACAGTTCATGGGATAGCAGCAGTTCAGATGAAGCAGGATCGACTTCAAGTGAGGTTCAATCTGAAGATGTTGATGCTGAGGTAGATGATGTGATTACTGAAACTGAATCAACGGATAGCGACGAAGCAGCTTTGGAGCATGAAACTAAAAGGTCATCTGATGAGTTTTCCAAGCATCTCTCATCAAGCGGATCTTCCACTCTTCGTGCAGCATTCATGGCTCGTTTGGATTGCCAATCCAGTTAGGTAAGTTTCGATAAACCTATCTTGTCTAAGTGTTTTGAATGTATAGTTTTAAAGGGTAAATACTTAGAGCTAGAGGGTAAATTTGATCACACCAAGAAACATCATCAAAGTATGGTTGTTGATTTGACAAAATGCACTGAGGCAAACACAGCTCTTAAGAAAAACGAAAAAGAATTTAAAACAACAATTGAAACCTTAAGGAAAGATGCTTCTGAGTTAACAAAGAATGTTTTTAGAAAACAAACTGCGATTAACAATTACATTAACACGCTTGAGGAAACAAAGAAAGAGTTGGCCTGTGCAAAGTGTGAATATGATACAATCAAACTCAAGTTGGACAGTTATTCCAACTCGAGATATGTTTTGGATCATATTATTGATGTTCAAAAGAAAAAGGGTGACGTAAAGTGTATTGGTTATAAGGCTTGTCCTCCCCCGGTTAGACACAACTACACCAAAATGCCTAATGATGAGGATATCCCCATTTTGAACCCACCGTTCCTTTAGATTTTGATGAATTTAGAACTGGTCTAGGGTTCACTAAGGGCGCATCCTCAAGTCAAAGTCAACCGGACAAAGTCAATGGTTCCAAATCCGAAATTAATCAGAGTCCTCCCATTGTTGAGGATTGTAATAGTTCGGACGATGAGTCAGATGAGGACAAACCTAAGCAGTCAGAGACGGTTACAAAAGAGGAGAATATACCTCTCGAAAATCACATTCTTTGTGATCCTTCCACAAAACCGTTTGTGACCGCTACAGTCAAGTCTGTTGAATCTTCATCTGTGAGTTGTGAAAGCGTGAACTTGCTTTACACGTTGATTGGATCTGATAAAATATATTCAGATAAGGATTTCCCAATCAAAAATGTCAATCAATCATTGATTGATAAAGTTTTCTAGGATTCTACTAGTAAGTTTTTGGGAATGTCGAGCCCAAGAGTTGTAATAACTCAGTGTACCCTTATCCCAAAATCTGAAGTTAGAAAGAAATACGGAAATCAAAAATTGCCACCACAAAACAATCAACGAAAGCAAAATCACGCTACCCAGGGAAAGGGAAAAGGCAAACAAAGCCAAAACCAGAAAAAGGTTAAGATGGTGAACTTCGTGAAATCCCGAGGGACTAATAAAATTTAAACTTTTGAAAATAAATCCAATACGGATTTTGTTAAACAAAGTAAAATTTTGAAAAGAAACAGTCAAAACAATTACACACAATACACAAACGGTTGTGATGTAGCACCAAGTACCTCAAGATCATGAAGTTCATCATCAAGCTCTTATAGTTATGATACTCCGAGGTTTGTTGAGCGGGGATCATGCTTTGAATGTTGTGAGTTTGGACACATTGACAAGAACTGTCCATATCTCACCAAGGGAAAGGCAAAGGTTGAAGCCCCCCATGGTAACAGTTACCATAAAAGATCTGTTTCACCAAAACAGGACCCTCATCTTGTTAAACAACGACAAGTGAAACAAAAAAAGAAACAAAGAAAAGAAGTTGAAAAAACCGGAGGTTGTCCAAACACAGTCTGTTAAATCAGATGTTAAAAAACAGAAACAAATTTGGAAACCAAAAACGGTAACTGTTTCAGGGGGAGCTCAATCTATTCCGAATCATCAAGAAATCAAAGTTACAATCCTCGATGATGTCGGACGACCCAAGTCAATGAAGGCATGGGTCCCCCTCTCCAACTAATCTCTGAATGAGTGTGCAGGATGTTCCAGGAGGAGCTATTGATTGTCCTATGAATGTTGATAGTGGAGCGTCCATGCACAAGATTGGCGACATGCGGCTCCGAAACATCATCATATCTAGGAGTTGTTACCTTTGATGGAGAGAGAAAAAGAAAAGAAGAATGTCTGATGAAAGAAATTGAAAGCTTCGACAAAATGAAAATCATTCCAAAGTTTGATTGTTAAAGGCTTTGAATGGGTCCCCAGGATAGATTCAATCAAAATGTACGCACCTGCAGCACGTCTGAAGTTCAAAATCAACAAGATGAACGTGCAGTGTACATTTCTCCACGGTGTAATTGAAGAAAATGTACTGTTTGTTGAACAAACCAACCGGGTGTGCGGATGCCTTGGCGTGGATTGAACAACCGCACACTACTTCTCAAAGAGAAAGTCAAAGACCTTCGCTGGTGCAATGTGGAAGACCAGCCGGACCTGGAGGTTTCTGATCTTGTTGCTGTGAAGAGATTTCTCGGTTAATTGAAGTAGCTTAAAAATCAACCTTGAAATCCACACCGGGTGGATATCCAGTTTGGGAGAGCACTCAGATTCCTTGCATGCACGAAGCAGTTGCAGGATACGGTTTTGAATTTCTAATCTCTCTTATACTTGTCGATATTTAAGCTGCTTTATGAATTATTATCATCTCGTACAGCACTCTTTGGCCAGACACGTTGATCTCAAATATCACCTCACACGTGATTGTTTCAATATGAAACTCGTCAATGTTGTCATGGTCTGCACCGAGTACCAACATGCCAACTCATTTTTCCAAAATTCGATAAAATCATATCTGATTAAAATTTGGTAAACGACATTGAGGTAAAACATGAGTTAACCAAAATCTGGAAATCGTTTTTGTGAATATTTTTTCTTAGAAAATCCAAAAAGATGTTTTTCAATGTTTGAATTTACTTTTTGAATTTTAGGGGGAGTAAATCCAAATCCGAAAAATTCAAAACGTTGCAAAACGGCCAAAAAGGACAAAAACAATAGAAAATCAAAAATGAGTTTCCTGGCAAGAAAAAGAGAAAATGATAGTAAATCAGTGGTCTGTCGAAACCGCTTCGAACTGAACTTAAGATGAAAAACGATAAGTAGCTCTATATTCGATGTATCGGTAGGCTCACAATCATTTTAAAGTGTGCAGGGTGATATAAACCTAAATCGACTGAAGACTGTGTAGGAACCACTCATTGGCATATGGTCTTGGTACCGAAATTTCGTTTGATAGATTGCCGAGGTTCTGAGATATGCAGTCTTTATGATGTCTTATCATCTGGGTATCATGGTTGTTTCTTTTAACGAAAAATAACGGAGACGAAGTCTAGATCTTCCATGATACCATACATACGTGTACATATTGCATACGACCTCAATAAGTGATCAACAATCACATGTCCAAACAAAATAAGTGATAATATATCACAGCTTTCTTGCGGGAGTCAAGTTCGTCTCTTTGTCTGTACGTTGGTACTAACCTGTTCACGGACTTGCTCCTGTGCCCTCATGCATCTGAAATTCAAGTTCCTCATCAATAAGTGATTTTATCACATAGGGCTTGTTTTCAATTCAAAAATAAGTGAGTATCTCACACCTTTTTATACGTCAAAACAGACGATAAGCGGTATACTCACCGGTAAGATGAACTCTCGTGCATACCTTGATACGGGAATGTGTCGTGTGTGGATGAACACCGGTCAGTAAGTATAATTCATACCTTAACGTATCCCCTAACCATGATTACGTCTGATAAGTTGAGCTTATGTGGACAACAATACCGATTATCGTTATAGGATGCTTATTTAATGTTAACTAATTGAACAACAAGAGTGTTTTGGCGTGACCGTACACTGATATGATTCTCTTACCCTCGAAACTCGCAAAAAGAATGTCTTTAAATTTTTATTTACATTCCTCCATTTCCGCATCGCTGTATATATTTATTTATTGCTTTACGTCTTTACATTTGAAAAATGAAAAATTACAAAAGATTTTAGGTGTGTTTTAATCTAAATTTTATAAAAGCCAAAAAGATTTTGCTTCTAATTTATTTTTGATTGACCGATGTTGGAAATCGACTCTATCCTACCCCAAAATCCTGATTTTAAGCCGGAAAACAATTGCACCTTCATAAACGTTCGAAGTTAAAAAGATTTGAAAGTTAAAGGATTAAAATTAATCAATTTTTAAACTTTCAAACTGTTGTCGGTCGGTGTTTGATCGAGAGTTGGTCTCATATGTGTCGTTTGTTTAATTTGTCTATATTCCAAGCGGTTGTTCTCATTACGTGTTTAGCTCTGTTGCATGTGCAGATGGTGCATTCGAACCAGCTAAAAACAAAGAGAACGTCTCAGATGACAAGCCGTAAAGTGAAGACACGTCATTGATGCAATCAGAAGATCATGATGATAGAGTTCCAGCTGATCACTCATCAACACCAAAAGGATCCAAAAGTATTGAAGATCAAAAGATTCGCGAGCATCATTTAAGGGGGAGTTTGTTGATACACTCCCTGTTTGTGAAATGTGAAGACCTTTAAAAGATCCGATAATGTGAAGAACGAACCATCACGAGCAGCGTCCAAGGGGGAGTTTGTTGGTACACTTTATGTGGACGCGACTCGGTTCGGTTCGACTCATTTAGGTTCGGCTCAAGACCGACGTCACGACATTCCTCCGTCGTGCGCCCAATAGTTTGACACGCGAAGCACGAAGAGCCGTGGACCGTCGTTAGCTGCCACAGCACCATGACATCACCATGTTGATGTCATGATGATGTCATGTGAAGACTTTTCAATGCATGGATTACATGTCAATGTGAATTCATGTGTTTTGAACAAATTAATTGCTTCTGCATATAACCTACGAAGAACCTGGTTAACCTAATCAATTACGAAGAACCCATGCCCAACACTCCACGAAGAACTTAGTTAATCAGTTCTGCGAAGAACCTGGTTAATCACTCTACGAAGAACCTTCTTCGTGATTAATTGTTTGCTGAAATGGAAACCACGAAGAACCTCATATTCTTTGTGGATATGTATGTTTCGTGGGATAGTGACGAAAGACTTAGTCTTTTGTGGATCTGCAGATGGGTTTGGGTATTTAAACTGAACCATGTAACAGAAGCAAGAGAGAGAGAGAACAGAGAGTTTATTTGTATTTCATTGTATCATTCTGTAAACAATCTCTGTTGATAATCAATACAAGTGTGCGTTAATCGTTATATCTTTCTTGTATTCTATCTCTCGCTCGGTTTGTGTCTTAACAGGGATTCCGCACCTGTTTTGGCATCCGAAACAAGATGTCGTAGTTGTCCGATGATCCGTATCGGGACCTACAAAAGACATACAATAACTCTCTCTCTCTATCTCTCTCAACACAATTATTCCCACAACTCATACTTATTCTCACGCTGGATGGTGGTTACATGAATAACGCATTTCTGTAACGAGTACTAACGGTGTATTCTTTTGTAGATCGGAGTTCTGGTTACTTCCCATGGGAGCATCCACCTTAGGGAGGTATCTCAGGTCACGTTTCTACAGTAACAATTATAAATTTTGTAAAATAATTAATTTAAGTTTTATTAAAATCTCTATTGGGGATTATTCTGTAAGAAAAAAAAATGAATTCAAAAATAGTGGAAGAAGAAATAATAAATATCAAGTTCAAGAAGATATGTCTTCTAAGTAATAGTTATTGTTAATTAGGTTTGAATTTATGTTTATTGATTTGTTAATATATGGGTGTGCCTATTGGCACACCAAACCCTAGCAAAATTAGGGTTTATCTACGCTGCGTATAGGTCAATACGCAGCGTATAGGGTTAACACTATACGCAGCTGATTGACCTATGCGATGCGTAGATAAACCATGGATCTCAGTGCCTGGTAACCAATCATTGCACAAAAAACAAGGTGTGTCTACGCTGCGAATAGGTCAATACGCTACGGATAGTGTTAACCCTATACGCTGCGTATTGACCTATACGCAACGTATATAAAACATCTGAAAATTTGGGGTCATTTTGGTAGGTTTGAAGGATCAGATTTTTGCCAGGTTTATATACGCTGCGTATAGGTCAATACGCAGCGTATATAACCTTCCAGAATTTTGTTTCAACATTCGGCCTACTTGTGGTATAAATTCTCACCCGGTTACAACGTTAACTCGCTTAAAATATATAACGAGTTAAAAATATATAATGTTTTTTTATTATTTAGTCGACGTCGTCGTTAATTTATTTAGTCGATGTCGTCGAAAAGCGTATAATGTTAAAATTTTGAAAAGAGTATATACGGATAACTTTAAAATATTATAGCTTAAATAAGTGGAAATACCCGGGTACTGTTCGAATATGTTAAACCGTTTACAGCAAAAGTTTTATATGTACACCAAACGTTTGATATATATACAAGAAAAGTTTGTGCATACATAACAAAATGATAAAATGATAAAATACTATGGCTGCTGCTCCTGCTGATGCTGATCCCATTCCGCATCCGTAATGAAGGGTCGTGGAGGTAACCCATCATGCTGTCGACGCTCCTGCAGCTCCGCAGCCACCCACTCCAACAGATAGTTGTTCCTTTCAGCGTACCGAAGTAGCCGCTGATGTGATGGGTCAGGACCGGGCCAAACATGGCGTGGGAACTGAGGCGCCCCGGGTGGTCCACGCGGATGTGGTGGCTCCGGAATGACGGCGGCCGGCTCATGTGGCTCCGGCATCTCTGGATCGGGCGAGGGAAATACCGGAGCGAAGTGTGCCGGCAGCTGTGTAAGCTGGTATTGCGTGCCGTCCAGATTCTTAAACCGCTTCCTGCATGGGAAGTCTTTGGTAACGTGCATTCCGGATAATGTGTTCCTCCCCATCCGCTTCGGCTGTGCCGCCGGGCCTACATGGTCGCGGTCATTCTCCGGATGATAGCCCAACGAAAGGGCTATCCTAGTCACGTAGGCGCCGCCGAATAACTGTCCGCGCTCCTATCGATGATGCGCGGAGGCGAAGTACTGCGCCAACCCGTAGGCGAGAGCGCACGGCCTCTTGTATAAGAGGCAATATAAGAAAAACAAGTCACCACTGGTGCACCACTCCCGACTTTTGTTTCGAGCAGTGATCGAAGTGGAAATCATTTTGTGCAAATACCTGCACAAAAGGAAACCAGTCAGTAAATAATAATCAGACGACATCGACTAAGATCGTCATTAAATTATATTTTTTTATTATTTAGTCTACGTCGTCCGTAAGGCGCGTACGGGCCTAACGAGCGTCGAAACTAAGTTCGTCGTTAAAATATATTTTTTATTATTTAGTCAAAGTCGAACCGTAAGGCGCGTAGGTCCCTAACGAGCGTCGAGACTAAGCTCGTCGTTAAAATATAAAACGACGATCTTAGTGTCGACGCTCGTTAGGGACCTACGCGCCTTACGGTTCGACTTCGACTAAATAATAAAAAAATATAAATTTTAACAACGAACTTAGTTTCGACGCTCGTTAGGACAGTACGCACCTTACGAGCGTCAAAACTAAGATCGTCGTTAAATTATATTTTTTTAATTATTTAGTCAAAGTCGAACCGTAAGGCGCGTAGGTCCCGAACGAGCGTCGAAACTAAGATCGTCGTTAAAATATAAAACTTCGATCTTAGTTTCGACGCTCGTTAGGGACCTACGCGTCTTACGGTTCGACTTCGACTAAATAATAATAAAAAAAAATTTAACGACGAACTTAGTTTCGACGCTCGTTAGGCCCGTACGCGCCTTACGGACGACGTCGACTAAATAATATTTTTATTATTTGCTGAACTCTTTTGCTGAACGGGGGACTGCGCCTCTAAATGTTGCCGCACATTATTGAGCTCTGCTACAACATCGACTTCCTCGTCTACCAGTTTACACGGGAGCAAGTCAAGCTTACGCCAGAATACATCTATGTCGTCGAGTTGTATCATACGCCCTGCACAGTTAAGTTAATACTGTGTGAGAAATAGCTAAATCGTACAAAATAACAAAAGGTTTGTAGTTTTAATATTTTTTACCTGTACGTTTGTAGTTTTCCAGCCTACAAGCACACGACAATCCACAGCTAAGCCACATATGGCAACCACATGATGCGTTAAGTTTCCGCAACACCTCCAGCTTCCTCAGTAGCTCTTTTGCTAGCAAATCAAGTGCTTTATGGGAAACATTTCCACGTAGGTTGTCCAACAGTGGGTGTCTATGGTGGTTCATCGTTTTTTCGATGCTCTCGGTGAAACTTTTTTGTATTTCATCGTACTGAGTTTCAACTATATCAATGACGCATCTTGCTATTCGCTCCAATGAACTCCCGCGCATAACGTATCTTTTTAAATTTGCGTGCTGGCTCTCAACTCTGTTGGTGGTGCACTGACCAAAGTTGCGACACTTATCGGTCCACGCATAAACGAACATTTCTTTATAGTCTTTGAGCCAGTTTTCATAGACGTAATCAAAGACACCTGCAAAAATAAAATAATGAAATGTAAAAGCGTATGTAAAATATAATAGATTGGGTGAGTTGTTTGTTGAAGGAACACTTACTTTCTCGGTTGGCAACCACGAGTCGGTTATACATTTTCTCCAAGTTGTACTTGTACATGGGCTCTGAAGTAGATTCGCACACTCTGCGCCAGTACGACATAAATTTCCCCCAATCTTCTTTATTGAACCCTTGCTTGCAATGTCTACTTATATTTTGTTCGATGTGAAAGTGGCATAGAAGCCTGGTTGCGTTCGGGAATACTTTAGCACACGCGTTAATTAGGGAAAGCTCTCTATCCGTGACTATCACACGCGGCATCATACATTCATGCAACATTGACTTGATCCGCTCAAGCACCCACACGCAGTTATCCCTTCGTTCTTTGCAAATAACGGCATGTGCGATACAAAAAGACTTGTTGGTCGACGTTAAACCCACAACCTGGACAAATGGCATGTTGTAGATGTTTGTTTTGTAGGTCGCGTCGATCAACATCACGTGCGGGAATGCACGCCACATAGTGATTGAATAAGGATGAACAAAGAAAATCTCTGTTACGACATTTGTTTTGGGTTCCTGTCGGGTGTCGTAAATGAATCGGTTGTCATGCAGCAGGCTTTCCAATGCCTGCATAGGAGTCTTTCCGTCCATCAGTGTCGCTCTAATTTTTTGTACCGCATTTTGCACGTCTTTCTGAACATGCAGGCTGTCGGGGAACTGCTTTCTTAGGGTTTGAAATATGATACGTGGCTCCATGTTTTGAGCAGTTAGCTGCTCCACTAGCTTCTATTCGACTTCAGTAAATCTTCGCACAAAAGCGTGGCCCAACAGACTCGTCGTAGGTTCGTGGTTATGGTTCGCATTGTCCACTTTTAACTCCCACGTGTTATTCGTCACGTCCCGGATGGTGAGTAATGAAAATGGGCAACCGATTTTTTTGCTACCAGCTTTCCTAACTGTTGCTTTACTACGGTGCTCACCACTACGGTCGCACACAAGCCATACCATCCCAGTAGTACCACCAATATTTTTCGATCGGCGGGTAACAATTACGTAACCATACTCCTTTCCCGTTTCTTGTTCCCAATTCTTCAAATCAGTTAGAGACATGAAACGCAAAAAAAAAAAGTTACGTTAATAATAATAACAACAATAACAACAACAACAACAACAACAACAACAATAATAATAATAATAATAATTATAATTATAATTATAATTATAATATTTTTAACAATAATAATAATAATAATTATTATTATAATTATAATATTTTTAACAATAATAATTATAATTATAATTATAATATTTTTAACAATAATAATAATAATAATAGTATTTTTAACAATAATAATAATAACAATAATAATAATAATAATTATTTTAATGTGATACATCCTTTATTTGAAACGGATTTGCCCGGGGTAGATGGTTCATAATCATCATAAAGTGGTGTCTTAGTGTCTTACGGGGCTCATAACCATATCCACCGTATTCTTCGTATCCACGCTAGCCTCCGTATCCACCGTATCCACCTTCACCCCCATATCTATCGTATCCACTGTATCCACCTCCACCCCCGTATCCACCGTATCCATCTTCTACCCCGTATCCACCGTATCCACCTTGACCCCCGTATCCACCGTAACCTCCGTATCCACCTTCAACCCCGTATCCCCCATAACCCAGATACGATTGCTGCGTCGGGTAATATGGTTCATCAACAGGTGCATTCTCAGCACCGTATCCACTTTGTTGCACGTACGGAGATTCATACCCGTATCCGTAATCCGGATACACTTGATGCGCCGGGTAATTTGGTTCATCAATAGGTAGGTGGAGTGGGAGTCTCGTTCAAGTCTGGCAACTGTGTTTTTTGATCAACATGGACTCCAGACACAACCTCCTCCTCCTCATTGGCATCATTTACTCCCCATGTGCCGCTAGAATAGCGATTACCGAAATAATTCTCGTTCCAAAATGATGACATTTTAACAAGATTGAACAAAAAACAGAACAAATGATTTTGGTTTGGGGTGTAAATTGTTTACTGAAGAAGAATATGAAAAACGGAAGAAGAGATGAAGTCGAATGGAAGATGAAAAGAAAGCAGAGCTAAATAGACTTTTAAATTTACTGAAATACGCAGCGTATAGATCTCTACTCCCCGTATTGCTTTATTCACGTGCCTGGACAACATCGTATCAGTGTCAAATCAGTCTGACATACGCTGCTTATAGATCTATACACAGAGTATAGGGTTACTTCTATACGCTGCGTAGAGATCTATACGCAGCGTATGTCAGACTGATTTGACATGGTACTAGGTTTGACTGTCTGGTCGTGTACCTGCCCCTTACATACGCAGCGTAGAGACCTATATGCTGCGTATAGAGGTAACCCTATACGCTGCGTAGAGGTCTCTACGCAGCGTATGTAAACCCTAAGTGTGTAGATAGCCTGCCAAGGTGTGCAAATAGTTAAAGCCTTAATATATTTACTTGGTTTATTAGTTTTTGCGTTGGAATACGATTGGATTAATGTTTAGTATAAATATAGGGTTATGTAATTCATTTGTTCTTGTTGAGTTTTGTTAATAAAGAAAAGAGTCGGAGTTGTTTTTGCTTCAATTCTCCTGCGCTTTTCATCTATTATAAGTTTGACACAATTAATAAATTCCAACAGTCCAGGAAACAATCAAAATGTAATAACTAGTTGAACTATTGACATGAATCCAAGATTTAGGCAACAGGTTGTCTTTAAAAGCCAATAGGTTCCAACTTAATAAGCTGAGCTATTGACTGGATGCAACCAATGAATAATAAAAGAAACTACTCATTAGGAACACAAGTCAACGTATTCAGCAACCCCGTTAACTTTTTGACAGATCCGAGGGAAGGAAGATCCACATTGCGCCCCGCGGACATTTTAGTTTTCGGGTGGGATGCAGGTAAACACGCTTGTGTTGATCTTACCGGGGTTTCCCCCCTTGTAGGCTTACGGGATACAGGTTTTGTCCCTGGTCAGGCGATTGCAAGGGCGGCAGCGAAGAAAATGGACAAACATGAAAAAGCCTGCGAGGATAATCAACATTCCTTTATCCCTTTTGCCTTTGATACCTTTGGCTCGCTAGCCCCAGAAGCCATCAGATTTCTTGAACGGGTCCAACGGGTTGTTCACAGCAACATTTCGTCTCCTAGAGATCGGGGTTTCGTTTTTACTAGGTTAGGTTTCGCTATTCAAAAGGGGGTAGCGGCGCAGCTTGTTGCCCGCTTACCGGCTATCTTGGTGTAATTGTCCTTTAAGTTTTAATATGAATCAATATATTTTTCATATTTATTTGGATTAAATAGCCAAAAGGAACCCAGCTACATCTCAGCTAATCTTTCGAGGAGGCATCAATCAGTTGAAGTCAACTCTATCCTGTTCAAGATTGTGGCCACTCGTTGAAGAATGCTATTCATGTACTCCATATTTTGTTCCGGTATCTACATATAGACATATAGAATCGGATTCTTTTAATCTAGCAACTCAACATATTCTTGCAAAGGTGGCATATATCATGGTAACTTGGAAAGATGATAAGAAAAGGAAGATGACAGTAGGAAATTGCAAGAACCAATGATCAAGGATATCTATAAATAGCTGGTTTCTCAGACAGCTAATGCAGGTGAAATCAGTAAGACAATAAGAAGAGAGGTTCTTACATGAAGAGAAGAGTCTTGTTTGGTAGCCAAGGATGACTTGCCTTGAATTTTACACTTATGGTCCCTGGAGTTTCAAAAATTGACATAAATGGTCCCTTATTTTTTATATATTTACACTTTGGTCCCTGGTGTTTCATATATTGACACAAATGGTCCTTGTCAGGGACTATTTTTGTAAAAACTGAAACTTCAGGGACCAAAGTGTAAATATATCAAAAATGGGTAAAAAGGGGGTCTTCTTTAAAGAACCGGCCCTTGCAAGACTCGAACTCATGACCTCTCGTTTAAAATCTCAACGCCTTAACCAGTTTATCCTCCGTCTCGGAGCTGTTAGTATATGAAACCTAATTCCCTATATACACTAGCTACCCAATACGCTGCGTATTGGTCAATACGCAGCGTATATAAAACATCTGCAAAATTGGGGTCATTTTGGTAGGTTTGAACTATCAAAAGTTTACCAGGTTTATATACGCTGCGTATTGGTCAATACGCAGCGTATATAACCTTCCTGAATTTTAAAACTTTTGTTTCAAAAGGTCCCTGGAGTTTCAAAAATTGACACAAATTGTCCCTTTTTTGATATATTTACACTTTGGTCCCTGAAGTTTCAATTTTTACAAAAATGGTCCCTGATGTTTCAAAAATTGACACAAACGGTCCCTAACGAGCGTCGAAACTAAGTTCGTCGTTAAAATATAAAACGACGAACTTAGTTTCGACGCTCATTAGAGACCTACGCGTCTTACGGTTCGACATCGACTAAATAATAAAAAAAATATATTTTAACGACGAACTTAGTTTCGACGCTCGTTAGGACCGTACGCGCCTTACGAGCGTCAAAACTAAGATCGTCGTTAAATTATATTATTTTTTTATTATTTAGTCCATGTCGAACCGTAAGTCGCGTAGGTCCCTAACGGGCGTTTAAACGGCTGCAAACGCAGCCGTAAACGGCTGCGAAATCGCTGCCGTTTGGGGCTGTGTTTGCAGCCGTTTAAACGCCGGTTTACGGCTGCAAATGCAGCCCCAAACGGCTGCCGGTTTAAACGCCGTTTAAACGCCGGTTACGGTTCGACTTCGACTAAATAATTAAAAAAAATTCTGTTTAAAAAAAATTTCTGTTTAAAAAGAAATTTTGTTTAAGTGGTCCCTGGAGTTTCAAAAATTGACACAAATGGTCCCTTTTTTGATATATTTACACTTTGGTCCCTGAAGTTTCAATTTTTACAAAAATGGTCCCTGATGTTTCAAAAATTGACACAAACGGTCCCTAACGAGCGTCGAAACTAAGTTCGTCGTTAAAATATAAAACGACGAACTTAGTTTCGACGCTCGTTAGAGACCTACGCGCCTTACGGTTCGACTTCGACTAAATAATAAAAAAATATATATTTTAACGACGAGCTTAGTTTTGACGCTCGTTAGGACCGTACGCGCCTTACGAGCGTCAAAACTAAGATCGTCGTTAAATTATATTTTTTTTTATTATTTAGTCGAAGTCGAACCGTAAGGCGCGTAGGTCTCTAACGAGCGTCGAAACTAAGTTCGTCGTTAAAATATAAAACGACGAACTTAGTTTCGACGCTCGTTAGAGACCTACGCGCCTTACGGTTCGACTTCGACTAAATAACAAAAAAATATATATTTTAACGACGAACTTAGTTTCGACGCTCGTTAGGACCGTACGCGCCTTACGAGCGTCAAAACTAAGATCGTCGTTAAATTATATTATTTTTTTATTATTTAGTCCATGTCGAACCGTAAGTCGCGTAGGTCCCTAACGGGCGTTTAAACGGCTGCAAACGCAGCCGCAAACGGCTGCGAAATCGCTGCCGTTTGGGGCTGTGTTTGCAGCCGTTTAAAGGCCGGTTTACGGCTGCAAACGCAGCCCCAAACGGCTGCCGGTTTAAACGCCGTTTAAACGCCGGTTACGTTCGACTTCGACTAAATAATTAAAAAAAATATGTTTAAAAAAAATTTCTGTTAAAAAAGAAATTTTGTTTAAATGGTCCCTGGAGTTTCAAAAATTGACACAAATGGTCCCTTTTTTGATATATTTACACTTTGGTCCCTGAAGTTTCAATTTTTACCAAAATGGTCCCTGATGTTTCAAAAATTGACACAAACGGTCCCTAACGAGCGTCGAAACTAAGTTCGTCGTTAAAAATATAAAACGACGAACTTAGTTTCGACGCTCGTTAGAGACCTACGCGCCTTACGGTTCGACTTCAACTTAATAATAAAAAAAATATTTTAACGACGAACTTAGTTTTGACGCTCGTTAGGACCGTACACGCCTTACGAGCGTCAAAACTAAGATCGTCGTTAAATTATATTTTTTTTATTATTTAGTCGAAGTCGAACCGTAAGGCGCGTAGGTCCCTAACGAGCGTCGAAACTAAGTTCGTCATTAAAATATAAAACGACGAACTTAGTTTCGACGCTCGTTAGAGACCTACGCGCCTTACGGTTCGACTTCGACTAAATAATAAAAAAATATATTTTAACGACGAACTTAGTTTCGACGCTCGTTAGGACCGTACGCGCCTTACGAGCGTCAAAACTAAGATCGTCGTTAAATTATATTATTTTTTTATTATTTAATCCATGTCGAACCGTAAGTCGCGTAGGTCCCTAACGGGCGTTGAAACGGCTGCAAACGCAGCCCCAAACGGCTGCCGGTTTAAACGCCGGTTATGGTTCGACTTCGACTAAATAATTAAAAAAAATTATGTTAAAAAAAAATTTCTGTTTAAAAAGAAATTTTGTTTAAATGGTCCCTGGAGTTTCAAAAATTGACACAAATGGTCCCTTTTTTGATATATTTACACTTTGGTCCCTGAAAGTTCAATTTTTACAAAAATGGTCCCTGATGTTTCAAAAATTGACACAAACGGTCCCTAATGAGCGTCGAAACTAAGTTCGTCGTTAAAATATAAAACGACGAACTTAGTTTCGACGCTCGTTAGAGACCTACGCGCCTTACGGTTCGACTTCGACTAAATAATAAAAAAATATATATTTTAACGACGAACTTAGTTTCGACGCTCGTTAGGACCGTACGCGCCTTACGAGCGTCAAAACTAAGATCGTCGTTAAATTATATTTTTTTTATTATTTAGTCGAAGTCGAACCGTAAGGCGCGTAGGTCCCTAACGAGCGTCGAAACTAAGTTCGTCGTTAAAATATAAAACGACGAACTTAGTTTCGACGCTCGTTAGAGACCTACGCGCCTTACGGTTCGACTTCGACTAAATAATAAAAAAATATATATTTTAACGACGAACTTAGTTTCGACGCTCGTTAGGACCGTACGCGCCTTACGAGCGTCAAAACTAAGATCGTCGTTAAATTATATTATTTTTTATTATTTAGTCCATGTCGAACCGTAAGTCGCGTAGGTCCCTAACGGGCGTTTAAACGGCTGCAAACGCAGCCGCAAACGGCTGCGAGATCACTGCCGTTTGGGGCTGTGTTTGCAGCCGTTTAAACGCCGGTTTACGGCTGCAAACGCAGCCCCAAATGGCTGCCGGTTTAAACGCCGTTTAAACGCCGGTTACGGTTCGACTATATAATTAAAATAAATTTCTGTTTAAAAAGAAATTTTGTTTAAAAAAAATCTGTTTAAAAAAAAGCTGTTTAATAACTAACGTACCTGAAGAGCGGATCCTTAATCAGCGTAACCCTCCCCTTGGATTGTTGGTGGTCCCAATGAGTGATGTCCGCGATCAGAGCCCAAAACCCTAATAGCGTGGGTTTATCAACCATTACTAGCCCCTGTTTACACGAATGTTTATTAAACGTTAAATTAATATTAAATCTTAAATGTTATATATTAAAATAATAATAATAACAATACAAAATTTGTGTTAAACGTACCTTCGTATAAAGATCCGTAGCGATCTCAGCCTCCGTATACAAACCGCTATGCACCGCAAACTGTGCAAGTGACATAGAACGATCCTGGCCAGCCATGCGAAAAGAAACCTCGGGCGGGGGAGGGGGCTGCGCGGGGTCCTCAACCTGATCTTGCCGACGAGGATTAAACTCGAACGACGACAGAAACTCGACCAGTATCTCCCTGTAGGTCGGCGTAAACGATAGCTCAAACAGACGATCCCACGGTGATTCAAGGGGAACAAACCCCGCGCCCAATCTTCAACCTCGAGCTTCCGGAGGGTTTTCCAAGAAACCGCAAAATGTTCACCAACATGCATCTTCCGAAGCTTCTCGCAGCGGAGAGCAGCGTCGGACTCCGGAGGAAACTCCAAATACGGGTGATTCTCGAGAGGATCCGGCGGTGGACGCGCCCGCCGCTTCCGCTGCGGCTGCTCCGGAATATTTTCTTCTAAATTCATTTCCTCCATTTTTCTGTTTTAAAAAAAAAACAATTTAAGTTTAAAAAAATATATATTTTCTGTTTAAAAATATATATTTTCTGTTTAAATTCCCACTAAGTTTGCTACCAAGTACATAACCACTCTATGTTTATTATATCATATCAACCACTATTGACATCACATAATATATATCACATAATCAGAAATCATGAAATTAACAATCCCTATTCCAGCCAACCCAAGGATCCCTTATCGCACAGATGAACAACCGCCCTTATCGTGAAGCCGAACATAGACCCCCCGCCCGTTTTCCTAAATTTTCATCACGTATTCCACATGAATTCATAACCATTCGATAATTTCCGTGCATACATAATTCACAAACTAAGTTTTCATGTAAGGATCTAGACTTCTTTATGATCAATGTTAGCAAGCTTTTACATGATATCCTAAGTTAAATCATGATGCATCACGTACAATACTCGGACCTATTCACAATTGTATTTAATAACATATATGATCATGGTTCGCAAACATTAATCTGATGCATGTTGTAATCATTCCTAATCCACATATTCGATAGCATGTACAAACACAACATAAAACACGTATAAACAATAACTCTCATACATATACTTTACATGCCAAAATCAACATAACAGGGAATGCAAATAGATAAGAGGTGAACATACTCATGACTGTAGAAGTGTGTATGTGTGTGTTATTCTGTGTTTATTATATCATATCAACCACTATTGACATCACATAATATATATCACATAATCAGAAATCATGAAATTAACAATCCCTATTGAGAGAATCTCCTGTCGCATTTTCTAAACAAATCTACTCAAGCCCTAATTCACTGTAAACCGTAGACATGTAAAGCAACTAGACACAACAATCAAACAAATCAAACAAACACCCCTAATTCACTGTAAACCCTAATTTACCTAAGATACACCCCTAATTTACGGATAAAATACTAAAAAAAATCAAAATTAGTTAAATAGGTTGAGAATGTACCTCGTTTATACTTCGAATTCGCGTGTATACGGTCGTAAATACGTAGTCGCCTTCGTATGTCTCTGTATTTTGTGTGTGTAATTTGGGGAAGAACAGAGATGCGTAGGGGTTTTCCTGATTTAAATCAGAACCTATACGCATCGTAGAGGCCCCTACGAAGCGTATGCAAAAGTCAAAAAAGGTGTTTGACTTGTGAAATTACCATTTCGCCCTTCCTATAGGGCTATACGGGGCTGACTATAAGGGCAAAAATGTCATTTTCTGACCTTTATCTACGCTACGTATGGATCTCTACGACGCGTATTTAAGGGTCAGGAGAATGACCTATATACCCTTCTGTTGAGACTATACGAAGCATGGATAGAAGGGTATAAAGGTCATTGTCATGACCTTTATATACGCGTCGTAGAGATCCAAACGGAGCGTAGATAAAGGTCAGAAAATGACCTTTTTGCCCTTATATTCAGCCCCGTATAGCCCTAACAGAAGGGCAAAAACGTAATTTAACATATTTATATTTTTAAACTTTTATTTGGGGGGGAAATTGTCCGCCTTTGACATACGATGCGTAGGGATCAATACGCTCCCTATTTGTTTGCCATTTTACCTTTTTACCCTTGTTCTGAGGCTAAAGGAAGCCAAAAACAGGGGCTTTATTGTCATTTGCTTATCATACGATGTGTAGGGATCCCTACGCAGCGTATAGGTCCATTTTTTTTTTTTTTTTTTGTGTTTTCCTTGGTTTGTATTTATAGAAAACAATATTTTTTGATAAATAATGGCACAAATATAATTTAGAAAAGCTAAAAATAATACAAAAATTATGTTTATAAAAATATGAATTATAAATTAAAAATTAATTAAAAATGATATTATTTGAATTATAAAAATTAAAAATGATACAAACTTTATAAATTAAAAAAATTCTACAATTTACAAAAATACAAGTTTCCGGTTAATCTTCGATATCATTTATACTCGGTTCTCTGTCTTTGTCTGCTTTAGGATTGATTAACTCGTAGTAGTGCTGTAACCGCGGTCTATACATTTCTTCCCACCGTTCCACAGCTATTGATCGATGTGTCAACCACAACGGGGTCGCTAAAGGCATGGGGTAGTCTCCTTCCAACTTAGCATGTATGTAGTGTCCCCCGTCAACATGTACGAGCGTTATCGCTTGAGGTCGTGGATCTAGTGGGGCATCCGTTAATGGGAAGATGGTAGTGCTCCATTCGATGCTTAGCACGTGGAGGACAATATTATACCTTTGCGCTACGAGAAGCCCTACCTGGGGCATTTCCATCCAGTGGCTTGGACCGCACCCTGACACTAAATGTCATTCGATGCTGTTACGTATTCGTTTAAAGTCTCCTTCGTTATATGTTTCGAATATATGCTTCCAACGCGGCTTGTTATGGTCAATCTCCAGTAGTAAATCTCTTCGAATATTGGTCCATGCGTGTTCCGTAAAACCTAACCCGACAGCCATAGACCTGTACCCACAATGACCGTCTGGGGTCACATCTTGTATACGCGATATGTAAGAGTGAAACTCTGATGGAATTTGATTCTTAAACCTCCTAATGCTTAACAAGTGCTCGTCCCCCTTCATTAATGGAAAACCCTTATCATCCCGCGTCTCCTTCTTTTTAGAACTCGTTGAACTGTTTCGTCGCATTTTAAGTTTTTCAGACTTTACAACCGAACCAGTTCCACGAGAGCCCTCTGACGGTACGTATGAGCTGTGTCGGGGTAAATCGTACCTATGTTTGGGGGAAGCGGTATATACGTTGCTATCCTCGCCATAGGAGCTGTGTCTCGCAGCTTCGTCTAACCTGGCAGCTTCATCTAGCCTTTCTTGTACTTTCTTTGATGTAGGCCGACCGCGAGTATTTTGCTGGACGATCGGTGGTTTCTTGGTTGACGATTTCGGGGTGAAGACCGCTTTTATCTTTGAAAGCAAACTCTTTTGTTGAACGGGGGACTGCGCCTCTAAATGTTGCTACACATTATTTAGCTCTTCTACAACATCGACTTCCTCGTCTACCAGTTTACACGGGCGCAAGTCAAGCTTACGCCAGAATACATCTATGTCGTCGAGTTGTATCATACGCCCTGTACAGTTAAGTTAATACGGTGTGAGAAACAGCAAAATCGTACAGGATAACAAAAGGTTTGTGGTTTTAATATTTTTTACCTGTACTTTTGTAGTTTTCCAGCCTACAAGCACACGGCAATCCACAGCTAAGCCACATATGGCAACCACATGATGCGTTAAGTTTCCGCAACACCTCCATCTTCCTGGTCAGCTCTTTTGCCAGCAAATCAAGTGCTTCATGGGAAACCTTTCCACGTAGGTTGTCCAACACTCGGCGTCTGTGGTGGTTCATCGTTTTTTCGATGCTCTCAGTGAAACTTTTTTGTATTTCATCGTACTAAGTTTCAACTATATCAATGACGCATCTTGCTATTCGCTCCAATGAACTCCCGCGCGTAATGTATCTTTTTAAATTTGCGTGCTGGCTCTCGACTCTGTTGGTGGTGCGCTGACCAAAGTTGCGACACTTATCGGTCCACGCATAAACGAACATTTCTTTATAGTCTTTGAGCCAGTTTTCGTAGACGTAATCATAGACACCTGCAAAAATAAAATAATGAAATGTAAAAGCGTGTGTAAAATATAATAGATTGGGTGAGTCGTTTGTTGAAGGAACACTTACTTTCTCGGTTGGCAACCACGAGTCGGTTATACATTTTCTCCAAGTTGTACTTGTACATGGGCCCTGAAGAAGATTCGCACAATCTCCGCCAGTACGACATAAATTTCCCCCAATCTTCTTTATCGAACCCTTCCTTGCACTTTTTAACTATATTTTGTTGGATGTGAAAGTGGCATAGAAGCCTGGTTGCGTTCGGGAATACTTTAGAACACGCGTTAATTAGGGCAAGCTCCCTATCCGTGACTATCACACGCGGCATCATACATTCATGCAATATTGACTTGATCCGCTCAAGCACCCACACGTAGTTACCCCTTCGTTCTTTACAAATAACGGCATGTGCGATACAAAAAGACTTCCCAGTCGACGTCATACCCACAACCTGGACAAATAGCATGTTGTAGAGGTTTGTTTTGTAGGTCGCGTCGATCAACATCACGTGCGGGAATGCACGCCACATAGTGATTGAATAAGGATGAACAAAGAAAATCTCTGTTACGACATCTGTTTTGGGTTCCTGTCGGGTTTCGTAAATGAATCGGTGGTCATGCAGCAGGCTTTCCAGTGCCTGAATAGGATTCTTTCCGTCCACTATGGTCGCTCTAATTTTTTGTACCGCATTTTGCACGTCTTTCTGAACATGCAGGCTGTCGGGGAACTGCTTTCTTAGGGTTTGAAATATGATACGTGGCTCCATGTTTTGAGCAGTTAGCTGCTCCACTAGCTTGTATTCGGCTTCAGTAAATCTTCGCACAAAAGCGTGGCCCAACAGACTCGTCGTAGGTTCGTGGTTATGGTTCGTGTCTTCCACTTTTAACTCCCACGTGTCATTCGTCACGTCCCGGATGGCGAGTAATGAAAAGGGGCAACCGATTTTTTTGCTACCAGCTTTCCTAACTGTTGCTTTACTACGGTGCTCACCACTACGGTCGCACACAAGCCATACCATCCCAGTAGTACCGCCAATATTTTTCGATCGGCGGGTAACAATTACGTAACCATACGCCTTTCCCGTTTCTTGTACCCAATTCTTCAAATCAGTTAGAGACATGAAACGCTAAAAAAAAGTTACGTTAATAATAATAATAATAAATACAAGGGTTAAAATGCAATTATCGAAACATCAGGGACCATTTTTATAAATTTTTGAAACATCAGGGACCATTTTTGTAAATTTACGAAACATCAGGGACCATTTTTGTAAATTTACGAAACTTCAGGGACCATTTTTGTAAATTTACGAAACTTCAGGGACCATTTGTGTCAATTTTCGAAACTTCATGGACCATTTTTGTAAAAACTGAAACTTCAGGGACCAAAGTGTAAATACACATCAGGGATTTAATATATTAAATCAAATATAGTATTTAACAATAATAATAATAATAATAATTATAATTATAATATTTTTAATAATAATAATAATAATAACAATAATAATAATATTAATAACAATTATAATTATAATTATAGTTTTACCAATAATAACAATAATAATAATAATTATAATTATAATTATAATATTTTTAATAATAATAATTATTATTTTAATGTGATACCTCATTTATTTGAAACGGATTGCCCGGGGTAGATGGTTCATAAAGTGATGTGTTACGGGGCTCATAACCATATCCACCATGTTCTTCGTATCCACTGTAACCACCTTCACCCCCATATCTATCGTATCCACTGTATCCACCTTCACCCCCGAATCCACTGTATCCACATTCACCCTCGTATCCACCTTCACCCCCGTATCCACTGTAACATTCGTATCCATCTTCACCCCCGTATACCCCGTAACCCGGATACGATTGCTGCGTCGGGTAATATGGTTCATCAACAGGTGCATTCTCAGCACCGTATCCACTTTGTTGCACGTACGGAGATTCATACCCGTATCCGTAATCCGGATACACTTGATACGCCGGGTAATTTGGTTCATCAACAGGTGGAGTGGGAGTCTTGTTCAAGTCTGGAAACTGTGTTTTTTGATCAACAGGGACTCCAGACACAACCTCCTCCTCCTCCTCATTGGCATCATTTGCTCCCCATGTGTCGTTAGAATAGCGATTACCGAAATAATTATCGGTCCAAAATGATGACATTTTAACAAGATTGAGCAAAAAACAGAATAAATGATTTTGGTTTGGAATGTAAACTGTTTACTGAAGAACAAAAGAAATGCGAATGAAAGAAGCGAGCCAAGAAAGTACTGATAAATGAATGGAAGATGAAAAGACAGCACGCACTGCTAAATAGACTTTCAATTTTACTGAAAAAGGCAGCGTATAGCCCTCTACTCCCCGTATTACTTTATTCCCGTGCCTGACAACATCGCATCAGAGTCAAATCAGTCTGACATACGCTGCGTATTGACCTATACGCAGCGTATATGAAGTGTTCAAATATGCTGCGTATAGATCAATACGCAGCGTATAACCTAACTAGTGTATATCTGGATTAAGTTTCATAATCTACCAGCTCCGAGACGGAGGATAAACTGGTTAAGGCGTTGCGGTTCTAAACGCTAGGTCACGAGTTCGAATCATGCAAGGGCCGGTTCTTTAAAGAAGACCCCCTTTTTTACATATTTTTGATATATTTACACTTTGGTCCCTGAAGTTTCAATTTTTACAAAAATGGTCCCTGAAGTTTCGTAAGTTTACAAAAATTGTCCCTGATGTTTCGAAAATTTACAAAAACGATCCCTGAAGTTTTAAGAATTGACAAAAATGGTCCCTGAAGTTTCGAAAACTCTTTTATATACGCTGCGTATTGACCAATACGCAGCGTATATACACCTTGTTTTCTGTGCAATGATTGGTTATCAGGCACTGAGATCTATGGTCTATCTACGCTGCGTATTGGTCAATACGCAGCGTATTGGGTTAACCTTATATGATGCGTATTGACCAATACGCAGCGTATTTAAACCCTAAGTGTGCAGATAGGCAAACTCAGTGTGCAGATAGTGAGAGCCTTTATTATTATCTCTATTAGGAATACAAAATATATATTGACTTAATCCATATTACAGTAATAAATCAACTACCAAAGTGTTCAAAAAAATGTCAAAGTCATATTGACGTGCATATATCTACACAGAAGTTGCATACGTTATGCATAATCAGAGCTAAAATTAAGTGAATAGAGATGATAGAAGAGCATATTTTAATTTTTTTTATTTTTCTTTGAACGAAGAGCATATGCTAATTAGTGCAAAAGGCCAACTTGGGTGCAAAACTAATAATAGTTCAAGGCAGAAGGCAAACATTGAGGAATTTGAGGTGCATATATTACAGTCCATGTGCACGATCAGATGCTTTGACTTTATTAGGAATGCAATCATGCATCATCAAATTTGGAATAAGATATGCTTAAAGGTGTGTTATGTCTTTCAAATTGTAAGTCGAATTAACTTCATAATAGATGTGAAAATCAAAATGGCTAATAATATATTTGCGACATATTGCTAACCGAGTACCAAGCGATCACCAACGGCCACGTTTATAGACAGATAACGTCAACTTGGAATGGTAACTATAGAGGAATGACCCGGTTTGGTCATTCCGGGTCGGTCAAACCACAATTAACGCATTCTAATATAAGGGTTATTGTGGAAATATTTCCATGCAGATGATATATCTGCCGACAGATCCCCATACAACTAAATCTCCGAGAATAGAGAAACCCTAAGCTACCAAAAAGGATAAATAAAGGATAGACCTCAAGTTAAAGACATACAATAACTCTCTCTCTCTCTCTCTCAACACAATTATTCCCACAACCCATACTTATTCTCACGCTGGAGGAAGGTTACAAGAATAACTCACACATATGGCAATTTCTGACCAAAATTTCCGACAAAACAAATTTGGTCGGAAATTCCGACAGAATACCAACAAAAAGAAAAAACAAATTTTAGCGACTATTTTCCGACAATTTACCGACCGAAAAAATATGGTCAGAAATTTGAAGGTAAGTTCAGACGAAGTTCCGACCAAAAAAACAATAAAAGAAAAAATATGTGGTTGGAAAATGGTTGGAGAACTTAAATAAATAAAAAAAATAGAAAAACATTTGTTATAGTTTTGTTTTCTAATTATTGTATATATTTTGTGAGAATGTATGCGCCTGTATCTATGTGTTTATATGTATGTGTATGTCTCAGTGTATACACAAACACACACATGTATAGTGATTCAAGCAAGTTTTAAATAACTGATCCCGATAGTATACACAAACGTCCGTATATGTATAATACATATAAGTTGGTAAAATAAAAAATATTTCATGTATAGTTATGGTGCGCAAAGGGGAAACCAAAAAAATACGTTTAAAACTCGAAAACGAAAATTAAAAAAATGCTCTGATACTAGTCGGAAACTTTCGACCATTTTCCGACCAAACATTTATATTATTGTTAATTTTGTCGGAAATGTGTAGGAAATCATCATCAGAATTATATTATTGTTAATTTTGTCAGAAAACTTTACCGACTAGATTTTTCTGAGAAAAGCCAGTTTGTCGGAAAATGGTTGGTAACGCAGTTTTCCGACAAAAAACTTTGTCGGAAATAGGCGTGTTTTTTAGTAGTGTCATTTCTGTAACGAGGCCTAACGATGTATTCTTTTGCAGATCGGAGTTCAGGCTACTTCCCATCGGAGTCACATTTCTACTGTAACAATTATAAATTTTGTAAAATAATTAATTTAAGTTTTATTAAAATCTCTATTGGCCATTTCTGTAAGAAAAAAGAATGAATTCAAAAATAGTGGAAGAAGAAATAATAAATATCCAAGTTCAAGAAGATATGTTTCTAAGTAATAGTTATTGTTAATAGGTTTGAATTTATGTTTATTGATTTGTTAATATATTTACTTGGTTTATTAGTTTTTGCGTTGGAATACGATTGGTTGAATGTTTAGTATAAATATAGGGTTATGTAATTCTTTTTTTTTTTGTTGAGTTTTGTTAATAAAGAAAAGAGTCGGAGTTGTTTTTGCTTCAATTCTCCGGCGCTTTTCATCTATTCTCAGTTTGACACAATTAATATTCCAACAGTCCAGGAAACAATCAAAATGCAATAACTAGCCGAACTATTGACATGAATCCAAGATTTAGGCAATAGGTTGTCTTTAAAAGCCAATAGGTTCCAACTTAATAAGCTGAACTATTAACTGGATGCAACCAATGAATAATAAAAGAAACCACTCATTAGGATCACAAATCAACAATGTATTCAGCAAAACTTATTTGGATTGAATAGCCAAAAGGAACCCTGCTACATCTCAGCTAATCTTTCGAGGAGGCATCAATCAGCTGAAGTCAACTCCTGTTCAAGATTGTGGCCACTCGTTGAAGAATGCTATTCCTATACTTCATATTTTGTTCCGGTATCTTCATATAGACGTATAGAATCGGATTCTTTTAATCACCAACTCGACATATTCTTATAAAGGTGGCGAATGTGACACTTGTGCTCCGTAAACACCACACGATATAGGACACTATCTTTTATCAACGAAAAAATGTGTTTTGGTCTCAAAATTTGTTTATTTGTGTTTTACAATTTCACGTTTTGGTTCGATTTCAAGCTTTAAATCGCTTTCTGGAAAGTTATACGCGAACTGATGCGTAAACGTAATCAGTTTAATGCGGAAAACACTCCGGAACAGTGACATAGGCTTAACATACCATAAATAACTTTTATATGACTTAGAAATAAGTTTTGAAGGCTTTGGTGTGTCAAAAACAAGTTTATTCACTCTTAGGGACTATTTGCGTCAAACTGCGAAAGTCTACTGATTCGTATAGTAACAAACGTTTCGGAACTTGATCATAAGCTAAACGTACCCTAAATATCCTTTACATTGCTTAGAAATAGGTTTTGAGGGATTCGTTATGCGAAAATATGCTTATTTGATCAATAGGGACTAAAAGCGTCAAAAAGTGCGTAAGTTTGCATTTACGCGCATATCTTACGTTCTGAATATATCCGGACATCCAAAAAATTTTGTAATCATTAAAATATTTTATTTTAGTGTTTGGAATGTTAGAATTTCACTCGTCGCGTAATTTGGATCGATTTTGCGTTCGTTACGACTTCCGTCGTAATTAACTGAACAACGCGATCGTACGACCAAACGAACCGACATCCGAGATGTTTTTGAGAATATTTTAAGTTCCCTATACTTTAACTTCATTTTAGAGCTTTGAAATGGGGTTAACGGGGCTTAAATGTGTCGAAAATCCACCAAAAACCAAGTTCTGAACTTGCAGGGAATATTTTTGACAATTTGTCAAAGTTCTCTGGCGGGGCGTGTAAGCCATGTATGGCTCCTACGTGAGGCGCGACAGACCTGCAGACCAGATTCATTGAATTCAGCTTTGCAGCCTGTTTCCACTGATTTCTACCATTGTTTTGCAATACTTGGGGCTTGTTTATGAGTTCCCATAATATTTAAATCAGTGTGCCACACATGTAAGGTCTAGATTGAAGCACGATTTACGAGAAACGATCCAAACGGTTCTTGAAATCCTATAAATACCCACTTGATTCTTCACTCATTCCTCACCATTTTGATTCAATCTGCTCTAAGTTGGGGTTTATACTCCATACCTGAGTAATTTGAATCAAAACTTCCTTGCTTTGACCTTTTTTAAGTTTCTTTCATGCTTGTTATCGTTTTTCAAGCGTGAAAGTACTGTTTGACTTTCTGCTTTGACCAGTCCTTAGTCAACACAAAGTTCGTTTGAACTTTGCAACGTGAGCGTAATCATGATGGTTATAGTCCCTTGTGACTATATCTACTGATTACCACGTTAATTAGGCGTAGTGACGAGTCATAGTTTCGGTCAAAATACGTGCTTATGCGTATTTTGTAACCAAACTATTCTTGAGTATCAAAACCGTTTGTTTTGATATCAAACTTGTTTCCTAACTTAGTTAAACATGTTTTAACATGTTTAACTCGTCACTCTTAGTTTTGTGCTTATATAGGGTCGTAAGATAAGCGGTCTAAACAACCGCTTAGACTTTCGAACTCAACCCGTTTGGTCGATCATTAGGATCCGACCAAACACATTTTTTTTGTGACCATAGTTGTATTGGGAATAACCTTCCGAGGTTATACCTTATGGTCACTTCGTTTAGTTAGTTGTATGATAGGTAGTTTATATGCCTGAGGAAAATGACCAAAATGCCCTTTTACGCATAATTTCATTTTAAGCATATGTAACACATGTTTTGACATCTAAACTGATTATATAACATAATTAGATATGTTAAGGCATATAATACTTGTCATAGGGCTAGTTAGGCATCTCGAACGCGCATTCGCGCGAACGACGCGTTATGGTAGCATAAGCTACCTTAATGGGTCGTAATGGGTCGTAAGCACTTAGGTTAGGTTCCGATTTAGAATGTAGGCTTTGTTAAACCATATCACATGAGTTTCAATACTCATTTGGTTTACAAGACCTCATTCTACCCGATCTTTCGATTTAGGTGTCGATTCACTAACATAGTATCCGTTACACTAGGAACCGCTTCGACACTTGAACTATTGGTCTTTTGAGCTTTGTTATATCTTTTGAAAAAGAATTATATGCAATCCCAGGCTAGTACATAGTTCCCCTCTTTTACCGTTTTCAAATGTTTTGGGGTGATTCATATGTGTAATTGATTTGTTTTCGAAATGTATGGCATATATGTGTTCACTAAGTGCTTTTATGTGTACTATTCCGATTATGCGAATGCGATGTTTATCCAAATTCCTAAAAGATCTACCTATCTTCATAGTTAGAATCTTATAGGATATTTGAAGTACAGACTTAGAATCTTCCTATCTTCATAGTAAGGTTTTTAAGAAGTACTTTACGACTCGATGGTTGGTTGTGTGTAGATTGTTGGTGATTTAGATAACGAAACTAGAAAATACAATAAGCACATGGTGGATACGCCGCTGGTACTTCCTATATATAAGTGTGTGCTTATTGTATTACCCTTCGTGGCGTTATTCTGAATCACCATTAGGATTTAGGATGTTATGATACAATGATTCGATGTGACGAGAACCTGATCCCTGAAGTATCTATCTATCTTCATAGCTAGACATACTTGTAGGATGTTTAGAGTACTAATATTGAAGTCCTTGTTTGGAATTCATTGTGTACTTTAATGCATGTTTGACTAGTCGATGTGACGAGAACCTGATCCCTGTAGTATCTATCTATCTTCATAGCTAGACATATATGGGATGTTTAGAGTACTAATATTGGAGCCCCTGTTTGGATTCATTGTGTACTTCAATGTGTGTTTACGAGATGGAACAAGTTGACGATTGTGTGTTTATGTGGTAGTTGTGATTTAGATAACGAAACAGGTGTAATAAAATAAGAACATGGTGGATACGCCGTTGGTACTTCCTATATATAAGTGTTCTTATTTTATTATTCTTGTAGCGTTATCCGAATCACTTTAGGATTTTGTGTATGATTGTTTCAATGTTCAATTATCGAAATCCTCGTAGAATCTTCCATATCTTTATATGTTAGATTCTTAGAAGGATGTCTAAAGTATATCATGAATCATTGATTTGATTTATATAATACTCATAGAGGTTTGATTAATTTCAAAACTGTTATTATTAATCCTTAATTGGTTTTATAATAATAAATTAACGAGTTTTACAATATACAATTTCAGATGGCATAAAAATTACTTAGTAATAATCATATTACAATATACAAAACTATTTTGTCACGAGTTTTTAAAATCAAGATTTTGTATTGCAATACTAAATTTTTGCCATTCCTTGGCTTCAAGATTTATTTTCAACTGACAGCTCTCGTAGTTGTCAAAGTATTGTAATATCAAATGTTTTGCCATTTATATGGCTAACAAAACCTATGTATTCTCCTGCATTTTTATGCTGACCTATTTTCATATTTGTTTCAGGTTATCAATTATTCAAGCATGCAACGCATAGGACTGCATTCAAGGCCTTAGACTTCTTAATCAAAAGGCAATTACATGTATTCTTTGTTTGTAAAACGATGTTAATAATAATGAAACAATTTAGTACGAGTAGTTGTGAGCAATTTGTTACGTGACTCCCTAATATTTCCGCTGCGTGTTGTTGTATTACGCGATTGGGGTGTTACAGATTGGTATCAGAGCACTGGTTATAGGGAATTAGGTTATTAGTATGCCTTAAACCTAGTCTATAACCTTCCTAGGACCCAAACATGAGTAGACTTAGGACTTCTTTCCTAATCCTCATCCTTATTCGTGCCACAACTACTCTATGATTTACGAATCATCTAACCTTAGATGATTTATCCTAAAACCCTTAGGCTTTATGCCTTAAGGTATTCCTCAAAATGTTTTTTTCTCAAAACGTTTTCATTGAAATATTTCTCAAATGTTTTCTTAAACGTTTTTGTCAAAATATTTCACAACATGTTTATCTCAAATGATTTGTATCAAAAGATTTCTCAAATGTTTTTTTTTCTCAAACTTTTTTCATCGAAATTTTGGGTTTTTAATAATGTGAACACATGCAATCTGGAAGGGTGGATGCCTGTACCCCGAGTTTTCTGTCTAAGGCTAGAGTGTTCGTACAATCCGCATTATCGGACCAGTCACTCTTACCTGGGAACTCTTAGGGTGAGTGTCCACTTATAGGCTAAAGCATGTCTTCGTGAAGCATTATAAAAACCTATCCATCTTGACTATGCCGAACGATTTCTAAACGACCTTTGTAACACTACTCATTCATATTACCCTCGGTGATATGTTTGCTCTGCACGACAATCGAAACAACAATCCTTTCACAATACTATTTCATCATATTACCTTCGGTGATATGTTTAATTCGAGACGATTGAAATGAATCTCATTTCATTTCACGACACTATGAGATCCTATTTTCATTTTCGAAACACTACCTTTGTCTTTTAAAATTTTAATTTTTTACCATTTGGATGAGAATTTTTAAAATTCCAAACACAAAGTTTCTTTATTTTAAAATTTTAAAATTTAAAACATTTTATCTTAAAAACAATAATTTTTTAAATAGTAAAGGATTTATAAAGCAAACCATTAACTTGGTTTGTATTCTCTCATCCAAAAATACTACACAAGTTTATTTCTCAAATAATTCCTATTTCAAAAACAAGAACCACAACACTATATTTTCTAAATACAAGAACGAAACTTATAAACAAGATTTTTCTGGGTTAAAATTTACACTATATATATTCTAAGTATAAGAAACAAAACACTGAAATTCAAAACAAATGAAGGCCGAATCTTCTAAAAATTCTAGGAGGCGCAAGACTTCAAAGAATTTTGCAATTCCTGCACCAGTTCCACTAAACTCAGTACCCTTTAAGTGATTTTATCATGGAAAGCAACCTCGATGCAATCATTGCAACTATCATCACACAACAAATTCTCCTTGTCATCAGTATACAACCTGTGGTCTATTTGGACATCTAGCTGCGACCTGTCGTATCCAGAATCGAGCAGCCCCTACTCAGACTCGCCCTAGAGCATGTTTCAATTGTGGTGATTTAAATCATTTCAAGCGAAACTGCCCCAAGCTTGCCAATGCTAATGGACGAGTGTTCAACGTCAATGAGGCTCAAGCTAATGATCAAACCCTTATAATCATTTGAACCTCTATATTTTTCTGTTAAATTTTGAAAACAATATAAATTTCAAGAAGTTTATCTTTATCCTTGTTATTCATTTTTTTCAAGTTTCAAACTCTAATGTGATTACACTATGTGTGATTACAGCTATGTGCTGGCTTTGAGGATTCTGTTCTTTAGGAACTAAATCTTATAATTTAGCATAATATGACTGCACTTAGGTACATTCGTACGAACTTGGTAACACGATCGATACGAATACTATGAACAAGTTAATACTGTTTTATGATCATAGCATTACATGTATGATTTGTTTATCTAATATGTATAGTACATGATTATAAATACAATTTGCTTTGTATGTTGATTTAACGTACTTAGTGTGTTAACTAAGCGTACCTAGCACATGATTTGAAAACATTTCCCTTGATATGCTTATATTATGATGACAATGTATGATTTGTATATGTTGCGTTCTACCTGTTTGGTTAAGTATGAAACATACATAAATATTCATACTAGAATAGAATACCTACTACTAAATTTGTTGTATGCAAAATAAGTAGTGCTATCATTGCTAGTATGAAACACGATTCGATTTGACAGGTGTTATGTTGTGACGATGTTTGTTTGATTTAGACGATAGTTTGACCTTATTATTTGTTTACCCTCGCTTAACAAGAGGAGCTATGTGGACCATGTGATGAAACGAGTAATTATGGGTGCACACTTAATTATGAGATTCGATGCATGAGAATCATTGTAAGCCTTGTTAAGTATGGTGGCATAAGATCTAGAGTGATTAAGGTAACGGGAGAAGTATGATGCGATAAGAACACGGCGGATACGCCGATGGTACTTCCTATATATAAGTGTTCTTATTGTGTTATTCTTCAAAACGTTGCTAAGATCACTTAGTGATTTTATGTTATCTTGGACCATTATGTGATTATGTGCTTAATTGTTATTTGTGTGGTTATTTTCGATGGACGACGACGAGTACATTCATTAACTCAAATCGAGCCGACCGGGAGTATAATATGGTGTTAAAGGTGACGATCTTGATGCCATATGTATGTTGACCCGTCTCCTATGCATGGGATGCTCATGGTGCATTGGATGTACCTCGTGGGACGTTAGAAACCGTGTACGTGTAGGGCTTGAATGTACACCCCTTTGTTTGCTAGGAATTACACTAAGAGCTTAGTATAACATAGTGCCATACCCAAACAATTTTTGAACACTGGTAACCTTTTTCCTTAAATTCACAAGTTTCAACGGGTTAAATACCTTGAGATACTTTGAAAATCCCAAATCACTTTTTGAATCCCCTAAAATTTCCAACACCAAATGATGCTCCGCATCTTTGGGATATAGCAATCTGCTTATCCATCAGTTGTTTCAATTTCACTCTACGGTCTCCTTAGAATAAATTTCGGGACGGAATTTCCTAAAGTAGGGGAAACTGTGACACTTGTGCTCCGTAAACACCACACGATATAGGACACTATCTTTTATCAAAGAAACAATGTGTTTTGGTCTCAAAATTTGTTTATTTCTGTTTTACAATTTCACGTTTTGATTCTGGTTCGGTTTCAAGCTTTAAATCGCTTTCTGGAAAGTTATACGCGAACTGATGGATAAACGTAATCATTTTAATGTGGCAAACACTCCGGAATAGTGACATAGGCTTAACATACCTTAAATAACTTTTATGTGACTTAGAAATAAGTTTTGAAGGCTTTGGTGTGTCAAAAACAAGTTTATTCACTCTTAGGGACTATTTGCGTCAAACTGCGAAAGTCTGCTGATTCGTATAGTAACGAACATTCCGGAACTTGATCATAAGCTAAACGTACCATAAATATCCTTTACATAGCTTAGAAATAGACTTTGAGGGGTTCGTTATGCGAAAATATGCTTATTTGATCAATAGGGACTAAAAGCGTCAAAAAGTGCATAAGTTTGCATTTACGCGCATATCTTACGTTCTGAATATATCCGGACATTCAAAAATTTTTGTAATCATTAAAATATTTTATTTTAGTGTTTGGAATGTTAGAATTTCACTCGTCGCGTAATTTGGATCGATTTCGCGTTCGTTACGACTTCTGTTTTAATTAACCGAACAACGCGATCGTACGACCAAAGGAACCTACATCCGAGATGTTTTTGAGCATATTTTAAGTTCCCTATACTTTAACCTCATTTTAGAGCTTTGAAATGGGGTTAACGGGGCTTAAACATGTCGAAAATGCACCAAAAACCAAGTTCTGAACTTGCAGGGACTATTTTTGACAATCTGTCAAAGTTCTCTGGCTGGGCGCGTAAGCCATGTATGGCTCCTACGCGGGGCGCGACAGACCTGCAGACCAGATTCATTGAATTTAGCTTTGCAGCCTGTTTCCACTGATTTCTACCATTGTTTTGCAATACTTGGGGCTTGTTTATGAGTTCCCATGGTATTTAAATCAGTGTGCCACACATGTAAGGTCTAGATTGAAGCATGATTTACGAGAAACGATCCTAACGATTCTTGAAATCCTATAAATACCCACTTGATTCTTCACTCATTCCTCACCATTTTGATTCAATCTGCTCTAAGTTGGGGTTTATACTCCATACCTGAGTAATTTGAATCAAAACTTCCTGGCTTGGACCTTTTTTAAGTTTCTTTCATGCTTGTTATCGCTTTTCAAGCGTGAAAGTCAAACAGTGTTTGACTTTCTGCTTTGACCAGTCCTTGGTCAACACAAAGTTCGTTTGAACTTTGTAACGTGAGCGTAATCACGATGGTTATAGTCCCTTGTGACTATACCTACTGATTACCACGTTAATTAGGCATAGTGACGAGTCATAGTTTTGGTCAAAATACGGCTTATGCGTATTTTGCAACCAAACTATTCTTGAGTATCAAAACCATTTGTTTTGATATCAAACTTGTTTTCTAACTTAGTTAAACATGTTTTAACATGTTTAACTCGTCACTCTTAGTTTAGTGCTTATATAGGGTCATAAGATAAGCAGTCTAAACAACCGCTTAGACTTTCGAACTCAACCCGTTTGGTCGATCATTAGGATCCGACCAAACACATTTTTTTGTGACCATAGTTGTATAGGGAATAACCTTCCGAGGTTATACCTTATGGTCACTTCGTTTAGTTAGTTGTATGATAGGTAGTTTATATGCCTTAGGAAAATGACCAAAATGCCCTTTTACGCATAATTTCATTTTAAGCATATGTAACACATGTTTTGACATCTAAACTGATTATATAACATAATTAGATATGTTAAGGAATATAATACTTATCATAGGGCTAGTTAGGCATCTCGAACGCGCATTCGCGCGAACGACGCGTTAAAGTAGCATAAGCTACCTTAATGGGTCGTAATGGGTCGTAAGCACTTAGGTTAGGTTCCGATTTAGAATGTAGGCTTTGTTAAACCATATCACATGAGTTTCAATACTCATTTGGTTTACAAGACCTCATTCTACCCGATCTTCCGATTTAGGTGTCGATTCACTAACATAGTATCCGTTACACTAGGAACCGCTTCGACACTTGAACTATTGGTCTTTTGAGCTTTGTTATATCTTTTGAAAAAGAATTATATGCAATCCCAGGCTAGTACATAGTTCCCCTCTTTTACCGTTTTCAAATGTTTTGGGGTGATTCATATGTATAATTGATTTGTTTTCGAAATGTATGGCATATATGTGTTCACTGAGTGCTTTTATGTGTACTATTCCGATTATGCGAATGCGATGTTTATCCGAATTCCTAAAAGATCTACCTATCTTCATAGTTAGAATCTTATAGGATATTTGAAGTACAGACTTAGAATCTTCCTATCTTCATAGTAAGGTTTTTAAGAAGTACTTTACGACTCGATGGTTGGTTGTGTGTAGATCGTTGGTGATTTAGATAACGAAACTAGAAAATACAATAAGCACATGGTGGATACGCCGCTGGTACTTCCTATATATAAGTGTGCTTATTGTATTACCCTTCGTGGCGTTATTCTGAATCACCATTAGGATTTAGGATGTTATGATACAATGATTCGATGTGACGAGAACCTGATCCCTGAAGTATCTATCTATCTTCATAGCTAGACATACTTGTAGGATGTTTAGAGTATTAATATTGAAGTCCTTGTTTGGAATTCATTGTGTACTTTAATGCATGTTTGACTAGTCGATGTGACGAGAACCTGATCCCTGTAGTATCTATCTATCTTCATAGCTAGACATATATGGGATGTTTAGAGTACTAATATTGGAGCCCCTGTTTGGATTCATTGTGTACTTCAATGCGTGTTTACGAGATGGAACAAGTTGACGATTATGTGTTTATGTGGTAGTTGTGATTTAGATAACGAAACAGGTGTAATAAAATAAGAACATGGTGGATACGCCACTGGTACTTCCTATATATAAGTGTTCTTATTTTATTATTCTTGTAGCGTTATCCGAATCACTTTAGGATTTTGTGTATGATTGTTTCAATGTTCAATTATCGAAATCCTCGTAGAATCTTCCATATCTTTATATGTTAGATTCTTAGAAGGATGTCTAAAGTATAATCATGAATCATTGATTTGATTTATATAATACTCATACAGGTTTGATTAATTTCAAAACTGTTATTATTAATCCTTAATTGGTTTTATAATAATAAATTAACGAGTTTTACAATATACAATTTCAAATGGCATAAAAATTACTTAGTAATAATCATATTACAATATACAAAACTATTTTGTCACGAGTTTTCAAAATCAAGATTATGTATTGCAATACTAAATTTTTGCCATTCCTTGGCTTCAAGATTTATTTTAAACTGACAGCTCTCGTAGTTGTCAAAGTATTGTAATATCAAATGTTTTGCCATTTATATGGATAACAAAACCTATGTATTCGCCGGCATTTTTATGCTGGCCTATTTTCACATTTGTTTCAGGTTATCAATTATTCAAGCATGCAACGCATAGGACTGTATTCAGGGCCTTAGACTTCTTAATCAAAAGACAATTACATGTATTCTTTGTTTGTAAAACGATGTTAATAATAATGAAACAATTTAGTACCAGTAGTTGTGAGCAATTTGTAACGTGACTCCCTAATATTTCCGCCGCGTGTTGTTGTATTACGCGATTGGGGTGTTACAGCGAACTTGGAAAAATGATAAGAAAAGGAAGATGACAATACCAAATATCAAGAACCAGTGATAAGGAAAATCTATAAATAACCGGTTTCCTCTGAGAACGAATGCAGGCGAAATCAATGAGACAATAAGAAGAGAGGTTCTTACATGAAGAGAAGAGTCTTGTTTGGTAGCCAAGGATGACTTGCCTCCTCACACCTCACGGTGTTGGAATGTAGTGCCTTGTTTTATTTACGAGGCAGGTTGTTCCTTGTGTTACTAACATGATCTTCTTGCTCATGTTAGGTCATCTCTTCACGATTTTATGTTCTAAAAGGATCTTGAAAACATAAGGTGTGCGTACTTTAATCCTTGTTCTTCTCATTTCTTTTTCTTTTATATTCTTTTCCTTGTAAACCGCCTAGGCATCAATGCATGTAGCTTTTTATTTCTCTAAATTTAATTATTTGTTTCCCCATAGAGAGTGAAAAATCTAATCAAAGCATTAGATCAATTATTTTAGATTACCAGATAGTGCACTTGTATTTGTATGGATATGTTTCAATTCAAACCAGAGGGCAGACGATATCCTTATATCCAGAAAGGGCCTCAAGGTAAACCATTTCCAATCCATGTACATGTGTCAAATTGTCCAACTTAACTTTGTTGGATTCGATAAGCACACACTTCGTGAAACGAACACACACACGCTTGCATTCTATATGCAGAGAGTTTTGATATACACACTAAATCACATACAATTCATTACATTAAAATGTATTTATAGGTGTTGGTTTGGTGGTTGTTGCGTCCTAAACAACACCATCTTTATTATTTACAAAGTTATACTGACAAACAACACCATCCTTATGATTTACAAAGTTATACTGACAGACCCTTAGATTTTATACATAAACATACTTATATAGTTTAATATATATACATACAGTTAGGTTATAATGCCAATATTAAATTCCAACAAACTTATCATGTTATTTTGTGTATGTCTATCATTTTACCTACAAGTTCAATAATGTATTGTTTGCATTTTGTTTTAGTATTTATAAAATATTTACGTATAAAAATAAATGACAAGTTAGTGAAAATTGAAGGGGTAAGTAACCAAGTTTTCTAATTGTTCCACTAGTCACTCAACGCCTCAACCTGTATTAGACACACAAATGGGTATGACCGACGGTCAATTATTAACCAGGGGATTTCAGAAGGAAATAACCAAATGAAATGATATCCTAAAAGAATTGTTCTGTATTTAAAATCGTTAGTTTGGTATTGGTGGGGATCGAAGCTTACCAATGGGAGCATCCCTTAGTACTCCATTGGCAATGCTGATTAAGATTATCTTAAAAAGAACTGCTCTATATAGAAAGTTATAGCACCTTGTTGTGGCTTATCAGGCAGTCACCCCTTGTCTAACTTGATAGGCTATTATTTCTCATGTTACGCCTTGTGTTCTCAATTACAACAGTAATTGTAGCTGATAGAAATGCAAGAGATAATCTGATTGTTGTTGCTTTTTGTAGTTAACAGGGAAACTTCCAATAATCAGTTTTCTCAAGGAAACTTCTGAAATCTTAGCTTGTTTTTGGTCAAAAATTGCATAGAACAATGTAGATAATATGTAAAAATACGCCGAAATATGTTAAAATACGCCGAAATACGTTAAAATAACCTAAATTTATGTTAAAATAAGCTAAAATACGTCAAAATACGCTCAAATCTGACAAAATACTCTAAAATACGCAACAATACGATAAAATACGTCAAAATACGCAAAAATACATCAAAATACTCAACTAATGATATTTCCACACGCGTATACATATAACACGACACTATACAATACAAGTGGATTTCAAACAAAACCGTATGTAATCATAGAATACGATAATCGCACGCAAGCGAACATCACCGAAACGACGAATGTTGAAGGTATACGCATAAAATGACAAAATATGCGAAAGTTCGTCAAAAACGACACGTATACACGTCGAACCGAGGAAAACACGATAAAAACAAATTTTCTTATTATGTCATATACGATCGTATAGGCCTATGTTGTATCATATAGCAGATTAATACACATTGTATAGGCCTATACTATGCGTATTAACCTCCGAATTTCTCAAAAATACCCCTGAATTTATCAAAAAAACAGGGGTATTTCAGTAATTTCAGGGATATAATACGCATCGTACGGGCCTATACGATGCGTATCAGATGATTCGATACGATGCGTGTGGCCCATCATATTGATTCAAAATTCATGTTTTTTTTTCTTTTCTGTTTTATAAAGTATAAAAAATGTTTTATATCTTAGTTTTTTTTAAATGTTTTACTTGTAATTAGAAATTAAAAAAAAATGTAGTATATAATACGGTTATAACATAGATAGTATAGTATAATAACCATGTACCAAACCTAAACGCATGATAAATTTTTAAAAATGTTTTTTGTTTAAAAAATAAAAGAATTCTTTTATTAAACTTTGTTAAAACTATGATTAAATGTTTACAAAAATATGTAAAAAAATGTTATATATAATACGGTTATAACATAGATAGTATAGTATAATAAACATGTACCAAACCTATAAGACATGATAAATTTTTAAAAATGTTTTTTGTTTAAAAAATAAAAGAATTCTTTTATTAAACTTTGTTAAAACTGTGATTAAATGTATACAAAAACTAGTTTACATAAGTGTAATTATAAAATTACATATAAAAATGATAAAATTACTCTTAACACGTATGTAATCGTAAAAATACACATAATAAATGATAAAATTATCCTAAACATAAAAATATATAAATAAAAAGATTGTTTATTAGGAGTTCTGCGAGTTCAGTAAATATTTATGGTTCTGAAATGATCATGGCCCCCTATATATATATATATTAGTTATTAATATTAATATTAAAAGAAATTTATTAAATAATTATAAATAAAATTTATGAGGTTGAAAGATAGAATGTTATGTGCCATTATAATTATAAATATTTTTACATTTTCTCTTTATACTTTTAAGTCAATATTTTTACATTTTTTACAATTTAAGCCCTAAACTTTTTCATTTTCAATTTAAGATTCTTATACTTTTATCTTTTACATTCTTCAGTTTACATTTTGGTTTAAATTCTACGAGTTAACACGTCATAACATAGCGTGTGTGTAATTTAACATTTTTACGCCTACTTTTTTCTCATTTAATGACCTTAGCGTCATTGGTGTTACTTGACACGGTTTTTCACTCACCGCCACAACACGAGTACTTATACTTAGGGATGAGCAAATGGTACCGAATTTACCGAACCGGATACATTTTCGGTACCGATTCGGTAATGACTTTTGACATTTTCGGTATCGGTTTTTACATTAAAATACCGGTATCGTACTGGTACCAAACGATACCGTACCAGGTATATTCGGTACCAGTATCCACTTTTAAGGATTTTCGATACCGATACCAGTTCGATACCAAACGGATACTATACTCATCCCTACTTATACCAGCTTCTAAAAAAACAAAAAAAAAAAAATAGTGTAGCAAATATCATTATTTGCGGATTTTTGTCTTTACATGCACACACCAATTTTGCCTATCTACACACCTAAAAGGTGATTTTTGTCTTTACATGCACACCCTGCAGTGTCGAACTGTGGCCAAAACATGGCGTTTTGGTCCGATTAACCAGACAAAGACTGACGGGTGTCTGACGGGTCTGTTGTCCGGACCAAAACGCCGAGCTTTGGCCGCGTTTTGGTCCTGTCAACCAGACCGGGTATCAGTCTTTTGTCTGGTTGACAGGACCAAATCGCGGCCAAAGCTCAGCGTTTTGGTCCGGTCAACAAACCCGTCAGACACCCGTCAGTCTTTGTCTGGTTAATCGGACCAAAACGCCTCGTTTTGGCCACAGTTCGACACTGCAGGATTTGCATGTAAAGACAAAAATCACCTTTTTGAGTGTGTAGATAGTGAGATGAGTGTGTGGATAGGTACACTCTAATTTAGGGCATGTTTGGGTAAGCTTTTTAAAACAACTTATTGACTTATTGGCTTCTTGGAAAAGTCAGGATTTTGTGACTTATTGGCTTTTTCCCCTCACATACACCCTCTTTGCCAAACATCATTTTAGAGCTTATGACTTTTCAAAAAGCCAATAAGTCAATAAGTTGTTTCAAAAAGCTTACCCAAACATGCCCTTAATATCTACATCACACCGATAGAACCAATGGTAACCTTACATTTCTCATTACTATTTTTTAACCGCCAAAAACCATGCTCTCCGCCGGAGCTCCTCTCGCCGGCGGCAACAACCTCTTCCTCCACCGTAACAACTTCCAATCATTCAAACCAATTGCCACCACCACTTCCTTTACATTCCGATCGATCTCATCAACCCTAAAAGAACTCGACACTTCATCATCACCGGCGACAGATGATGATCGGAAACTGAGTCCAACAGTCACCGGTACGGAGTCGTTTCCGCCGCTGAAGGTTGCAAAACGAGTGGTTCTGGTGAGGCACGGGCAGAGCACGTGGAATGCGGAAGGTAGAATCCAAGGGAGCTCTGATTTCTCGGTTCTTACTCAGAAAGGAGAGGCTCAAGCTGAGACTTCCCGCCAAATGCTTATTGATGATTCCTTTGATATATGTTTTTCAAGGTTTATGTTGTTTTGGTTTCTTTGAATTGGATATTGATAGGTTTGTGAAATTAGGGTTTGGTATAGTAAGTAATTAGGGGAAATTTTTAGTTTGGATCTAGGTAGGTGTGTTCATCCGTTCCGATATGTTTATTTGGTTCATTCGGTTCGGTTTTCAAGTTTTTTTGGGGTAAACTGATAAACGAAGTGCTCCGAATTAGAACTCTGTCTAACCGAACCAAATTCAACCGATTAAATTGATTTATTTGGTTTATTTAGTTCTTGGTTCGGTTATCTGATTAAACCAGTTACTCGTTTATTTGATTGAATTCGGTTTGGTTATCCAAATATGCAAGATTTGTGGAACTGGTAACCGAACCGAAAACCGAATTCACAGTTAGGTTTGGTTATTTCCGGTTACAGAGTTCAGACACAGTTCGGTTTTCGGTTTTTTTGGACACCCGAGGTAATGGTAACCTATGAAGCACAGGGACGGCATGGAGCCATGGGTACCCGTCCCGGGGACGGAAACGCCATGGGGACGTCCCCCAAACGTTTCCGGGAATATGGGGACGGCATCAAAACGCTTCCGGGAAATTGGGGACGGCACCTGTCACATCATACGGGTAGTCATAACATTGTCACCATTAGTCAATTTTTTTGTCAGGTCCAGCTTTCATATGGGTCGTATGCTGTGGGCAGAACACCCTCTCATACGGATGTCGTATAAGCATCTGAGCCCTCTCGTACGGCTTGCATGACCCATATTGGCCTTGTTATACGGCCCATATGAGGGGTCTAGTTAACTTGTCTGTGGTGTACCGATATCAACCGCCTAATTGTATATTCTAAAGCATAAGTTCAGATGTAGAGTTTTAAAATGAATGCTACATACTTGCAGTCCGTTGAAAAGATCGAAAAGAACCGCAGATGTTATATGGGATTCTCGGAAAGCGGAGATCCTTACAGATTATGACTTAAGGGAGATTGACCTGTATTCATTTCAAGTTAGTTTGAGTTTCTTTATATGCAAATAACTGTCATAGTTATTGTAATACTTAAACTATAGGGTTTCTTTAGGGTCTCCTGAAGCATGAAGGTATAGAAAAGTACGGTCCGGCGTTTCGTCAGTGGCAAAAGGATGCTCCGAATTTTAACATAGATGGTCATTATCCGGTGAGGGAATTGTGGGATCGTGCTAGTAGCTGCTGGAAGAAAATATTAGTTCATGATAGCGGTTCGGTTCTTGTGGTTGCTCATAATGCTGTTAATCAGGCTCTTGTTGCTACAGCAATGGGTAAATTTCCTTTCCTTTGTGTGTATGTGACTCAATGGCAGAACTAGCCCATTAAATCAGGGGTATCCCAATTTTTTTACCGTGCAATGATACAATATAAAAAAAGTCAATAAATAAATCAAGTAAAACAAATACCTAACTAATTAGGCCACAATTTCAATCATATTATTAATAATTTGGGTAATTGGGCCGTTGTTTCAATCGGGCTCCCTTATTCTATAAGTTTGGGTTGGTTAGGGGTATCCTTGTATTATTTTAGGGGTATCTTTGATATAAAACCGGGAAAAAAATACACTATGAATACGCACTTGAGCCGTAGCCCGTGCTATGACTGCTAATACATTGGGTCCGCCCCTGGCGCTATGGGGCGCGAAGGGTGTCTCCGACGGTATGTAACACCCCACTATGGGTGGCCTAATATGTATGTCACAGGCTTTTGACTTTATGCTGAGCAAAGATAATACGAAATAGCTTTTATATTTGGCCAAACTCGTTTTTATTAAAAGTCGTATTTAACCCAATATAAAATTAAGTAAGTAATATCTACACACTCGTCTCTTTGTTCTTTTCATCTTAGTGCACTCAGACTTGCAACAGTCGTGCTCGCCGGCTGGAAAATATTTGAACAATTAACCATTATTTTTTCTTAGGGGTATCCTCGTATTTGTTCAGGGGTATCATATGCATAAAATGAGAAAAAAAAAACAAAAAAATTGCACTTCGCAGACGAACTTGAGCCGTATCACGGGCTGCCCCTTGGTAACCTTTATGTCCGCCACTGATGTGACTATGTATGTGAAGTGTAACGGCATGAATTTGTGTATGAGATGGTAAATTTATTTTCAGAGATTGAAATCTTGACAGGTTGAGTAACATGTGAATACGAGTCCGGTCAGTTTGACCCGTTAGTTCTTTTTATAGAAATCTACATATAACTAATGTGAATACAGGTCTGGTCAATTACAAAAACTGTATTATTCAAATAATATCTAAATAGTTTGAAGAGTAAAATGTCATTTCATCCCTGAGGTTTGGCTACTTTTGCGACTTTGGACTTGTTTTTCCGCATCTGGATCCAAAAGGTTTGAAATCTTGCCATTTTCATCCGACTCGTTAACTCCATCCATTTTTTAACGTTAAGTCAAGGGTGTTTTCGTCTTTTTATACATTTTTGTGATGATTAAAGGGTTTAGGTGTGGAGAAAGTCAAGAGAGGTGGATCTTTATTTCTTATAGTGTTTTTTATTTTGATAAAAATGTCTAAAAAGACGGAAATGCCCCTCATTTAACGGAGAAAAATGTATGGAGTTAACGAGTTGGATTTAAATGGCAAGATTTCAAACCTTTTGGATCCAGATGCGAAAAACCAAACCTTTGGACGAAAGTCACAAAAGTGGCCAAGCCTCATGGACAAAAATGGCATTTTACTCTAGTTTGAATATACGAGGCTGAAAGCATTCAAATAACATTTTGGGAGACTTTCTAACCTACTTGAGCTGTTTCATTTTTTATTTAAACTTGGCTCATTTTACCCGTTGGAGTTAAAACATAATCCAAATTGACTCGTTTTTGGGTTTATTTCTGAAAATTTTGCTCATTTCATCTTCAGGCTTCGGAACTGAGTACTTCAGGGTTTTACTTCAAAGTAACTGTGGTGTTAGTGTGCTAGATTTTGTCCCGCAGCCTGATGGTGGATCTCCGTATATATGTCTTAACCGATTAAATCAGGTAAACTATATCTCAGGATTAGGATCAAATACAAAGAATCCTAATTGTAAGAAGTGTAAGAAGGATTTATAGAGTGACAAATGTCCAATAACCTAAAAAAACCCACTACATAAAAAAACCCCACTACAAAAAAAAAAAAAAAAAAAAACCTTAAACATCCACCACCACCACCACCAAAAACCTAACCCCCCCCCCCCCCCCCCCCATAAAAAATAAAAAAAAAATTTAAACCCCCACATCACCCACCAAAAAAAAAAAATTCCCGAGGGGGTGGGTGTTTAGTTTTTTTTAGGTTTTTGGGGGGGTGGGGGGGTTAGGTTTTTGGGGGGTGGGGGGTTAGGTTTTTTGGGGGTTTTTTTGGTGAGGTATAGTTTTTTTTTTTTTGCGGGGGTGGGGTGGGGGGTTTAGGTTTTTGGGTGGTGGGGGGCGGGGGGGTGGTGGGTGTTTAGGTTTTCGGTGGTGATGTAGTGGGTTTAGTTTTAGGTTATTGGACACTTGTCACTCTATAAATCCTTCTTACACTTCTTACAATTAGAAACCTTTGTAGAATAACTTGACCCCTATATCTCATTGGTAGATATTATTTCGAGTTGTTGGTTTAAAGTTGAAAAAAATAACCCGTGGTTTCATATAGGGCTGTAAATGAACCGAACATTCAGCGAACAGTTGTGAACCATTCGGCTGGAAGTTCGTTTATGTTGGTTCGTTTAATAAATGAACGAACACAAACAAGAAATTTCGTTCGTTAAGTTGAACAAACATGAACAGAGGTTGCGTTCGTTCGTTTATGTTCGTGACCGTTTGATAATGTGTTCATTTATGTTCGCCTGCTTATGTTCATTTGTGTTCGTTCATTTAAAGGTTTTTATATGTTGTATTTTTGTTTTATTGTTTTTAGTTTTAGGAAAATTGGTTTTTAATAAACCAACCTTTGTCCCGTTGGTAAATAATAATCTTACCTACGTAATTGGTATACAATAATCCTACCTATCAACATGTTGGTACTCAATGAACTTCCGTTAATTTTTTTTTAACTGAAGTTAATTTTTAAGTTTTGTTTATTACACAAAAGTCCCTGTAGTTGTAATTTACTAGTTTTAACTATTTTATAAAACAAAAAAAAACCTCAAGGGACTGTAATTTACTAGTTTTAAAATAGTTAAAACTAGTAAATTACAACTACAGGGACTGTTTGTGTAATAAGTAAAACTTAAAAACTAACTTCAGTTAAAAAAAATTAACGGAAGTTCATTGAGTACCAACATGTTGATAGGTAGGATTATTGTATACCAATTACGTAGGTAAGATTATTATTTACCAACGGGACAAAGGTTGGTTTATTAAAAACCAATTTTCCTTAGTTTTAAAACATTTGAAACCCTAATTATACTATATGCCTCCCCCAACATCCCTATTTGACCATTTCAATATTAATTTGTGTTAAAGCTTAACAAACTTATTATTTTGTGTTAATCATGTTTATGATAATTATGTCAATTGTGTTCAGATAATTATGTTAAATGCTTATTTATTTGTTTGTGTGGATACTTAGTAATCTTTGTGGTGAAAAATTTAGATTTTATTCTAAAATGAACATATTCGTTGTATTTATTTGTGTTTATAAACATTGTTTGTGCTCATTTATGTTCATGAACATTTGTTTGAGTTCATTTGCATTTGGTAAGTGTTCGTGAATAGTTCATGAACACGTTCATTTCCTTAATGAACGAACACGAACAAAAAATCTCGTTCAGTAAGCGTTCGTGAACAGTTCATGAACAGGCTCATTCATTAATGAACGAACACGAACAATTCGTTCGGTTCGTTTACAGCCCTAGTTTCATAGACAAAACATTCATATACAGTTACCTTTCCATTTCCTTTTATTATTAAAGTTCTATGCTTTGCTGCATGTTCATATATAATCACTTAATAGGGCATTATTTTGCAAATTTACAGCCATTATTATGGTATTATATTTAAAGAGAAAAGGTATATTATGCACAGACTCCAAGCTCTCCTATTGGTGGTGGAAGTTCTGCAGGCAGGAAAGCCAGTAAACGGATCGTACTCGTCTGTCATGGGTCAACTGAGGTAAATCCTTAAGTATGGTGATTTCATAAAAGCTCCGACTGAACATTGATATCTTACCATTATTTTTCTAATGAAAATTTGTTTATACCCTTCGTACACATTGAAGTTCGTTTATAGAGCGGCAAACAAAATCAACATACTTTGATCTAGCGCCACTTGATACCTAACAATTTACACCAAGATACCATTATATTTACTTCAGAGTAAAATGCCATTTTCATCCCTGAGGTTTGGCCAGTTTTGCGACTTTCGTCCAAAGATTTGTTTTTCCGCATATGGATCCAAAAGGTTTGAAATCTTGCCATTTTCATCCAGCTCGTTAACTCCATCCATTTTTCTGTGTTAAGTCAGAAGTATTTTCGTTTTTCTTGTTAACTTAAATGGCAATTCGGTCTTTTTCACTTTATGTAAAAAGACTGCATTGTCCTTTCAGTTAACAAAAAAGACGGAAATACCCCTGACTCAACGGAGAAAAATGGATGGAGTTAACGAGCCGGATGAAAATGGCAAGATTTCAAACATTTTGGATCTAGATGCAGGAAAACAAACTTTTGGACGAAAGTCGCAAAACTGGCCAAACCTCAGGGACGAAAATGGCATTTTACTCTTTCCTGCATGATAACCCTAGGTTTGATACAAAGTAGAATATGACTAATATACTCTGATAATTCTTATCAACAGGCCAGCAATGCTGATGGTGATGACACATCAATGAACATGCTTGGTACCATTCAAGTAAACAGTTTTTCTTATATATAAGTCCACAATAAGCAAGAGGGTATACTCTAAGCCATTGTTTTACAAATAACAGTCACAAAAAACAGCAGAACTGCTTCTTGATTTGAATGTGAGATCAATAATTAGCAGCCCTAGAATCGCGCCAACTGAAACCGCTAATGCTATTGCTCGTGTAAGTCTCATCCTCAAATTTCTTCTCTTGCTAACCAAATCATTTGATGTTTATATCATTAAATGGCTACTTTTGTAATATTATAGGTTCAAGAAGCTGCTGATTGTCTTGGTGCTGATTGCGTGCCACGATATGTGGAAACAAAGCAGCTGAAAGACCTCGATGTTCATGACATTCTTAATCGTTCAAAAAAGGCAAGTGACATACATTTCATATTTACTAATGTTTTTTTAGTCCATTGTTTGGTGTCGATGAGTGCATATAGCAGGCATTTTCGAATCGTTTACTATTGTAATTGTGTCGAACTAGCAAGTTGCCTCGCGCCGCGGCGTTGAAACGTAAAGTACCTCGAATTTATACCGTCTAATGAAAACGTATTATATTTGACCAGACTGGTTTCCGAAAAAAATTTACGTCAAAACGTAGACCAACTGAAAATGTACATAAAATTAATCACGAAAATGTATTATATCTGACCCAACTCATTTCTAGGAAAAAATAAAATTTACGTCAAAACGTAGACCAACCGAAACGTACGTAATAAGCATAAGAACATATTATATTTGACCCAACTCATTTCCGGAAGAAAATTATGTGGAAACGTAAATCAACTTGAATTTATACCAACGCGTACATAAAAAACACGTAAAACTCGATTACAAAGTCTTTAGATAGTTGAGGGGTTGTAAGTGTTAATGCTGAAAGTTGAGGGGTAAAAGTATACAAAATTACAAAAAGACAAAAAGTATACAAAATTACAAAAAGACTAAAAAGACCAAAAAAAATTCAAAGTAATGTTAAAACAAGTTGATAATTGACCAATTGTAATATAGATAATTGGGTAATTGGGTAATAGTTTATACTTAACGGATCAAATAGGCCAAACCGAATATATATACAGGCCGTGCCCGGGTTAGGATTAGGCTATGGGGTGTGGATGGAGCCCCATGGGGCTTTATAGGTGCCAACTAGGAGCCACGTCATCGCCATGTCAGCATGGGGGCTTTATCATGCCCCCCTTTAATTTGGAGGGTGTGGATGGAGCCCCGTGTCATGATTACCTAATTATTTTTTTATTTAAATATTTAAATAAAAACACTACATAACTTCATTAAAAAAAATAAAAAACACTAGATAATTTCATTTAAAAAATAAAAACACTACATAATTTCATTAAAAAAAATAAAAAACACTAGATAATTTCATTTAAAAAAAAAACACTACATAACTTCATTTAAAAAATAAAATCACTACTCGTCGTCTGTGTCGAGTCCTCCTTCACAAAAATTTTCAAGAGACTCACGACACATTCTTGACGACATCCTTATATACTCATCCCACGCATCACTCGATGTGCCGTAGGCTAGTTGCCTAATTGCTGCCGTACACTTTTGTAGTCCTGAGAAACCAACCTTGCCACTTGCACTTGCCCTTTGCGTGAAAAAAGGGGATTCGCCCGCAAGATCATTGGAAATTTTAACGAATAGTCGTCGGCTCATACGAAACCTACGCTTAAACTGATCATCATTGTACACGGGAGTTTCACAAAAATAATCTTGCACTAGACGTGCATGAGCAGCTAACCGATTTCGTTCAATAGGCGGTTGTCTGGTACGCGATGCAGAGGATTCGGCTTCTTGCAAATAATTAATCGTCTCCTGCGCCATGGCGATAACCATATCATCAAGAACACCATCGGATGACGAGCTCGAAGAAGACATTTTAAAGTTGTGATTGGTGTGTGTTTTAGTTGTGATTGGTGTGTGTTTTGGTTGTGATTGATGAGTTTTTTAGTTTAGAATAGGTTATATATATATATATAATAAAATTAAGTTTTTTTTTTTTTTAAATTTTCGACCGTTTCACAACGGTCATTTTGACCATTTCAAACTCGTTCAACGCGTTGCCGCTCGTTACCACGATGGCGGATGGACAATGGCGCCCCGGCTATGGCGCCGGGGGTGTGGGCGATGGCGGAGGGGGCGCTATGGTGGTCCAGGTGGCCGAAGGGTGGCGCCCCACACCCTCCAGCCTTAGGGTTGATGTCTTTGACATGAATATATATACGGGCCGTGTCCGGGTTCACCTATTTAACCCGGCATCCCAACACAAGTATTTGTTTTATGATGTTTTGTAAAGATTTTAGCATTTTTTTTCCGTTTCATCTGATCTTTCCTTCTCTTGAATAGGAATCAATTAATGCATCAAGTCTACAATCTGGGTGGATGAACGGATTCGAAGATGAATTATTAACAGAAATTTGGGACCGATCAGGAGCAGCGTGGAAGTCACTATTAGAGGAACTGTCAAATGAATCTGAACCAGACAACATTGTCGTAACAGTTGGTCATCCAATCATTAACATTGGATTATTAACACATTGCCTAAATCTAACAAAGGATTGGATTGGATCGTTTCATCTTGATGCTGGTAGCATTACTGTCATTGATTTTCCTGATGGTCCTTTCGGGAGAGGTGTTGTTCGATGCATAAACTATTCGGCACATCTTGGGAGGTGGTCGATTCCTATTACTAGGCCGACACAAAGTGATGAAGAATTCTAGTCCGTGAGTGCAAGGGCCGTACATTATAACATCGCGTGACATTAGTAAAAAGTTATGCATTATATAGTATCTGGTATTCTTTTTTATGTGTTATATATGTATCTAGTGACACCCGAACGTTTTTGAGGAGCGACCGATTCTGGGTCCGCTGATTGAGTGTGTGTGCAAGCATTTTCATGTTGTAATCACGCAGATACCGTTTGATAATGTATCTATGATAAGAAAAAAAAATCCAGCATAGTTGAAGTGATTATCATTATGATTATTCTCTTTACCCAGTGTTTTTATGGTTAATAATATTATTAGAAGAGTTAAATGTCATTTTCGTCCATGTGGTTTGGGTCATTTTGCCATTTTAGTCTAAAGGTTTCATTATATAAAATGACAGAATTGTCATTCTCGTTAACAGAAAAAATGGATGAAGTTAACCCAGTGGATTAAAATGGCAACGGTGAAACATTTTTGGACCCACAAGTGAAAAATGAAACCTTTGGACTAAACTGTCAAAATAGCTCAAACCACATGGACTAAAATGGCATTTAGATTTTTATTAAATTTGTTTTGTAGGTATAAGTAAAATTCTCATATAACAATGGGGCGGTGGTCTTGAGTTCAAATCCCATAAAGAACCCGATTAAAAAGAAATTTGTTGTTCAAGAAAAAGTAAAATTCTCATATTTTAAATCTTTTCTCATATTTTAAATCTTGATTTCAAGAATCTTTATTATATTATAAATATATTTAGGTCCTTACTTCAAAGTTCTAATATCAATGCCATTTTCATAATGTTTATTTAAGGAATATCACGTGTTTGTTTTGTCTACCGTATCTATCAGTTTTAATTAATCAAAGTTATTAATCACTCAAACAACTGATTTTGTTATTCAAATACCAATCATTTTTTTTAATAAAGTTCAAAAGAAAAACATTTTTATACATTATTTTTTTCTCGTGCATTGGTATATTACCCTATATACTTAAAGTACAAAGTCGGTGGCAAACGCCACCGACATCCTACTCAAAATTACAATTTGATCCTTTGATGCAACGTTTTGAAAACCGGTCCGGCCGGTTTAACCGGAGATTTGATGCAACGTTTTGAAAACCGGTCCGGCCGGTTTAACCGGAGACCGATGGTGCCGGCGGTCCGGTCATGCTCCTTGGACCGTTTGAGAAGTAACCGGCCGGCCAGACCGGCGGCCGGTGGTTGAACCGGTGTAAATAACGGGGTTGGGCCGGTGAGCATTTCAGTTTCCGACGAGTGGACTTTCTTGAAAATGCAACAGAGGCTTGACCTTTTAAAATACATCACGTAGGGTATACGATGTACAAAAATAAATTAAAATGGTAAAATCAGAGAGCTCCGGCGGCCGTTGATGAGCTGTGTAACTTTGCCATTGAGAATTTAGAGATGTAGAAGAAAGAATATCGAAGAAGCATGGTTTCTAGCTTGGGTTAATAAATAAAATGAATAATAGATTATAATTGAGATTATACACTACTAGGTGATAATTAGCTAAGACCCTATTCTCTGTCAATTTCAAAAGATGAAAAGACTACTCCATTATTTCCTTCCTTCATTGTTTATCACGTTAATTTAAAAAATTTATACGAATTTTATTCTTTCCATTTCATTATTTGATTACTTCATTATATAATATATATTTTTAGTAAGGCTCAAACTATCTACACACCAAGTGTGTAGATAGCCAACCAAAAAAGGTGTTTTTTATCTTACGTGCATACCATGCAGTGTCGAGTTGTGGCCAAAGCGTGGCGTCTTGGTCCGGTCAACAAGACAAAGACCGACGGGTGTCTGACGGGTCTGTTGACCGGGTGTTAGTCTTTTGTCTGGTTGACAGAACCAAAACGCGACCAAAGCTCGGCGTTTTGGTCCGGTCAACAGACCCGTCAGACAACCGTCAGTCTTTGTCTGGTTGACCGGACCAAAACGCCGCGCTTTAACCACAGCTCGACACTGCAGTGTGTGCATATAGGACAAAAAACACCTTTTTGGTATGCCAATAACCAAATGGGTGTGGCTATAGGTAAACCCTTTAGTAATTATCAATTGGTTTGTCTTAACACTTTCACTCTACACATTTTCCCATCAAATTTTTATCATATTTTACGAAATAGATAATATTATTTATTCATAATCTAATCCGGTACGACCACTGAACCCGTAAGGCGACCGTATCGACCTCCGGTCCGGAAAACATTGCTTTGATGTAATTTCCATTTTGGCTCCCTCAAAATTTTCTATTTTTGCTCCATCATTTTTTAACTAATTTGTTTTCCTCTTAAAATTTACACAATAACAAATCTATCATCTAAATTTCTAACTTTTCACTTTTACTTCCTTTGTTTTTAATTTTTTTCTTTTTTTCCCTTTGTGTTTTTAGTTTATATCACGTTTACATGTTGCTATAAATTCGAAACGGGTAGTTGGTTCATCACAACTTAATACATTTTGTTTAATCGTACCGTATCTTTATACGTTTCTTTCGTGTGCTTAAACACGTTAATGTCACCGTGCCAACGCGCTTAACGAACGATAATGTGCCCTTAAATGTTACGCCACAACGCGCGAGCACCTTATTTTCATTTTTTAACTTAAAAAAATTATTTCCTCACGTGCTTATTTTTATGGACATTTCGGTACATATTTATGTATCGGCATTGGACGTAAACAGTACACATTTACGTTTCGACCTAAAGTTTTCCTAAAAATGAGTCGGGTCTAATATAATACGTTTTCATGCCTATTTTTATGTATGTTTTAGGTTGTTATACGTTTTGATGTAAACCCTTTATTTTCTCACATGCTCATTTTTATATGTACATGCCAATATAAATTTATGTTAATGAACATGGTCAAATATAATACGTTTTCGTGCTTATTTTTATGTACGTTTTTTGTTGGTTTATGATTTGACATACGAGTCACTATGCGTATTGATGCCACTAAGTCTTAATGAAAATGTAAGGGTTGTGTAGTAATTAGGTGGAACCCCACTTAATGAACCAACCCGGGTTGGATTTTGTTATTTTATTTAAATGCTTATATAAGTTACATTGATTATATCGGATACGTCAAAACTCACGTTTTTATATAGTTGACACATTACATAACGCTTGCGCTAATCTATTTGATGTTTGCTATGTACCCGCGCCGCAACGCGCGTGGCCTTATTACTAGTTGTATCATATTTTATGAGTTAGCTACGAATATCAATGTCACTTGATCAACTTCAAACCACAAATTCAAATACCCTCTTATTATAAATAGTACATTATTATAAATCAAGCTAACATATTTATTTAAAAAAAAAAATCCACAAGTTCCTCATACAATCATCAAATCTCTTGAAAACACAACTAGAATGAATATGACCATTCTTAATTTCTTCATGTTTTTGAACTCGCGTACAACCGAAAATACTTGGGCACCCACACATCAAGCGGTTGGAGGCTTGACCACAACAGCCGGAAAATCAAGAAGCACAATCTTTTCGATTGCGGCTGAGAATGTTGCCGTGTATTCGAGATGGTTAGGGTGGGTTTGAAAAGCATCGAAATCATCTTTGGACCCAAATGTCATCATCAAAGCATGAGTGAACCCTTGCCTTAGCATCTCCATGCTTTCAATATCCTTTCCCCTGTGACATCAAGTGCAAGGACTGGTTACTTATGTTATTTTTTTTTTTTTGAATGGTGACTTTCTTTTTTAGTAACCCAATGTCACACCGGTTTAATGGATAGTTAGTTACACACTATTCCAGAGACCTCCAAACCCACTTCAAGGACCTCTAGATTCTTTATCATCATCGTACTTAGTAAATCTCACTAATAGCAAAACTAAGGTAGAGTCTGAGGAAGGTAAGATGTAGACAGTCTTACCTCTACCCCGTAGGAATAGAGAGACTGCTTCCAGTTAGACCCATGTCTCGATAGTAGTTTCGCATCAAACTTTGGACATAAGGCACATAACACTCAACAATTAAGACAAATGCCGATTAGACACTCGTCTACAATTGTGTGAAGAAATTGGTTAAAAAACCACGATTTAGACACTCGTCAGAGTGAAGAAACTGGTTAAAAAAACCACGATTTAGACACTCGTCTACAGTTCTTCGCCGTTTAAAAAAAATAACTTTTTCTCGAACTAGAAAGCTATAATCAGTATATGGTAACTTTCTCTACTAGGATTTGGCCATTTTGATAAAAGTGAATTCCTGATGCATTAGTACTTGAAGATTAAACTTACCAAACAAAGGATTTGACAGTATCAACTTGAGAAACAAGCTTTTCCAACCCTTTGATAATATCCTCCACCACCACCTCTTCTTTGAACTTCACCACCACCAAGTGTACGAACTCCGCCATCTGCCACCAACAACCACCACCCGAAACCAATATGTGTGTGTAATATATATACACAGTTAGGCACCAACTAACATATAGCATGTGACACACACTGACACACACACACACGTATGTAGGTTGAATAATATTCTGGGTGTGTACAAGCCCCAATGCACTAAAAGCAATGTACAAGTGGGTCAATAACGACTAGTCAGCAGCGTCCCCACAGTCAAACCCACCGACACCATTGTCGGGATTGGGACAAATTTTGTGTTCTTTTGTGTTGTACGTTTTGCTTTTGTGTTTGTACCACCTTGACTTGGTCAATCTTCATTTTTACTATGGTCCAATTTTTACATTAAGCATAATTAAAAAATATTTTTTTTTTAAATCATAGATCTTTTCCTACGTTAGTTACTTTTGTTAGGGGTTGTTTGTTTACCTCTTAATGTTAATGAGGCTCTTAATGGTTCAGACCTCTTACTAGTTCAGCACTTAATGGTTCGGACTGTTTGTTTCACGAGTAGATGTCTGAATGGTTCAGACATTTGCCTTTGAATGGTTAAGCATTATACAGGGTCTGAATGGTTAAGACCTCTAATCTGAATTGATCGAACATTTGTCTCTGAACGGTCAAACATTATACAGACTCTTAATAGTTCAGACATCTTACTAGTTCAGCACTTAATGGTTCAGACCTCTTACTGGTTCAGCAATTAACCATTTAGATGTTGCCAAACAGCCCCTTGGTGCAACTATTAAAGGATTGAATGTGGGGGTGATCGGTAAAGTATTGAATGTGAATGCTCTAACTTATCCTTAGCTAGCCCATGCCTCGTTCCAAGTTCGTGATCGACAAGAGCCTGAAAGGCATGCCAGCCCGATCAGTGGCGGATTTAGCCACATGTGGGTTTCTAGGAACCCAGTCAGTTTGGAAAAAAATAATGAGAATTAGTGAAAACCTTATATTATTTGGAAAGAAAAATAGTGATAATCTATCAGAAGGAATCCACTAGAAAAATTTATATTTATGGATCCGCCACTGTGCCCGAGGATGAAATACCTCATTACCAAGGCCTTTGAATCATTTGGTTGAAGGGTGAACTTCACACACTTTAATTTATAGCGTATGAACAACTTATGTTGTGTTTCATTTGTTGTTTGCAAGCATATTACTTAATTCCTGTTTGAACATTGAACATGAGTTTATAATGTAACGTAACTATTCAAATACATAAAATCATTACAAGTTGACACAATATAGAATATGTCTTTTATTATATGTTAAAGAACGAAAGTAAAAGCCCAAATTTGATGAAGTTAAAGTTTATGACGTAAGTATATTTTAAAATAAGATTATAAACTCAAAACATATGCAGCATTTTTTATATACATTCTAGCAAATGTGTAGCATATTAACGGAATAAACTATAGTTCACAAAGATTAGTTTTGTTACAACTTGCATGTACGTAGTGCATGTAAAAAGTTTTAAAAATATAGAGCTTTTATAAAAATAATTAAATAATATAATAACAATATAATAATAGAAACAATATAAAAAAAGAAATAGCATATTACGATCAGAAAAATAGAACTTGAATTATTGGTTGCACGTGTGGAGCGTCTCTAGTTCTGCAACAATTTAGAACGGGATCATATGTCCGTATCCTAAGGCTTTGATTATTCACACCTACTCTCATTTTATCTCCACGTCCTTAGATGGAAGGTATCGTTTAATCACTTAGGTATTTGAGTTATTCTCTATCTAATAATATCATGTCATGTCAAGTTTTCATTTCACTCCGTATTTTACACTCAATCACTGGCAATTGTTCAAACACCTGGAAAGTGGTAAAGAATTTAAAAAAAAAATTGTGATTGGTTGGGACCCACCATTAAACCTCCTCTCTCCTCCTTCCCTCCTCTTCCCCCAGCGGTGAGTAGTCACCGAAAAAGCACTCCCCACTCACCGATTGAAGGCCGGCACCCCTTCCCTGCTCGGCAACCCACCTCCCCGATCAAACTCACCGAAGCCATACCGTGTACCCTTAAAACCTTATAGGAATTTTAGGCTATCTGGTATGGTTGAGGATCATCCTTGTAGGATGACCCGCCATGTAGGATGGGTGTGAGGATGGGACAAATGGGATGAAACTAAGACTATATGGTGTGGTCATGACCCTCATGGTGTCCATGACCCTCCACATTAGCGTCATTTCACTCACTTTTAATCCATCGTTCAAAACCACTACCCTAAGGGTGGGTGTGGTCATGACCCAAACCACTATTCTCTTATTTTAATTTATTTTTGTGAAAAAAGGTAAAAGATATATTGAAAAAGGAAAGGAGTCTCATGGTTGTCATGGTTTAATCTATGCCAACCATGGTGGATGAGGCAATGTGGTGGTGTAACAATTCATTAATAATCCTACATGGCGATTGATGACCCAAAGTCCTACGCGTGTGGTCTTGATTCGAGTGGATGATAAACACTTATACAAGATGAAGTTCAGGTACAAATTTAACTTGGTGTAGACATGCTATTCTCTTTATGAAAAGTTTTACAGAGCCAAAACTTTGTAATACTAAACTGACCTCAAGATTAGTCAGAAAGTGTCATTACATGTAGTGGAAAGTTGAAAAAAAGTTTAATGATGTGTTGGTTTACTTTTTTAGAAAGAATTAAATGAGTTAATTACTGTTTTCGTCTCTGTGGTTTGTCAAAAATCACTATTTCAGTCCATTAGTTTAAAAATTGTGATTTCAGTCCATGTGGTTTCACTTTCGTAACCATTTCAGTCCATGTGGTTTCACTTTCGTAACCATTTCAATCTATTATTTTGTTAAGTACAGGGACTGAAATGGTTACGAGGTGGACTGAAATGGTTACGAAAGTGAAACCACATGGACTGAAATCGCAATTTTTAAACTGATGGACTGAAATAGTGATTTTTAACAAACCACATGGACGAAAACAGTAATTAACTCTAATTAAATTCATAACATCAAAAATGAGTTTTGACCAAGTTCCTTTGAGAATTTCTCACATCAATTCTAAGAGGTGTAGGCGATGTTGAATATTATAGTGTAATCGGGGTTGATTAGTTGACCAAAGTGAATTACAATACACATTAAGCAAGTTAGTAGGTGCGAGAGTGTACGCTTGTTTGAGTTGTTTATAATTTGATGTGTTCGGGCGTAGCTCGTAATCAATGGGGGTTCCAAGGGGGCAACACCCTCATGGCGGGGGTTATAGCGGGGTCTAAGGGACGGCAACCCCTGGCAGGGTCCAAATGACAGAGCCTCTGGCAGGGATCGAGCTAAAGGATAATTGCATTGAAAATAAATTAGAAAATTAATTTTATAAAAAATACCCTCTAATTTTTTGAGATAAAAATCGTTCTTTAAAAGTAACTTAAATTCAAAAGGCATAACTGTTACCAGGCAGTTACGACCCCCAATCCCTAAATTTATAATCAAAATTTTGGTCACATCTTTTCGTTCATTTGAATTCATTACCAAATCACATACTAGTTTTGTTCTCAAATTCAAAGTTGTAACTGACTAAATTATTCAGGGGAACCACCGAAATAACTTGTTCTGAAGGTGATTGAACGCCAGATCATGTGTTGCATTCTAAATCCCCCAAGAAACGGTAACCATCAATCTCATCGTACGAACACTGACATTATGAGGTACTTTTTAAAAATGTGGTGAGAAAGAGAATGAAATGTGGCGCGTTTCATAATTATGCAAAATAAGGATACTGGTTTTCTTTAAATAAAAATAATCTTATAAACTTTAAAAAAAGGGTTATTGGATTTTATCACCCCCAACTATCGACATTTGGCTGTTGCCCTCCCCCAACTAACACTTTGACGTCCGACACCTCCAACTTGACTTTCAGTTTGTGCTAGCACCACTCTGTTAATAGATCACTAAGGGGCTGTTTGGCAACATCTGAACCAATAAGTGCTGAATGAATAAGAGGTCTGAATGGGTAAGAGGGTCTGAATGGGTAAGTGCTGAACCAATAAAGTGCTGTTTGGTTCCATATCTGAATAACAGTGTAAAATGACATTTTTACCCCTCCCCACAAAATAAACCCATTATAGATTTTTTTTCTATAAAACCTAATATCATCATCATCATTCATCAGTATTCATCCCCCCCCACCCCCTTCCCCATTTCTCTCCCTACCTGCAACATCATCTATAAAACCCAAGGATCCGTTAAACCCAATATCATCATCAGTATTCAACACCGCCACCGCCATCATCATTATCATCTCCACCAGCGGCTCTGAACCAGCGGTTCACCACCACAACACCCACCACCGAAGCTTCTAGCTGGAACCGTTGCACCTCCACAACACCCACCACCGCTTCACCACCACAACACCCACCACCGATCTGAGTTCAACAACAACACCCACCACCGCTTGAATCAGAGCTGAGTTCTGTTCCAGATTCGGTGTTGAGAGAGAGGACAGAGCAGTTGAAGCAACGTGCTTGAATCAGAGCTGAGTTCGATTGTGGAGGTGGGCGGCGGCGTTCGGTGGTGAAGAGAGGGGTGGGGGCGGAGGTCTGATGAGAGGTGAAAGGTGTTCGGTGGTGAGGAGAGGGGTAGGGTTTCTTGGCTGATGAGAGGTGAAAGGGGTAACAATTGTCTTTTTTTTCATTCAGCATGTTCACCGATCTAAATGATTCAGCACTGAATCATTAAGAGGTTTGCCATTAAGAGGCACAACCAAACACCTTCACCTCTGACCGAATCAGAGGTGGACCTCTGAATGGTTTCATTCAGAGCTAACCAAACAGCCCCTAACTCTGTTAGTTTTTGATCCTACGTGTCACCACTTTTCCTACGTGGACATGATTACATGGCGATTACGTGGTATAGCTCACACGCACACACCTATATGTATTCACCTTTGCATCTTCTTATCCTTTTCTTTATTCTCAATACAAAACACACATACATTTGCAGACTTTTTAGAGAGAGAAACTGTTAGAGAGAGATTTAGAGTGAAAGAGTGATCGGAGATTAGAGAGAAGCAGGGTGTTACGTTGTTATAGTCAAAGAAGGTATTATGTCAATAATGAAAGTTGTGATAAGAAATAAGTCGACGGGGGTAGTTTGTAATTCTGTAATAGTTGAAGGTTGTTACTGTTGTGAAGTCGCTAGGTTGTTATTCTGTATATTAGTTAGTTTGTAACGGTTGTAGATCATCGATGAAATGAATTAGCCTTTTCCCTCTCAAAAGTTCTGTCTTCTACTTCTATCATAACATAACTCAGAGGCGGAACCACAATATAAGCAGCCGTAGCACGGGCTACGGCTCAACCCCGTATTCGTAGTGTTACTTTTTCGTTTTTATACATTGAATACCTTTAAAAAATACGAGGATACCCCTAACCGTAAAAATATGATAGTATAACAGTGTATATCTAATTCTTTTTACAAGCCTAAACATAATTTTTAATAGCCTATTAAGCTAGCCCATTAGCCCAAGACCCACAATAATAATAAAACAGGCCCATTTATATGTTGATTATGGGGGCGGCGATGGGCCTGTTTTATACGCAATCAAATGGGCCCGGAATTTTTGAACAATATCATGGTTTGTGCAGTCGAAAATGATTTTTTTTTCATAAAGTAAAAGTGGACGACGTGATGTAACGATTTAAGCTATGAAAAAAGAAGAGGACAAATCTATCAGGTATTTCTTTTACTTTATTTATTTATTGTCGTTTTTTAATATTGTATGATTGCACGGTAATTTTTTTTTTGGGATCCCCTGATTTAATAGGCTGGTTCCGCCACTGAAACAACCAACGCCTCAATTCAATCACGACCTTCACGCCCATGGTGGGGCGGTGTGTCACGCCCCATCACGCCCGAAATCTGGCCATGTCACTGGGGTGTGAAACTATAACGCATAGACTAAGTTGCTATTCATATTTAATTCTAGAGTGAATTTCAAATTTTGTCCTTTATCTTTATACCTTTTTTTCAGGCGGTGTCCTTTATCTTTGAAAGTGATGAGTTTTATACTTTATGTTTTCAATTCTTGCACATTATGTCCTTTAAGCCTAACCTAGTTAATTTTTCTGTTAAAGCTAGTTCACTCAAGGGCAGTTTAGTCTTTTTACCCATTACTTTAAAAATATATTAATAAATAATACAAAATTTTTTTTAAAAGTATAATAAAGAAATATATACATACATGTATATATATACACTCTTTCCCTCTACACACACTCTCTCTCATCTTTCCCCCACAACTCCAACCACACCCTCTCCCCACCAATTTCCAGCCACTGCCATAAATGGAGATGAACACCCCACCTTCTTCTTTCTTTTCCCCTACCTGCGAACCCTAACCACCAACCAAACCACCTCTCCTCAACACTCCTACACCTATGTCGCAACCCCCGTCCCCTAACAACCCGGGAACGAGCGGCGCGACCAGTTTTGGTGGTATCTTGTTTTTATCCAATTTGGCAGCGGAAATTACATCAGGACCGTAGTTAGAAAATATTTTATCAGAGTAAAATACCACACTTTCATAATATTAAACATGTGGGAATAATCCCAAGTTTTAAGTACACTCATTTTCATAGGGGTAAATCCTATTTTATTTAATAAAACGTCTCTTTATTTTTAGGTAACTTTATGGCCACTTTTCCAAGCCTTCAGTGCTGTCCAGCTGGCTTCTATTTGGCTTTCACATTTTGTTACCTGAAACGCGTTTTAAAAACATTTTGTCAGTGGGAAATACTGGTGAGTGAATCCCAGTTTAATCAAGTTTAATAAAAACCATTGTACAGTATTGAGGGCGGTCGCGCAATTACATTTGTTTCCATCTATTCAATTATCACCCATGGTAATGTCAACCCGACTTGTGGTCATGTTACTCCTCGCAAGGCAGTAACAAATTTTGTATACAAAACCCCAACATACCGACGATAATTGTAGAATACAAATACTCAATAAATGTTTAATATATTATTTATTGTGTGAGGTTTTGTAAAAACAAATTTGCAAAAAGTAGATTACTCACATTGCTGTCTTAGGTTTTCTGTAAGGGTTTCCTGGTGATTATCTATATTGTACATAAATGCACACATGTTAGTATAATAACCCAATATTTATATTAATGATACCCTCCCCGAGACGGCATTCCAACGACTATGTCGGGCAGAACCACGACAGCCGTTACGGAACCCTAGATCAATCGGGCAGCGTATCTAATACGTAACCGGGGTTATGATACTTACAACGGAGCAGAAATTCGTTATTTAGGGGGTATAATGCCTGAAAATTATGCCTATTATGTGAGAATTCGAAAGAGAAAGAAAAGATTGAGCGACGGAAACTGAAGGCCCGAGCTCCCATTATATAGGAGCTGATTTTAGGTTTTACGCGGCCCGCGTAAAAGGAAAGAAGGGCCTACGCGGCCCGCGACATAGGGTCCGTAGGGCCTAGCTTTGTCAGCTCACCGATGTAGCCTCGACGCGTATCAGACACGTGGCAGCACCGGGTTATGCCTGGTGGCCAGGTCGTCGCGCCCCGCGTAAGACGTAGCCATGGGCTACGCGGCCCGCGAGCGAAGTAAAAATCTTGTTTTTATTTAATTTTAATAAAAATAGAGGTATTCGAGGCCCGTTTACGCATACGGGGTGTATTTTAGGACATATAGGGATATTTTAAAATATATTAGGGTGTCGAAAAAAAATATTTTGGAGGGTTGTTATATCCTTCCCACCTTATTTTAGAGCTCGTCCTCGAGATCTACTGGAACAGGTGTGGATATTTCTTTTGCATTTCTGATTCAAGCTCCCAAGTATACTCTGGTCCTCTTTTGGAGTCCCATTTCACTTTGACCAGAACTAATCTCTTGTGCTTGAGGTTCTTAACTTTCCTGTCTTCAGTTTGTAGGGGTCTTTCTACAAATTTTAACTGTTCATTTACCTCTATATCTTTAAGAGGTACTACCAGTGATTCATCGGCTAAGCATTTCTTGAGATTAGATACATGAAATACATCATGTATTCCTGCCATTTCCTCTGGCAGTTGTAGCTGATAGGCTACAGGTCCTATTCTTCTAATAATCTCAAAAGGTCCAACATACCTGGGGCTTAGCTTTCCTCTTTTAATGAATCTGACTATTCCTTTCCAAGGAGAGACTTTTAGTAACACTTTGTCTCCTACCTGAAATTCCAAGGGCTTTCGCCTGTTATCAGCATAACTCTTCTGTCGATCACGTGCTGCTTTCAGTCGTTCCTTGACTTGAATGATCTTGTCGGTTGTTTCTTGTACTATCTCAGGTCCAGATAGTTGTTTTTCCTCAATTTCTGCACAACAGACTGGGGTTCGGCACTTTCGTCCATAAAGTGCTTCGAATGGTGCAGCATTGATACTGGTGTGATAACTGTTATTATAAGAAAATTCTATTAATGGTAAATGATCGTCTCAATTACCACCGAAATCAATTACACAAGCTCTAAGCATGTCCTCCATTGTCTGGATTGTTCTTTCACTTTGTCCGTCTGTTTGAGGATGATAAGCTATGCTTAGATTCAACTTAGTTCCCATGGCTTTTTGGAAACTTGCCCAAAAATGAGAGGTAAAACGGCTATCCCTATCAGAAACAATTGATAAAGGAATTCCATTTAATGAAACTATTTCAATTACATACAACTTAGCTAATTGTTCCATGCTGAAAGTTTTCTTCATTGGTAGGAAATGAGCTGACTTAGTTAGCCTGTCTACAATCACCCAGATTGTATCATTACTGTTTTGGTCAAAAATTACCGAAGCAATTAAGTGATCAAATTAGTTAAGTGAGGTAGTGTGCTAAAAAGTGCGTTGGAAATATGCTGGTTAAGTTGTTTGTAAAAACAGTTTTCAGGATACGGCTCAGGATATTGAGCTGTATCTACGATCAAACTATGAGCAAAACAATAAAGGAAATGACACGAGATGTACGAGGAAAGCCCTTGATCAATCTAGATCGCCGGCATAAAACCTCGGGAGCTGTCAATCGCAGCTGCCTAGTTCTTCTTATTACTTCAAACGTCAGGATACAGTGCAGGATATCGACCAGATCGCTAAGTGTTACAATGCTTTTTTGTGAAAATGAAAATTACGAGAGAACGAGTGTAAGAGTGTAGTGAGTGTGATTGTGATGTCCTATTCGATCTGATATACCCACCTATTTATAGTAACGAAATACAAACTAAAAGTCCTATAAATATGGGATGCTCCCGAATATTCCATTGTTAACGTTGTAGACCGAGTAATGCGGCTTCAACGTCTTCATTTGAACGACTTGGACCGAGCCTCCCGGAGAAAGGGTCTTCGTGAACGTTGGGCATCTGGACGCGTACTCCTGCACACAACCCATTAGTAATCCTGAGGATACCATTCAGGATGTTACCAATATCCTGAATGAGCATCCCGGATATGAGCAGATATCATACAATCAAGATATAACTCAAGATATTTCCCAGGATATGGGCTCAGAATTTTACCCATAACAATTGTCCCTAAAAAATGTTACCGTTTAGTATCCTGGCACTAACGGTTATATTTTTTTACGGAGAACGAGGCAATTTAAGAGATTAGACCCATGATGTGACCGTTTGCAACTGCTCAGCCTATATTTACTCATCACCACTGTTTTGGTCAAAAATTACCGAAGCAATTAAGTGATCGAATTAGTTAAGTGAGGTAGTGTGCTAAAAAGTGTGTTGAAAATATGCTGGTTAAGTTGTTTGGAAAAACAATATTCAGGATACGGCTCAGGATATTGAGCTGTATCTACGATCAAACAGTGAGCAAAAAGTAAAGGGGGTGACACGAGATGTACGAGGAAAGCCCTTGATCAATCTAGATCGCCGGCATAAAACCTCGGGAGCTGACAATCGCAGCTGCCTTGTTCTTCTTATTGCTTTAAACGTCAGGATACAGTGCAGGATATTGACCAGATCGCTAAGTGTTACAATGCTTTTGTGTGAAAGTGAAAATTGCGAGAGAGCAAGTGTGAGAGTGTAGTGAGTGTTGATATGATGTCCTATTCGATCTGGTATATCCACCTATTTATAGTAACAAATTACAAACGAAAATTCCTATAAATATGGGATGCTCCGAATATTCCATTATTAACGTTGTAGACCGAGTAATGCGGCTTCAAAGTCTTTATTTGAACGACTTGGACCGAGTCTTCCACGGAATGAGTCTTCGTGAACGTTGCTAGCTTCCAACCCGCGTACCTGCACATAATCCGTTAGTGATCCTGAGGATACCATTCAGGATGTTACCAATATCCTGAATTAGCATCCCGGATGTGAACATATATCATATAATCAAGATATAACCCAAGATATCTCTCAGGATATGAGCTCAGAAATTCGTCCATAACAATTGTCCCCAAAAATGTTACCGTTTAGTATCCTGCAACTAACGGTTACATTTTTTACGAAGATCGAGGCAAATTAAGAGAGTAGACCCATGATGTGACCGTTTGCAACTACTCAGCCTATATTTACTCATTGCACCCTATATCTTCTCATCCTCATCTCTTTTTTAATCAATACCGATAAGGAAAAAGGTAAACATTCTCTCTCTAATCTTCATCTTCATTTTCCTTTTCCGGTCAAAAAATCAGGCGATCAAATGCCAAGACAGACGAGATCCAGTTCCGGTGACTCGGCTCCCACATTTATCCAGCAGAATCTTCTCCAAGAACCGGAGAAAGAGATATGCTCTTTTGATAGTGCCCACTTGTCGGCTCTCAAATCCTCCGGTATCTTTTCGGAAGGAACAGTATTCCGGCCGTTCGACCGGGAAATCCGGTCGGATATGGTTTCCAACGAGTGGTTGTGCTTTAGTGCCTTTCCCTTCACCTTAGGGTTACAGTTCCCCTTTCCAGACTTTATCACCGAATTTTTCAGCATTACAAAAATCTCTTTTAGCCAAACAATGCCAATGCTTTGGCGTGTTTTGTCCGTTCTTGACCAGATCAAGAAAAACCACATCCCTGATCTTTCTGTTCATGATCTCCCCCTAGCTTACCGGCTTAGATGCCACGGATCATGTAGATTTTTGTTTTATTCCACCTCCGGCGATCCGCTGATACTTCGTGCCACCAGGAACGAGGAAAATTGGCAATCTAAGTTCTTCTTTGTAAAAAGAGACTCAATCCCTGGTGGAAAAGAATATCCGGTGAAATGGTTGAAAAAGGGAAGGATTTAGGGTTTAATGATGATCCTGCCTCTTATCCTGTTCCATATCCTGAACTGATCAACTTTCTTTTTTCTGTTGTGTATGCAGCTGATTTTAGGAAGCTTGCACCTCCCCTTGCTGATTCACAGAAAATGATTGACGCCATCAGACTCCTTCCAGAGGCTGAGAGAAGTTTTAACCCGTCTCCACCATCTCCAAGTCCTCTTTCAAGTGCTAACATGTCTGGTAAGGATCCTGCAAAATATCCTGTGCATACATGTTTTTATTTGATATACTTAGGAGAAATTTCACTCCCTGTATGCAGACTCCAGCAAGGTTCCGGTCTACCTAGACCTTGATGAACTTGACAGCTACCCTACTCCAGTCACCGTCAAGAAAGAGACCCCTGCTGCCACCAGCTCTAAGCCACTCCCGGCTCCTAAGGCTAATCCAAGAACTCGAGCTTCCACCGCAAAGAAGAGGAAGAACTCCGAAGTTTGTGCTCCAGGCTCCGAAGGATTCTCTTATGATAAGCTCAGCTTCACCGATTCCTTGGAACCAATGACATCCTTCCTCAACAAGGTAATATCCTGCTACATATCCTGCATATATATCCTGATCGGATATCCTGACAGGATATCCTGGTTAATATATTCTGACTCATACCTGAATTTGATGTGCAGGGCCTCCAGCATTTGCTTCACCTGTACAACGATGCCTGTGGTACTGCTGCACTCCATGAAGCCAGGATTAAACAGCTTGAAACCACTGTTGCCAACCAAGGTGCCCTAGCTGAAGTGAAGACCTAGCATTACGAGGACAAGCTGAAGAAGGTCCCCAGGATGTTGAGCTCAAACTTGCCACCGTCCAAATGGAGCATGAACAGGCCATGGTTTCTTTCTGGGAAGGAATCAAAGCCTCTGCTATCGTCTCCCTGCTACAAGCTCGCATCAAGATGGCCTATGAGGCCAAGGAAACAGGCCTTGTGTGCCCATCCTGGCCGGTTGAATCCTGGGTGGCCAAGCTGAAGGAGCTTGGAGGCAAGGCTGTGCCACTTCCTGCTGAAGCTGGTGAATCCTCTAAGTCAGCAGAGGTGGTGGACAAGGCCGGAGACAAGAAGGATGCTGGAGCGGATGCTGGGATGAATGCTGGTGAGGATTCTGCTCAGGATGCTGAAGCTGAGAAGGCAGAGAAGGTTGTTGAAGATGCCGCTGTGTGAGGGCATTCAGGTGGGCAATGATGGATATATGTGCCAAGGCCGGAGCCCACCTTTTTTAAATTTGATCGTTGTCTTGTAACTCCAAACAATTTACTTTTCCTGCATTTTACTTTTCTGCACTTAAACAATATGATGGCCATAGGTGGAGGGATCCTGAGTTTCAGGACGAAGCCTTTGGCCATCACCGTTAGTATGTTTTGCTTTTGAACAATATAACAGTTGGGGGTGGATGGGTCTCGGTTTGAGACAAAACCTTCAACTGTTTAGTAAATTTGGTAAGGAACTAATTGTGCTCTTGGTGGATAGTCCTTGGTTTGAGGTGAATCCAAGAGCACAACTTTTGGTACGTTAATAACATAACCCTTTAGCTTTATTCTTGTTGTTATACCTTTATTACACGAATTTTACTTATAAAAATGATTTTGTTTGAACATTCTTGGGAACACACTGTGAATGTATCCTGAAAGATATCCTGATCAGGATACTGACACATAATCTATAAGTTATCGAAATAAAAAGGAGAGATCATACCAGGAATTCCCTAAGGAATTAATTCTAATTTTCAACCATAGGAATGTCCCCAGTGCACATTCACAAACTTGGATCCATCCTTTAAATTGTATGATAGATGTCCCCTGTGTTCAACACAGAAATGCAAATGTATTCATGCTTTGGCTTGAGTAAATTCCGAACATCCCGGGGTAAAACCCTTGATATCCTGAAATGAATCCTTAGCATACTGGGGATAAACCCTTATATCCTGGGGATAAACCCTGATATCCTGGGGATAAACCCTGATATCCCGGGGATAAACCCTTAATATCCTGGGGATAAACCCTGATTTTCATGCGCTGTAGGCGAGAGTGTACAAACTCCAAGTCTTAGAAAGGTGAAAACCTTTAAACCTTAGAGAGTATGAAAATACCCTTTCGTGAGAGAGGGTGATCAATCCTCATATACCTTTAGGATCCAGGATATAGCCAACAGTAACGAAATTGTCAGCCACTTTTACATGAACTGGTCCCGCTACCTTGAACTATACCTAGATAACTTGCGCTCCAGGCGAGGTGTTTAAACCCAATTCGAAAGAAAGGTGAATACCTTTAAACCTTTGAAGGGATCAGGATCCCTTAAATGTGAGAGAGGGGGCCAATCCTCTAATCTTTCGAGTTATCCTGAGTGCATATCCTGGAGCTATATCCTGGAACATATGCTGCAAAACAATTGTAAACTAGGGTGGGTGTTAGCTTGGCTAACACCCCTCCGATGCTTAAGTCAGTATTGGGTTCAAGATAATAAACAAATATATTTAAAAGAGATAGAATACATACCATTCTGGGATAGAAATTAAATTCTATTCTTACTTGAAATAGAGCTTTAAGTGTATAGCATTCCAGGATCTTGGTAGCATATTCCCCTCCATGGTCTTGAGTCTGTATGCTCCTTTCCCTGATTCTGACTCAACTTCATATGGTCCTTCCCATTTTGGAGCCAGCTTTCCATCGGCAGGATTAGTGGTATTTTGAAAAGCCTTTCTTAGCACCCAATCACCAACTCGAAATCTTCTAGTCCTTATATTCTTGTTATATGCTCTGGATATTCTTTGTTGATATGCTGCCATCCTTAGCCTTGCTGCATCTCTTGCTTCATCTATAGTATCCAAATCCTGACATAAAGCTTCAGGATTCTGCTCAGGATCCCGGAGGATAGATCTCGCGGTAGGTATCACCATTTCCGTTGGAATCACTGCTTCTGCTCCAAATACTAAGGAAAACGGGGTTTGGCCAGTTGCATTCTTTACCGTTGTTCTATCAGCCCACAAAACAAAGGGTAATTCTTCTGCCCATCTTCCTTTTTTGGCTCCAAGTCTCTTCTTCAAGTTATTGACAATTAGTATCTTGTTTGAGGATTCAGCTTGTCCATTCGCTTGAGGATGTACCGGAGTAGACGTGATCATTTTGATTCCCCAACTCTTGCAAAAGTCAGTAGTCCTCTTGCTTATAAACTGGGACCCATTATCACAAATGATTTCAGCTGGTACCCCAAACCTGGTCAGGATATTCCTCTTTATGAAGGATACTACTTCTTGGTCCCTAACTTGAACAAACGCTTCAGCCTCAACCCATTTAGAGAAATAATCCGTCATTGCTAGAATAAAAACTTTTCCTCCCGGAGCTTTTGGTAACTTCCCTACTATATCCATCCCCCATTTCATGAATGGCCAAGGGGAAGTTATAGGATATAGCGGTTCAGCTGGTTGATGTAGTATGTTACTGTGCCTTTGACATGCATCACATCTTCGAGCATATTCCGCAGCATCTTTCCTCATTGTTGGCGAATAGTATCCTGTCCTTAATACTTTCGAGAACAATGACCTGCCCCCAGTGTGGTTACCACAATCCCCTTCATGTATATCCTGAAGTACTTCTTTGGCTTCAGGATCTTCCAAGCACCTCAAATATGGTCCTGCAAGAGATTTCTTGTATAAAACATTATTTATAATAATGAATCGTGATACCTTCATCCTAAATGCCTTAGGATTTTCATCCCTAGGGATGTGTCCTTCTTTGAGATATCTGATGATTGGAGCCGTCCAGGATTTAGGATCCTCCTCAGGATACTCCGCTCCAGGATCCTGAATACCCGCTACTTCTTTATCCTGAGGATTCGTTGCAGGATACAAGATATGTAATATTGGTATTTGGGTCCCTTCTGGTATCCTGACCGATGATCCTAGATTTGCTAAGGCATCTGCTTCAGCATTATCTTCCCTTGGTACCTGTTCAAGTGTAAAAACATCAAAATATCCTGCTAATTTTTTGAGAATATCGAGGTATTCGATTAATTTCTCACCCTTAACTGCATAAGATCCATTAAAATGGTTAGTAATTAACAAGGAATCAACATATACTTGCAAATTCTTGATATTCATATTCTTAGCCAACTCTAATCCTGAAATTAAAGCCTCATACTCTGCTTCATTATTAGTAGCAGGGAATTCACACCTAATAGCCTGGGGTAATATGTCCCCCTGTGGCGATTTCAGTAGTATTCCCAATCCTACTCCTCTAACATTAGATGCTCCATCAGTATATAAAGTCCAGGATCCTGAGGATTCTCCTAATTGTTGGACTTCTAGGTCTACCTCATCCTGAATGTCACTACTGAAATCAGCCACAAAGTCAGCTAAAGCCTGAGACTTTATGGCATTTCTGGGTTCATATACTAAATCATAAGCACTTAACTTTACTGACCACTTGGCCATCCTGCCTGACATCTCTGGTTTCCTAAGCACATTTTTTACAGGATAATTTGTTTTAACATGTATCCTATGTGTCTCAAAGTAATGTCTAAGCTTCGTTGATGCCATAACTAATGCTAGTATCAACTTTTCTAAATGAGAATATCTAGTTTCAGCATCTAACAAACTTTTACTAACATAATAAACAGGATATTGCTGACCTTCATGATCCTTTATAAGGACGGCACTTACAGCATTCCCTGATACTGCGAGGTATAGGGATAGTGGTTCACCATTCTCAGGCTTCATCAGTAGAGGTGCAGTTGAAAGATATTGCTTCAAATCCTACAGGGCTGCTTCATGCTTCTCACCCCATTCGAACTTCTTGTTCTTCTTCAGGATATCATAAAACTCTTTGCATTTCTCTGAGGATCTTGAAATAAATCTGTTTAATGCTGCCACTCGCCCTGTTAATCGTTGAACATCCTTCATATTTGAAGGTGATTTAATATCCAAGATGGCTTTAATCTGCTCCGGGCTCGCCTCTATTCCTCTTTTGGTCACTATATAACCTAGAAACTTTCCTGCCCCCACTCCGAAATGACACTTAGCAGGATTTAGCTTCATGTTATATTGATCCAGGATATCAAATGATCCCTTAATATCCTGGAGGTGATCCTCAGCTTTTCTTGATTTTACCACCATATCGTCGATGTATACCTCCATGGTGTCCCCCAGCTTGTCTTTGAACATCATGTTTACCAATCTCTGGGATGTTGCACCTGCATTTTTCAAACCGAAAGGCATAGTAGTATAACAATAAATACCTGTTGGTGTAATGAAGGCAGTATCCTCCTGGTCAGAAGGCTCCATTTGAATCTGCTGAAATCCTGAGGATGCATCCATGAAGGTTAACATTTCATGCCCGGCAGTAGCATCCACCATTGCATCAATGTGAGGAAGAGGAAATGGGTCTTTAGGGCAAGCCTTGTTCAAGTCTGTGTAGTCTACACAGACTCTCCATTTCCCATTTTTCTTCTGTACCATAACTACGTTTGCTAGCCATCTTGGAAACTTGACTTCTCTGATCATCCTGGACTTCAACAATCTTTCAACTTCCTCTTGGATAATCGTATTCCGCTCAGGAGCAAATTTCCTTCTTTTTTGCTGAACAGGCTTGAACGACCTATCAATTCCAAGCTTATGAGTGATAATGTCTTTGGATATACCTGTCATATCCTCATGTTTCCATGCAAATGTCGACATCCTGTATTTCAAAAAGTTAGTTAACTGTTCTTCAATATCCTAAGGGATATTGGTTCCCACGAGCACCGAGATATCAGGATTATCCTGATCCAGGATAATTTTCTTCACATCCTGCTCCGAATCCTCCACGATATCCTGGGCCCGCATCTTTAATTGCTATGCTGTACTAGGCTTGGTTGAGGATTTCATCGAGGATGAGTAGCATTCTTTCGCCTCCTGCTGATCACTATCAACCTTGACAACCCCCCAAGGGGTAGGGATCTTGATGCATTGGTGATATGTTGATGGCACAGCCTTCATATCGTGAATCCACGGTCTTCCCAGTATGATGTTATAGCAGGATAGAGAATCCATCACACAGAAACGTTGTATCGAGTTGACCCCTTCAACATATACTGGTAACTTTATCTCTCCCACTGTGTTCCTAGCCTTTCCACTGAATCCAACAAGCACGGTGGACTTCGAAGTGATATCCATTGGAGATACATTCATTCTCTTCAGAGTCTCTAGTTGGATTATGTTGACGGAGCTGCCATTATCTACCAATATCCTGCGTACAAAATGGTTAGCCACATATAATGTTATTACCAGAGCATCATGATGAGGATCCTGGACAGTATCCCTGTCATCACCATCAAATGTGATCACTTTATCAGTTGTGAGGGTAGTCATCCTGACTGGTCTGTCTCCCCTTTCGGCCTTAGCTTCTTTTGCATGTCTCTTGGCCGCCAAATACGAAGTCCCACAAATGTCGGATCCTCCTGAAATAAAGTTGATTATCTTGGCATCCGCGGGAGGTGATGCTGCTCGCTCAGGATCCTTCTCGGTATCCTGACCCTTATTCTTCTTTCTTCCTAAGAGATCCTTCAGATATCCCTTGCTTAGAAGATAGCTTATTTCTTTTCTTAGAGCAATGCAATCCTCAGTTACATGTCCGAAATCTTCGTGGAAGGCACACCATTTGGACTTATCCTTCCAATCAGCTTTTTGTTGATTCTTTCGAGGCCACCTAGCCTTGTCTCCTAAACCCTGCATGGCATACATCAATTCAGGAATGTTAACAGAAAAGCAATATTCAGATAATTCAGGATATTCTTCAGGATCCTCGTCTTCGATAGCATTCACTTTCTTGTTTTCATTTCTACCATATGGCTTAGAGCGATATGGCTTAGAACGATATGGCTTAAATGAGGATTCTAACTTCCTATTAGTTGACTCGTAGGTGTTGGATGAGTTCATCCTTTCTTGCATCTTTCTGTCATCCTCCAGTCGAATATATCTTAGGGCCCTGTTTCGGGCTTCATCCAAGTTCCTGCATGGGTTCATTACAAGGTCTTGGTAAAATTGAGAATCTTTTTGCAGCCCCATCTTGAAAGCTTGCACAGCTGTTGCAACATCAAGATGCGGAATGTCTAAGGATTCCCGGCTGAACTTGTTCACATAATCTCTTAAGGATTCCTGTGGTCCTTGGGTTATCCTGTAGAGATCACTTGTTAGTTTTTCAAAACTTCGACTACAAGAAAATTGACTATTAAATAAATTCACTAGGTGAGCAAATGATGTAATCGAATGAGGAGGACATTCAAGAGCCATTTCAAGGCTGATCCTGTTAAGGTAGAACCAAAACCCTTGCACAAGCATGCTTCCTTGAGCTCCGGAGGGATAGGGTTAATCTCCATTCTTTCCCTATACTGAGCAATATGCTCTTCAGGATCCGTAGTCCCATCATAAAGCTTCATGTTGGGGGTTTGAAATCTCTTTGGGATCTCAGCATCACAGATAGGATATGCAAAGCGAGATATCCTGTGGCTGTCTTGGGACACTTCCGGGATTGGCTGGACCACTCCATGTACACTGGATATCATGTCCTTCAACTTCTGAAGCTCCCTAGTAAATGCTGACGTTACACCTGCATCCTGCAAAGATCCACTATTGTTAGTAGCATGAATATTATTATTGTTTGACACGTTACCAGCCTGAGGATTCTGCCCATATCCTGAAGCATATCCTGAGCTCCTCACGGTTGACATCCTGACCGAGGAGGGTATTTCAGGAGTATGATTCTGAGGAAGGCTGGGCACAATATTCCCCCTATTATCCTCAGTATACACAGCCGAACTGAAGTTCAAAGTTCTGGGTTGTAATGGAGTGACGATATCCTCAACGGATCTGCTCGAGCCAGACTTCAGGAGTTGTATTTCCCTCAACAGCATTTGGTTTGTTTCCTGTTGCTGCCTCATCTGTTCCTGCACACTTCCAAACAAGGTTAAAATTTCATCATTAGAAGCTAAAATGGGAGCAGATCCCTGAACACTCCGAATAGGGATAATATCCTGAGGTTGTGAAGAAGATTGCATCCTTGGAGGAGGTGGTGGAAGCACCGAACCAGTTGTAACAGAAGTTGTAGCAAAGACAGTGGAGGAGCTCATGTTTGATCTTGAGGCCATTGTAAACAGTGTGGCAAAAAGTTTTGAAAACAGAAAACCGATTAACGATTTTTCAAAGATTTTTAGTAAAGAGAGCACCACTTGCCCCACGGTGGGCGCCAAATTGTTTTGGTCAAAAATTACCGAAGCAATTAAGTGATCAAATTAGTTAAGTGAGGTAGTGTGCTAAAAAGTGTGTTGAAAATATGCTGGTTAAGTTGTTTGGAAAAACAGTATTCAGGATACGGCTCAGGATATTGAGTTGTATCTACGATCAAACAGTGAGCAAAAAGTAAAGGGGGTGACACGAGATGTACGAGGAAAGCCCTTGATCAATCTAGATCGCCGGCATAAAACCTCGGGAGCTGACAATCGCAGCTGCCTTGTTCTTCTTATTGCTTTAAACGTCAGGATACAGTGCAGGATATTGACCAGATCGCTAAGTGTTACAATGGTTTTGTGTGAAAGTGAAAATTGCGAGAGAGCAAGTGTGAGAGTGTAGTGAGTGTTGATATGATGTCCTATTCGATCTGGTATATCCACCTATTTATAGTAACAAATTACAAACGAAAATTCCTATAAATATGGGATGCTCCGAATATTCCATTATTAACGTTGTAGACCGAGTAATGCGGCTTCAACGTCTTTATTTGAACGACTTGGACCGAGTCTTCCGCGGAATGAGTCTTCGTGAACATTGCTAGCTTCCAACCCGCGTACCTGCACATAATCCGTTAGTGATCCTGAGGATACCATTCAAGATGTTACCAATATCCTGAATCAGCATCCCGGATGTGAACAAATATCATATAATCAAGATATAACCCAAGATATCTCTCAGGATATGAGCTCAGAAATTCGCCCAGAACAACCACCCTATAACTTATCATCCTTATTGTTATGGGTCATTTTCTGAGTATACATATCCTGACTAATATCCCGCTTTTAATTGTTTATTTGTGACTAGGATACTGGACGGGGATATTGCTAACATCCTGGGCGATATCCTAAGGTTGAGTGAATTAAACACGTGCAGGTTAATGGCTGTAAGTTACTAACGGTCATCAGGACTTCTTCTCCTCAAGACTCGGGCGTATTTGTTATGAGGAAGCCGTTGAACCCGAAAGACTTGGTCCTCAACGTTCGAGTGGGAATATTCGCTGGATCCCGGAAGTTTAGGATAGTTAGTTACATTATCTTTACTATAAATAGATGGGGGCGGATCAGTTTAAGGCACGCAATTTTACACACTTTCGAACACTTTCTCTCTAGCTCATCGCGAACACTACACACAACACTTGTATTCGATTTACATTGTAACACATAGTCGATCCGCACCACATCCTGCACTGTATCCTGATATTTGAAGCAATAGAAGAACAAGGCAGCTGCGATTCTCAGCTCCCGAGGTTTTATGCCGGCGATCTAGATTGATCAAGGGCTTTCCTCGTACATCACGTGTCCACCTTTACATTTTCGCTCATTGTTTGATCATAGATACAGCTCTATACCCTGAGCCGTATCCTGAAACTGTTTTCATGTCTAATTTTGTTAACACATTTTTCATACATATTTCTAGCACACTACCTCACTTAACTATTTTGATCACTTAATTGCTTAGGTAATTTTTGACCAAAACAATTTGGCGCCCACCGTGGGGCAAGTGGTGCTACTTTTACTAAAAATCTTTGTAAAATCATTAATAGGTTTTCTATTTTCAAAACTTTTTGCCACATTGTTTACATTGGCCTCAAGATCAAACATGAGCTCTTCCACTATGTCTGCTACAACCTCTGCTACTACTGGTTCGGTGCTTCCACCACCTCCTCCAAGGATGCCGTTTTCTTCACAATCTCAAGATGTTATCCCAACTCGGAGTGTCCAGGGATCTGCTCCCGTTTTAGCCTCTAACGATGAAATTTTGACTTTATTTGGAAGTGTGCAGGAACAAATGAGGCAGCAACAGGAGACTAACCAAATGCTGTTAAGAGAAATACAACTCTTAAAAGCTAGCTCGAGTAGACCCGCTGAAGAAACTGTCACTCCTATACAGCCCAGGGCTTTGAACTTCAGTTCCGCAGTTTACACTGAGGATAATAGGGGGAATATCGTCCCAAGCCATTCTCAGAATCATACCCCTGAGATACCCTCTTCGGTCAGGATATCGACTGTGAGAAGTTCAGGATATGCTTCAGGATATGGCCAAAATCCTCAGAACGGTAATGTGTCAAATAATAATATTCTTGCTACTAACAATAATGGCTCTTTGCAGGATGCAGGTATGACGTCAACATTTACCAGGGAGCTCCAGAAATTGAAGGACATGATATCCAGTGTACCTGGAGTGGTCCAGCCAATTCCGGAAGTATCCCAGGACAGCCACAGGATATCCCGCTTTGCATATCCCATCTGTGATGCTGAAATCCCCAAAAGATTTCAGACTCCCAACATGAAGCTGTATGATGGGACTACGGATCCTGAAGAGCATATTGCCCAGTATAGGGAAAGAATGGAGATTAACCCTATCCCTCCGGAGCTTAAGGAAGCATGCTTATGCAAGGGATTTGGTTCTACTCTGACAGGATCAGCCTTAAAATGGCTGTTAAACGGTCCTCCTCACTCAATTACTTCGTTTGCTCATTTGGTTAATTTATTTAACAGTCAATTTTCTTGTAGTCGGAGTTTTGAGAAACTAACCAGTGACCTTTACAGGATAACTCAAGGGCCTCAGGAATCCTTGAGGGATTAGGTGAACAAATTCAGTCGAGAATCCTTGGATATCCCACATCTTGATGTTGCAACAGCTGTGCAAGCTTTTAAGATGGGATTACAAAAGGATTCTCAGTTTTATCAGGATCTTGTAATGAATCCCTGCAGGAATCTCGACGAAGCTCGTAACAGGGCTTTGAGATATATCCGTCTGGAAGATGACAAGAAGATGCAGGAGAGGATGAATTCTACCTCAACCTATGAATCAACTAACAGGAAATCAGAAACCTTATATAAGCCATATCGCTCCAGGCCATATGGCAGAAATGATAACAAGAAAGTGAACGCTGTTGAAGACGAGGATCCTGAAGAATATCATGATTTATCTGAATACTGCTTTTCTGTTAATATACCTGAATTAATGTATGCTATGCAGGGCTTAGGGGACAAAGCTAGGTGGCCTCGAAAGAACCAGCAGAAAGCTGATTGGAAGGATAAATTCAAATGGTGTGCCTTCCACGAAGACTTCGGACATATGACCGAGGATTGCATTGCTTTAAGGAAGGAGATAAGTTACCTGTTAAGCAAGGGGTATCTGAAGGACTTGCTGGGAAAAAAGAAGAATAAAGGGCAGGATCCCGAGAAGGATCCTGAACGAGCAGCATCACCCCCAGCAGATGCCAAGATAATTAACTTTATTTCAGGAGGATCCGACATTTGTGGGACTTCGTATTCGGCGGCCAAGAGACATGCAAAGGAAGCTAAGAGCGAGAGGGGAGACAAACCAGTCAGAATGACTACCCTCACAACTGATAAAGTGATCACTTTCGATAGTGATGACAGGGATACTGTTCAGGATCCTCACCATGATGCTTTGGTAATAACATTATATGTGGCTAACCATTTTGTACGTAGGATACTGGTAGACAACGGTAGTTCTGTCAATATAATTCAGCTGGAAACATTGAAGAGGATGAATGTATCTCCGATGGACATTACTTCGAAGTCCACTGTGCTCGTTGGTTTCAGTGGAGAAGCTAGGAATACCGTAGGGGAGATAAAGTTACCAGTATATGTTGAAGGGGTCAACTCAATACAACGCTTCTGTGTGATGGACTCCTTATCCTGCTATAACATCATACTGGGAAGACCATGGATTCACGATATGAAGGCTGTGCCATCAACATATCACCAATGCATCAAGATCCCTACCCCTTGGGGGTTGTCAAGGTGGAAAGTGATCAACAGGAAGCGAAAGAATGCTACTCATCCTCGATGAAATCCTCAACTAAGCCTAGTACAGCATAGCAATTAAAGACGCGGGCCCAGGATATCATGGAGGATTCGGAGCAGGATGTGAAGAAAATCATCCTGGATCAGGATAATCCTGATATCTCGGTGCTCGTAGGAACCAATATCCCTCAGGATATTGAAGAACAGTTAACTAACTTTTTGAAATGCAGGATGTCAACGTTTGCATGGAAGCATGAGGATATGACAGGCATATCCAAAGACATTATCACTCACAAGCTTGGAATTGACAAATCATTCAAGCCTGTTCAGCAAAAAAGAAGGAAATTCGCTCCTGAGCGGAATGCGATTATCCAAGAGGAAGTTGAAAGATTGTTGAAGTCCAGGATGATCAGAGGAATCAAGTTTCCAAGATGGCTAGCAAACGTAGTTGTGGTACAGAAGAAAAACAGGAAATGGAGAGTCTGTGTAGATTACACGGACTTGAACAAGGCTTGTCCTAAAGATCCATTTCCTCTCCCTCATATCGATGCAATGGTAGATGCTACTGCTGGACATGAAATGTTAACATTCATGGACGCGTCCTCAGGATTTCAGCAGATTCAAATGGAGCCTTCGGATCAAGAGGATACTGCTTTCATGACACCAACAGGTATATATTGCTATACTGCTATGCCTTTCGTTTGAAAAATGCAGGTGCAACATACCAGAGATTGGTAAACATGATGTTCAAAGATAAGCTGGGGGACACCATGGAGGTATATATTGATGATATGGTGGTAAAATCTAAAAGAGATGAGGATCACCTCCAGGATATCAAGGGAGCATTTGATATCCTGGATCAATACAACATGAAGCTGAATCCTGCTAAGTGCCATTTCGGAGTGGGGGCAGGAAAGTTTCTTGGATATATGGTGACAAAAAGGGGGATAGAAGCAAGCCCAGGGCAGATCAAAGCTATCCTGGATATAAAATCACCCTCAAATATGAAGGACGTACAAAGGTTAATAGGCCGAGTAGCAGCTTTGAATAGATTTATTTCAAGATCCTCGGAAAAATGCAAGGAATTCTATGATATCCTCAAGAAGAATAAGAAATTTGAATGGGGAGCAAAGCATGAAACAGCCTTGCAGGATTTGAAGCGATATCTCTCAACTGCACCTCTATTGATGAAGCCTGAAAATGGTGAACCACTATCCCTATACCTCGCTGTATCAGGGAATGCTGTAAGTGCCGTTCTTATAAAAGACCATGAAGGTCAGCAATATCCTGTATATTATGTTAGTAAAAGTTTGTTAGATGCTGAAACTAGGTATTCTCATTTAGAAAAATTGATATTAGCTCTAGTCATGGCATCGACAAAGCTTAGACATTATTTTGAGACACATAGGATCCATGTTAAAACGAATTATCCTGTCAAAAACGTGCTTAGGAAACCAGAGATGTTAGGCAGGATGGCCAAGTGGTCAGTAAAGTTAAGTGCTTATGATTTAGTGTATGAACCTAGAAATGCCATAAAGTCTCAGGCTTTAGCTGACTTTGTGGCTGATTTCAGTAGTGACATTCAGGACGAGGCAGACCTAGAAGTTCAGCAGTTAGTAGAATCTTCAGGATCCTGGACATTGTATACTGATGGTGCATCCAATATAAGAGGTGTAGGTTTAGGTATACTACTAAAATCGCCACAGGGGGACATATTACCCCAGGCTATTAGGTGTGAATTTCCTGCTACTAATAATGAGGCAGAATATGAAGCTTTAATTGCAGGATTAGAATTGGCTAAGAGTATGAGTATCAAGAATTTGCGAGTATATGTTGACTCCTTGTTAATTACTAACCATTTTAATGGATCCTATGCAGTTAAGGGTGAGAAATTAATCGAATACCTCGATATTCTCAAAATATTAGCAGAATATTTCGATGTTTTTACACTTGAACAGGTACCAAGAGAAGATAATGCTGAAGCAGATGCCTTAGCAAATCTGGGATCATCAATCAGGATACCAGAAGGAACCCAAATACCAATATTACATGTCTTGTATCCTGCAACGAATCCTCGGGATAAAGAAGTAGCGGGTATTCAGGATCCTGGAGCAGAGTATCCTGAAGAGGATCCTAAATCTTGGACGGCTCCAATAATGAGATATCTCAAGGAAGGACACATCCCCGAAAATGAAAATCCTAAGGCATTTAGGATGAAGGTATCACGATTCACTATTATAAATAATGTTTTATACAAGAAATCTCTTGCAGGACCGTATTTGAGGTGCTTGGAGGATCCTGAAGCCAAAGAAGTACTTCAGGATATACATGAAGGGGATTGTAGTAACCATACTGGGGGCAGGTCGTTATTCTCAAAAGCATTAAGGACATGATATTATTGGCCAACAATGAGAAAAGATGCCGCAGAATATGCTCGAAGATGTGACGCATGTCAAAGACATAGTAACATATTGCATCAGCCTGCTGAACCATTATATCCTATTGTTTCCCCTTGGCCATTTATGAAGTGGGGTATGGATATAGTGGGAAAGCTTCCAAAGGCTCCAGGAGGGAAGGTTTTTATGTTGGCAATGACAGATTATTTCTCCAAATGGGTTGAAGCCGAGGCATTTGTCCAAGTCAGGGATCAAGAAGTTGTATCCTTCATAAAGAGAAATATCCTGACCAGATTCGGAGTACCAGCCGAGATAATCTGTGACAATGGTTCTCAGTTTATAAGCAAGAGAACTACTGACTTTTGCAAGAGTTGGGGAATCAAAATGATAACATCTACTCCGGTACATCCTCAAGCGAATGGACAAGCAGAATCCTCAAACAAGATAATTGTCAATAACTTAAAGAAGAGACTTGGAGCCAAAAAAGGAAGATGGGCAGAAGAATTACCCTTTGTTTTGTGGGCTGATAGGACAACGGTAAAGAATGCAACAGGCCAAACCCCGTTTTCCTTGGTATTTGGAGCAGAAGCAATGATTCCAACGGAAATGGCAATACCTACTGCAAGATCTACCCTACGGGATCCTGAACAGAATCCTGAAGCCTTGTGTCAGGATTTGGATACTATAGATGAAAAGAGGGATGCAGCATGGCTAAGGATGGCAGCATATCAACAAAAAATATCCAGAGCATATAACAAGAATATTAGGACCAGAAGATTTAAGGTTGGAGATTGGGTGTTGAGAAAGGCTTTTCAGAATACCACTAATCCTGCCGATGGCAAGTTAGCTCCAAAATGGGAAGGACCGTATGAAGTTGAATCAGAAGCAGGGAAAGGAGCATATAGACTCAAGAATATGAAAGGGGATATGCTACCGAGATCTTGGAATGCTATACACCTTAAGCTTTATTTCAAGTGAGTTTGGAATTTAATTTCTAACTCAGGATGGTATGAATTCTATCTTTTTTAAATATGTTTGGTTTAATTTATTCTTTGAAACCCAATACTAACTTAAGCATTGGAGGGGTGTTAGCCAAGCTAACACCCACCTTAGTTTAAGGATGTTTTGCAGTATATGCTCCAGGATATAGCTCTAGGATGCTCACTCAAGATACTTCGGAAGATTAGAGGATTGGCCCCCTCTCTCACGTATAAGGGATCCTGATCCCTTCACAGGTTTAAAGGTATTCACCTTTCTTCCAAATTGGGTTTAAACACTCCGCCTGGAGCGCAAGTTATTCAGGGATAGTTCAAGGTGGCGGGACCAGTTCATGTAAAAGTGGCTGACAATTTCGTTACTGTTGGCTATATCCTGAATCCTAAAGGTATATGAGGATTGATCACCCTCTCTCACGAAAGGGTATTTTCATACTCTCTAAGGTTTAAAGGTTTTCACCTTTCTAAGTCTTGGAGTTTATACACTCCCGCCTGTAGCGCACGAAAATTTGGGATTTTCCCCAGGATACAAGGAATTTATCTCCAGAACATTCTTGGGTTTTACCCCTGTAACATGAAAAATTGTCTATACGATGGGAACTGATATCCAGAAGATTTCTAGGTATTTGAAGACATTGTACACAGGGGACATTCCTACTAAAGCAATGGTGTAAAGCTCAAAGGATGAGGCTCGGAACTAATGCACTAAGTGTCTCAGACAGGGGACATCTTCATTGGGAAAGTTGCAAAGGAATTGAGGTTTGATAACAGGGTTATACCCTATTCTTGGTATGATCTTTCCTTTATAAACAACGTTTAAATTTTTAATAATACTATGTTTGATAAAAGGTTAAATATCCTGATATATTCTCAAAATATGTTTTTAAATACTTTTCAGGATATATGATTAAGATATTTGAAACTAATTTGAAACTTTGGTCATTTAAGTATTATCAAAACAGGTTTTGGAAAGATGGATTGTTTTTCACTCTTTAAAGAACTTTCTACAAAGTTGAACGAATGTTTGGAAGTCCTCTCTAATAAAAAAGTTTTTATTGTATATCGCTGAGCATATTGGTCAGGATATAACGATTCAAAATTTTTGCAAAGCTAAGATCTATACTAAGAGAGACGGAAGATAATAGCAAGAAAGATAAAAGATGAAATTATTTGAAACAATCAGTACTGGTTGATAACCGAAGGTTTCATCCTGAAACCCAGGACCCATCCACCTTCGGCTATCAAATTGTTTTGATGCAGAAATGAAAATTGTTCATAAAAACATAAAATTGTTCAAACAATTTAAAGGAAATAAACTTTAGGGGGCAGTATCTTCCTCGCCCATAATGATTTCAGCAGCATCCGTCTTGGGATCCGCCTCAGTATCCTTCTCAGCATCGGTTACTTTTTCAACTGCTTTGGAAGATTCTTCGATAGCTGATTTGGAAGAAGTACCGCCGAGGTTCTTTAGCTTGGTCTCCCAGGCACCAACATCCCAAGAAGGGCATTCAAAACCTAATGTTTTGGCTTCATGGGCCATCTTCAACCTGGCTTGGAGGAGAGAAATGACGACGGAACTTTTGAGGCTTTCTCGGTAGCTGACCATATCCCGTTCATGTTGCACATGGGCAGCTTCAAGATCGGCCTGGGCTTGAAGAGTAGCTTTGTTGAGAGCAGTTTGGTGTTCTTGGATCATAGCTTTGAATTTCTCCTCGTAATGATGAGATTTGGCGGCTGCAATCATGCCTTGGTCGGAGATTGTGATTTCTGCTTCCTTTAGCTTAGATTCAAGCGTCTTGTTAAGCTTGCAGGATTCTTGATATAGGTGAACCAGACGCTCAAGACCCTACGAAGGTAAGAGGACAGGTATTAGTATTGATAAATCTTTGTAAATGATGTAAACCGCAGGATATGATATGAGAATACTAACCTGGTTAAGAAAGGAAGTCATAAACCCGCTAGCTTCAAGGAACCCGTGCTTCTCATAAGGAAATGTGTCAGAAATGACAGGGGAATCAGGCTCCTTCCTTTTGCGGGAACTTGAACTCCGGGGCTTGGTAGCCGGTGAAGGTTTGGGAATAATGATGGCTTTGGAACTGCTGGGTCTGGATGAGGCTGTGGCCTTGGGATTAGGTTCCTTCTTGACCTGAATCTGATCAGAATAACTGTCCAATTCGTCGAGGTCAAAGACTTCAGGGATCTTGGCCGGTGCTGCATAAAGGGAAAAGTTTTACATCATTATTACTCTTCATTATTATACTGTGTTAGCTAATTATTTTAAAAGTAATCCTTACCAGACATTTCAGATGACGAGTATTGACTGGAACTCGGGACGTGTGTGGTGAAAGTCCTGTCTATTGCAGGTAATCGGTAAACAATGTTGATTCTTTCTTCTGATTCAGCGGTAGGGGGAGCTACTTCCTTGAAATTCACTGCATAGGGATCAAAAAGAAGGATATTAGTAGAAGATAAAAACCAAACGGTCCATGAAAATATTTATAACCCTACCGGTGGTTAACCACTCCACCGGAAGGTTGGCACCCTCAGCAATGGAGTCTCGTTTGACAAAGAAAAACTTGCGCTGCCATCCGTCTTCGTTTTTGGTGGCTTTAAGAATAAGGGGCCTGCTAGAGGTCGAGAAAAGTAAGAACCGGCTAGAGCCTTGAGATCGGAGGCGATAAGCAATAGGCAAATCCTCGATGCAGAGGTCGGGGCAATGGAGGTTTTTGATTTGGTTAAGTACAATTAATACTCTCCAAACCATGGGCATGGTTTGAACAAAAGAGATGCCGGTGGTTCGGAAGAATTGCATCATGAATTCAGGAAAAGGGTATCGAAGACCTAGCGAAAAAGGATATGCTGGAAAGCAAACCCACTCAGCGGAAGAAACATCCGATCGAATTGACCGATCGAACGGTCTAAAGACCGTGTTGTCAGGGAAAGCGCCGGAAGCTCTCAAAGCCGCAATGTCTGCGTTGTCAAAAGCACAGACCTCCTTTTCGGGATTTTTAAGGAGATTCTGCTGGGTGAAGGTCTCGGCATCCATTACGAGTAAGGCGATGAAAGTTGATAGAAAGTAAATGAGAAATGGAGAATTACCTGAAGGCTCTGTTGAAGATATCTGCTTTTCAAACAAGAAGAGAGAAGATATATGGGCATTATGGATCTCCATTGAGCAAAAAGCGTGTTGGAGGTTACTGTTTTGGTCAAAAATCACACAAGGATAATGCAACCAAATCTGATTTTGTGAGGTATGATGCTTGGTTAATTGAATGAACAACAAGTATATGAAATCAACGATGAACACCGAGATTTATACGAGGAAAAAGCCCTTGATCTTTAGAAGATCTCCGGCATAAAAAACCTCGGGTGATGGAAACTACCGATCACCAACTATATTGCAAAAAACAATAGTGATCCTTGTACAACTTCGGAAGAAAACAAGCTCGATACAATGAATTTCTAGTGTGAGTGTGTGTTTTTGCTAAGTGTTTTCAGAGAATTCGTGTTTTGTGTGTTGTTTCTGTGGTGTGTACGAATTGTGTCTTCATTGAGCTCGTTTTCCCCTTAAAATGATAAGAAAAATCAACTAACTAACTTCCCGAAAAAGGTGGAAGTCACCCATGACCACCACTAACGGTTATTTCTTCAATATGCACGTGCCTAAAAGCATATTCCACGAGATTCCAGCAAAGAAGTGGTCCACTACGTCCATTACTTGCATTTACACATTAAAAACGTGTAAAACATAAAGGATCCTGATCCTCAGACTCGTGATCCTCAGACGCGTGATCCTCAGACTCTGGATCCTCAGACTATCCGCATTATCCATTAAGGACCCGTGATCCATGCCCAGACTCAGGATAGATGATCCTTAGCATAAAATTCATGCCCTAACAATTGCCCCCAATATGGCAGTTGTGATAAGGATTCACAGCTGTCATATTTCCGTCAAAAGCGGACTAGCCGTTGCTGCTGGTAACTAGTTGTTACACTGCCTGTCGTCACTGATAAGACCTGCTATAATCATCATTGCAGAATATAGAGTTAGAGATAACTCCTCAAGTGCCTTTACAGATCAGAAGATCCTTCCGTTCGTGGAGAATGAATCCTTCTACACAGTTTGCTATTAACCTTCCTGCACTTTAATTTCTGCATAGACACTTTAACTGTTAGATAGCCTTATCCGGCCTGGGTGGATGGTCCACGGTTTTGCTGGTGAAATCCAGGCCAGATGATTTGATACATAATGAATGGGTAATAACATTAAACATTTTTAGCTACAACTGTTGTTGTTTCTTTCCTATTTATTTTTCATGTATGCTTTCTACTTTCAAAGATATCATCGCCAAACAACTGGAAAGTTATTGGAAATCTGATGATAATGTTAAACTTTTAACAGAAAACTTGAAGTGTTCGAACAAATGTGGATCCATGATCCTTAACCAAAAAGGATATGAGACAACTTACAGCTTAGAAAAAAGTTAGAATATAACATACCAGAGAATCCAAGTTAGGATTCTATATCCTAGTAAATTATTGCTGAATAAGCAAACTATGAAAAGTAAAGCTTCTAGGATCAAGGATCCTTATCGTCAGAACTTGTATAACTTTAGACAGTAGTTTCCAGGGTGAAGGATCATGGATCCTTGAACAATAGGCAGGATAATGGGTGGTGGATGGATCCTCTGTTTGGGGGATGAAGCCGCTCGTTATCCTTCCGTCTTTTATTTTCTGCACTACAAAGACCCGTAAACAATGGACACCCTTTGCCAACCCATGTGGACGGGCCACGTTTTGCTGGTAGAAACGTGGGTTGGCAATTTTGACAACCTTAAAAGGTTTAATGTTTTGTGAATAAAATAACTTTAACTTTTTGGCTATCTCCCGTGTTGCTATCCTTATGTATCCTTTAGTTTTCACTTGTTGTGATATACATTCGTTTGAATAAGAAAAGTTAAACAAATTAAGTTTAAGAATTTTAGGATATGATCCAGGATCAAATATCCTATAGTCGAAAAGTTCCGAAAAGTAGTATATTTTAAGGATCATAAGTTCAGTTGTCAAAGTATAAGGGTTATTCAAATGAATAATGAATAAAATCAAAATAGTTAAGGATCATACCTGAGAATCCAAGTTAGGATCCTAACCTTTATCATTATAAACAGGATAACCATAAGACAAACCTTAATGGAAGGTAAGGATCAAGGATCCTTGGTCGTTTGTCTCCAAAAACCTGAAATAGGATACACCTTGGGACTAAGCCAATATAAGATAAGAGTTAGTAACTGGGGACAAGCCCAACAAACTGGGGACAAGCCCAAATAAACTGGGGACAAGCCCAAATAAACGGATGTAAACTGGGGTCAAGCCCATATAAACGGATGTAAACTGGGGTCAAGCCCATATAAACGGATGTAAACTGGGGTCAAGCCCATATAACTTGTGTAAACTGGAGTATGACCCTCACTGGCGACTATCCAAACTTGAGCGGCATGAAAATGCCGAAACCTTAGCTAACGTGAAAACGTTAGAAACCTTAGGAACGGATGTATGGTACGTCTACCATTATACGTAGGATCCTGGGTATAGCCAGTACAATGGAACTGTCAGCCCCTAAAGTGAGTACTGGTCCCACTGCCTTGAACTATACCAGGATCATCGTGCGCTACTGGCGAAACTGGGGACAGGCCCAAACTGGGGACAAGCCCATAAACTTTGGAGAGTTGGCCAACCACTTTGATCTTCTGTAAAATGATAACAACTCTGCAAAAGCTTAAAATTTGTGAAAATAGATGTTAACTGATTAACATCTTTAACTTATGATAAGTAATAAGTATAAAATGAATGAAAATGAAAATGAAAGTAATATGTTACCAAATGTAGAATCATATATCCTTTGAGGATCCTGGATCCTTAATCAGAATACCGGTATCGCTGAGGATCCCTGATCCTTCTTACTTAAAGTATTTTTTGAGATGAACAGCATTCCAAGCTCTTGGTAGGAGATCACCATCCATTGTTAACAAATGATATGCCCCCTTTCCTGATTCAGCTTCAATTAGATAGGGGTCTTCCCACTTTGGTGCTAGCTTGCCATCAGAAGGACTTGTAGTGTTCTGGAATGCTTTTCTTAGCACAAAATCACCAACTTGAAATCTTCTAATCCTGACATTCTTGTTGTATGCTCCAGCCATTCTTTGTTGATAACTGGCCATTTCCTTTTTTCTGACTTTGAGCAAAAGCTTCTTCTTAGGATGCTGAGGTTATGTTGGTTGGTGTAGAATATTACTGTGTCTTTGACAAGCATCACATTTCTTTGTGTAATCCACAACATCCTTCTTTGTGGTAGGCCTATAGTATGTTGTTCTAAGGATCCTTGAGAATAGTGCTCTGCCCCCAGTGTGGTTTCCACAGTCTCCTTGACTTTGAAAGCTTTAGGATTTTGTCCTGTAGGGATCTCTCTATGTTGTATATATCTTAGGATTGGAAGGATCCAGGATCCTGAATTCGACTGTGCAGGATCACCAGGTATGATTGCAGAATCCTCCACTATCTCCATGGCTACGTGATCCTCAATTGCAGGAGTTAAAGCATGGGTGATGAGTATTTTTCACATCTTCTGGCATCTTTAGGAATGATCCAAGGTTAGTTAAAGCGTCAGCTTCTGCATTTTCTTCCCTGGGTACCTGTGGTAGACTGAAAAAAGCAAAAGAATCTGCCAGTTTCCTGACTATTTCTAAGTACTTGATTAGCTTTTCACATTTGACAGTGTAAGAACTGTTATAATGATTAGTAATTGATAGAGAATCTACATATACTTGAAGATACCTGATCCTCATATTGTTAGCTAATTGCAAACCTGTTATCAAGGCCTCATACTCTGCCTCATGATTAGTGGTTTGGAATTCGCATGCAATGGATTGGGGTATAATGTCCCCCTGTGGCGATTTTGGTAGTGTGCTTTGTCTAGTTCCTTTAACATTTGAAGCTCCATCCGTGAGGAGTGTCTAAGCATCCTTGGTCTTCTCAAGTTGTTGAATTTCTTATTCAGCTTCCCTTTGTAGATCACTACTGAAATCAGCCACAAAGTCAGCTAAAACTTGGGACTTGATGGCAGTCCTGGGTTCAAACTTAATGTCATATGCACTAAGCTTGACTGTCCACTTTCCCATTCTACCTGACATTTGAAGTTTCCTGAGAACATTCTTGATAGGAAGGTTAGTTTTCACAATAATGGTGTGAGTTTCTAAATAATGTCTATGTTTAGCAGAAGCCATAATTAAATCAAGAATTAATTTCTCTAAATGAGAATACCTGGCCTCAGCATCAAGTAGAATTTTACTTACATAGTATACCGGATGTTGAGAGCCTTCATGATCCTTAACTAGGATCACACTTACTGCTTTAGCTGGAATAGCTAAGTATAAGGATAAAGATTCTCCATTTTCTGGTTTCATCAAGGCTGGTGCTGAGGATAGATAATCCTTAAGAACCTTGAGTGCAGCTTCATGCTTATCAGTCCACTCAAACTTGCCTTGAGTAATTTGTCTACCTCTTCTTGGATAATGGCATTCCTTTCAAGTGCAAAATTTCTCCTTTTTTGGTGTATTGGCTTGAAAGACCTGTCAATACCAAGTTTGTGAGTAATAACATTCTTAGATATACCTGTCATATCTTCATGTTTCCAAGCAAAGGTAGATTTTCTTCTTTCCAAGAAGGATACTAAATCCTGCACAATACTGTCTAGGATCCCGGATCCTATAAAAATTTTGGATTCAGGATCCTCTGGGTTCAACAGAATATCCTTGACGTCTTGCTCTCTTGCCTCCATGACGTCTTGCTCCTTGGAGGCTGGCTTCATTGAAGAAGTGTAACAGTTCTTTGCCTCCTGCTGATCACTTTCTATCTTCACCATATCTCATAGAGTTGGGAGCTTGACACTTTAATGATATGTTGAGGGGGACTGCCTTCATATCGTGTATCCATGGCCTGCCAAAGATAACATTACAGCAAGATAAGCAATCAATAACATAGAATTTTTTTAACATAATTCACTCCCTCTATATAGATAGGAAGTTTGATGTCCCCCAATGTAATCTTTGTCTCTCCACTGAATCCCACAAGGACAGATGATCTTTGGACAAAATCGGATTCAAGGATGTCCATTCTATTGAGGACATCCAACTGGATTATGTTCACTGAGCTTTTCCCATCAATGAGAATCCTGCGAACAAAATGGTTAGATATAAATAATGTAATAACCAAACCGTCATGATGAGGATCATGTATGTCGACACGGTCATCCCCATCAAAGTATATGACTTTTTCCTGGGTAAGGATGGAAGTTCGAACAGGCCTGTCCCTATTCTCCATCTTTGTTTCCTTTGCATGTCTCTTAGCTGCTGAGAACCTTCGAAGATGAAATGGATGATTTGAGCATCAGCTGGTGGAGGAGGAGCTTTTTCAGGAACTTTCTCAGGATCCTTGATCCTTGACTTTTTCCTTTAAGATAACCTATCTCCTTCCTTAATGCTATGCATTCATCTGTGAGATGACCAGAATCCCCATGGTAAGCACACCATTTCGATTTGTCTTTGGTGGCAAGCGGTTTATCATTCTTCCTTGGCCACCTAACCTTGTCACCTAAAATCTGCATAGAAAGGATTAGTTCATTATTATCAGTAGAAAAAAAATATTCAGAAATAGGAGGATAATCCTCATCATCTTCCTCTTGTTCCACAGCATGCACATTCTGGTTGTCATGCTTGGAGTATTGCTTGGATCAGTTATCCTTGAGATAGGATCCTTATTTGTCTTGCTTTGAGGATCTTGACAATCTCTCGTGGATCCTTTTGTCATCCTCTAAACGGATGAACCTAAGGGCCCTGTTCCTTACCTCATCTAGGTTCCTGCAAGGTGTCATAATAAGATCATCATAGAACATTGAATCCCTAAGCAAACCCATTTTAAAGGCTTCTAGAGCTGTAGCAATATCTAAGTTAGGGATTTCTAAGGATTCTTTACTGAATTTAATTATGTAATCTCTAAGTGATTCATTTTGACCTTGAGTTACCCTATATAAATCACTAGTTAATCGTTCAAACCTCCTACTGCATGAGAATTGGCTATTAAACAAGTTAACTAGATTAGCAAATGAAGTAATAGAGTAAGGGGAAGACTTAGCAGCCATTTAAGAGCTGATCCTGTGAGTGTGGATCCGAAACCCTTGCATAGACATGCTTCTTTTAACCTCTCTAGGATGGGGTTGATCTCCATCCTTTCCCTTGTGACTTCCATCTGGAATTTCAGGAATGGGCTTAACCACTCCTGGAACGCTGGATATCATATCTTTCAGTTTCTGTAATTCCCTAGCCATAGCCTGGTTGATACCTGTATCCTGCATAAAGCCATGGTTAGCAGTATATGAATTATTCAAAGTGTTACCTCCCAGAGGATTCAAGTTTGGAATTCCGGATGTGAATCCATATTAACGGGATTCTGGCATAACCGAGGGACCAGAAGATGCAATGGTCTGCATTAGTATGAAGTCTCCTAGATGAACAACTAAACCTTCGGGTTGTACACTCCTTATGAATCCTTGATCCTGAAAGATGTTGGATCCTTGATGTGCTGTAGATGGAGGTCTTGGAGGATAATCCATGGATCCGTAAACCTGTGATGAGGATCCTTCAACCTGGAAGGAGGATCCTTGAACCTGAGAGGATCCTTGAACCTGAGAGGATCCTTGAACCTGAGAGGATTCTTGAACCTGAGAGGATCCTTGAACTTAAGAGGATCCTTGAACCTGAGAGGATCCTTGAACCTGAGAGGATCCTTGAACCTGAAAGGATCCTTGAATTGGCTGCGTCCCCATGCATTCTCCTAAACTGGTGAAGAATCCCTGATACTGAAATGAGGATCCTGAAGGCTGGATAGAGGATCCTTGAGGCTGCGCTGACTCCAGTGATCCTCGCTGAAGGATAGAAGATCCTTGAATATGGACACTGGATCCTTTGGAAAACCGGATTGTTGATGATGGAGTAGTAAAATCCAACGACCTGGGCATTAATGGGGAGTGATCCTCTGCTGATTTTTTCAATTTCTTGATTTCATCAATTTCGTGAAGGATCCTGTCATTAGTTTTATCCTGCTGCTGCATGTGATCCTTCATTTTTTCGGAGAATTCTCAGCATTCTTCTGGAATGCATGGGGAAGATGATGCAACGGTGGAATGCCCTGTGATGAGGTAACCGCCGACATGGAACTTGAAGTGATTTTTCCCTGAGAAGCCATGTGGTTGAAGGTAATGAACCGAAATGAATGAAATGAACAAAATTTCTCTGAATTGAAGCACCAATTGCCCCACGGTGGCCGCCAAACTGTTTTGGTCAAAAATCACACAAGGATAATGCAACCAAATCTGATTTTGTGAGGTATGATGCTTGGTTAATTGAATGAACAAAAAGTATATGAAATCAACGATGAACACCGAGATTTATACGAGGAAAAAGCCCTTGATCTTTAGAAGATCTCCGGCATAAAAAACCTCGGGTGATGGAAACTACCGATCACCAACTATATTGCAAAAACAATAGTGATCCTTGTACAACTTCGGAAGAAAACAAGCTCGATACAATGAATTTCTAGTGTGAGTGTGTGTTTTTGCTAAGTGTTTTCAGAGAATTCGTGTTTTGTGTGTTGTTTCTGTGGTGTGTACGAATTGTGTCTTCATTGAGCTCGTTTTCCCCTTAAAATGATAAGAAAAATCAACTAACTAACTTCCCGAAAAAGGTGGAAGTCACCCATGACCACCACTAACGGTTATTTCTTCAATATGCACGTGCCTAAAAGCATATTCCACGAGATTCCAGCAAAGAAGTGGTCCACTACGTCCATTACCTGCATTTACACATTAAAAACGTGTAAAACATAAAGGATCCTGGTCCTCAGACTCGTGATCCTCAGACGCGTGATCCTCAGACTCTGGATCTTCAGACTCTGGATCCTCAGACTATCTGCATCATCCATTAAGGACCCGTGATCCATGCCCAGACTCAGGATAGATGATCCTTAGCATAAAATTCATGCCCTAACAGTTACGATGTGATCTCGACCGTCGCTTCATTTTAAATGCCTTGAGTTATGGGATAAGACTTTTGAAATATATCCGTTGGATTGGTATACCAACCGATATATTTGGGGACAATTGTTATGGGTCATTTTCTGAGTATACATATCCTGACTAATATTCCGCTTTTAATTGTTTATTTGTAACCAGGATACTGGACGGGGATATTGCTAACATCCTGGGCGATATCCTAAGGTTGAGTGAATTAAACACGTGCAGGTTAATGGCTGTAAGTTACTAACGGTCATCAGGACTTCTTCTCCTCAAGACTCGGGCGTATTTGTTATGAGGAAGCCGTTGAACCCGAAAGACTTGGTCCTCAACGTTCGAGTGGGAATATTCGCTGGATCCCGGAAGTTTAGGATAGTTAGTTACATTATCTTTACTATAAATAGATGGGGGCGGATCAGTTTAAGGCACGCAATTTTACACACTTTCGAACACTTTCTCTCTAGCTCATCGCGAACACTACACACAACACTTGTATTCGATTTACATTGTAACACATAGTCGATCCGCACCACATCCTGCACTGTATCCTGATATTTGAAGCAATAGAAGAACAAGGCAGCTGCGATTGTCAGCTCCCGAGGTTTTATGCCGGTGATCTAGATTGATCAAGGGCTTTCCTCGTACATCACGTGTCCACCTTTACATTTTCGCTCATTGTTTGATCGTAGATACAGCTCTATACCCTGAGCCGTATCCTGAAACTGTTTTCATGTCTAATTTTGTTAACACATTTTTCATACATATTTCTAGCACACTACCTCACTTAACTAATTTGATCACTTAATTGCTTAGGTAATTTTTGACCAAAACACTTATCCCATTTATTCTTTACCAAAGTGAAAAAAGGTAAAAACCTCTCTCTCTTTTCCATCTTCTTCTCTCTTTCGGTTCAGCATTCCGGCGAGAATATGACAAGGCAAACAAGATCGAGTTCCGGTGACTCCACCCCCACATTCATACAACAGAATCTTCTCCAGGATCCGGAGAAAGAAATATGTACCTTTGATAGTGCCCATTTGTCAGCCCTCAAATCTTCCGGTATCTTCCCGGAAGGAACGGTATTCCGGCCGTTCGATAGGGAAATTCGGTCGGACATGGTTTTCGATGAGTGGTTGTGCTTTAGTGCCTTTCCTTTCACCTTAGGCTTACGGTTCCCTTTCCCAGATTTTATCACAGAGTTTTTCAAAATTACCAAAATCTGTTTTAGCCAAACAATGCCGATGCTCTGGCGAGTCTTGTCTGTTCTTGATCAGATCAAGAAGAATCACATTCCTGAGCTTTCCGTTCATGATCTCCCCTTAGCATATCGGCTTAGATGCCACGGATCTTGTAGATTTTTGTTTTATTCCACCTCAGGCGATCCACTGATACTTCGTGCCACCAGGAACGAGGAGAAATGGCAATCTAAGTTCTTCTTTGTAAAAAGAGACTCCATCCCTGGTGGAACGGAATATCCGGTGAAGTGATTGAGAAAGGGTTGGATTTAGGGTTTAAGAGTGATCCTGCCTTATATCCTGTTTCATATCCTGAACTGACCAACTTTCTTTTTATTGTTTTGTATACAGCTGATTTTAGGAAGCTTGCACCCCCTTGTTGATTCACAGAAGAGGATCGACGCTATCAGACTCCTTCCAGAGGCTGAAAGAAGTTTTAACCCGTCTCCACCATCTCCAAGCCCTCTTTCCAGTGCAAACATGTCTGGTAAGGAACCTGCACAATATCCTGCATACATGTTTTTATTTGGCATATTTAGGAAAAAATTCTACTCCCTGTATGCAGACTCCAGCAAAGTTCCAATCCTCCTTGATCTTGACGAGCTTGACAGCTATCCTACTCCAGTCATGGTCAAGAAAGAGACCCCTGCTGCCACCAGCTCTAAGCCGCTCCCGGCTCCTAAAGCTAACCCAAGGACTCGTGCTTCCACCGCAAAGAAGAGGAAGAACTCCGAAGTTAGTGCTCCAGGCTCCGAAGGATTCTCTTATGATGAGCTCAGCTTCACTGATTCCTTAGAACCGATGACATCCTTCCTTAATAAGGTAATATCCTGACCCTACATCCTGCACATATATCCTGATAGAATATCCTGACAGGATATCCAAGTTAGCGAATATTGATTTATTCCTGAATTTTGACTTACAGGGCCTCCAGCATCTGCTCCACCTTTACAACGATGCCTGTGGTACTGCTGCACTCTATGAAGCCAGGATTAAACAGCTTGAAACTACTGTTGCCGACCAAGGTGCCATTGCTGAAGTGAAGACTCGGCATTATGAGGACAAGCTGAAGAAAGTGACCCATGATGCAGAGATCAAGCTGGCCACTGTCCAAATGGAACATGAACAAGCCATGGTTTCTTTCCGGGAAGGAATCAAAGCTTCTGCCATCGTCTCCCTGCTACAAGCTCGTATTAAGATGGCCTATGAGGCCAAGGAGACAGGTCTTGAGTGCCCATCCTGGCCGGTCGAATCCTGGATGGCAAAGCTGAAGGAGCTTGGAGGCAAAGTTGTGCCCCTTCCTGCTGAAGCTGGTGAATCCTCTAAGTCGGCAGAGGTGGCAGACAAGGCTGGAGACAAGAAGGATGCTGGAGCGGATGCTGGTGAGGATGCTGCTCAGGATGCTGAAGCTGAGAAGGTAGAGGAGGTTGGAGAAGATTCCGCTGTGTGAGGGCATTCAGGTGGGCAATGATGGATATACGTGCCAAGGCCGGAGCCCACTTTTTTAAGTTTGATCGTTGGCTTGTAACCCAAAACAATTTACTTTTCCTGCATTTTACTTTTCTGCACTTGAACAATATGATGACCAAAGGTGGAGGGATCCTGAGTTTCAGGACGAAGCCCTTGGTCATCACCGTTAGTATGTTTTTCTTTTGAACAATATAACAGTTGGAGGTGGATGGGTCTCGGTTTGAGACAAAGCCTTCAACTGTTAAGTAAATACGGTAAGGAACTATTAGTGCTCTTAGTGGATGGGCCTTGTTTTGAGGTGAAACTAAGAGCACATCTTTTGGTATGTTAATAATATAACTTCCTTTTTGCCTTTATTTTTGTTGTTACTACTTTGTTGTTTAAACTTTACTTATAAAAATAGTTAAATTTGGACAATATAGGGAACATATTACGAGAATATCCTGAGAGATATCCTACACAGGATACTGCCTCGCAACTTATAAAACTTAGGCTATAAAAAGGAGAGATCATACCGAATACTCCCGGAGAGTCAATTCCATCCTCCAATCACAGAAATGTCCTCAGTGCATAAATTTAAATCCATCTTTCAAATTACATGATGTATGTCCCCTGTGTTCAACATGGTCATATTTTAGTTTGACTGCATAAACCTCAAATATCCTGGGGATAAACCCTGATATCCTGGGGATAAACCCTAATATCCTGGGGATAAACCCTTAACATGCTGGGGATAAACCCTGATTTTCATGCGCTACAGGCGAGAGTGTATAAACTCCAAGTCTTAGAAAGGTGAAAACCTTTAAACCTTAGACGGTATGAAAATACCCTTTCGTGAGAGAGGGTGATCAATCCTCATATACCTTCAGGATCCAGGACATAGCCAATAGTAACGAAATTGTCAGCCACTTTTACATGAACTGGTCCCGTTACCTTGAACTATCCCCAGATGACTTGCGCTCCAGGCGGGGTGTTCAAACCCAACTCGAAAGAAAGGTGAATACCTTTAAACCTTTGAAGGGATCAGGATCCCTTAAACGTGAGAGAGGGGGCCAATCCTCTAATCTTTCGAAATATCCTGAGCGTATATCCTGGAGCTATATCCTGACACATATTCTGCAAAACAACCTTAAACTAAGGTGGGTGTTAGCTTGGCTAACACCCCTCCGATGCCTAAGTCAGTATTGGGTTTAAGATAATAAACAAATTCAAATATATTTAAGAGAGATAGAACACATACCATTCTGAGATAGAAATTAAATTCTATTCTTACTTGAAATAGAGCTTTAAGTGTATAGCATTCCAGGATCTATGTAGCATTTCCCCTTCCATGCTCCTGAGTCGGTATGCTCCTTTTCCTGATTCTGATTCAACCTCATATGGTCCTTCCCACTTCGGAGCCAGCTTCCCATCGGCAGGATTAGTGGTATTTTGAAAAGCCTTTCTTAACACCCAATCTCCAACTTTGAACCTTCTAGTCCTTATATTCTTGTTGTATGCTCTGGATATCCTTTGTTGATATGCTGCCATCCTTAGTCTTGCTGCATCTCTTGTCTCGTCTATGGTGTCCAAATTCTGGCATAAAGCTTCAGGATTCTACTCAGGATCCCGGAGGATAGATCTCGCAGTAGGTATCACCATTTCTGTTGGGATAACTGCTTCTGCTCCGAATACCAAGGAAAATGGTGTCTGGCCAGTTGCGTTCTTTACCGTTGTTCTATCAGCCCACAAAACAAAGGGTAGTTCTTCTGCCCATCTGTAATAGTCCTATTTTTATCATATAAGAATTATAGGTTTATTAAATTTATTAACCACTAGTAAATAGTAACTAGTTTATTTTAATATAATTATTCAACCCAAATAGTTTTAAACACTATTTTATATAGTTGATTGAAATAATATAATTAATTGGCCTGTATATGGGTTGACCTTTCTATTAAAATAAAAGTATATAAAAACTTATAGTATTAGACGGATAGATTAAGGGTAAGTTGAATATTAAAAATATGAAGTACCTGGACTGGCCTAGGAACCGTTTAGTAACTAAATTATAAAAAAATACATTATATTTGAACCTACTCTGTTTTTAATAAAACTTGGTTCAAATTGTAGATAAAATTATTCTCGTTCTAATAACATATTTATTATTTTCTAGAACGTCATATTTTAGAAATTATAAGCGCCAATAAGTGAAACAGTTAAATTAATTATAATATATATATAATAAATATATATTTAAAATTTAACCATATTTCGTGTCCCATTTCTCAATATAATAATAATATGTATATATTTGAAATTGGGACATGGGTTCGTGTCCCATCTTTCATATCTAGTGTACCCTTTTTAAAATATAATATAATAAAATAATAATAAATTTTAACAATTGAATTGAGAATTATGTGTATACTAGTATTTTAGCCGCCGCGCGTTGCGGCGGCGATGCGTGACAGGTTGAAACGTATACTGTCTCGAAACAAAATTTACGTCGAAACATAGTTCGCGTAGACTAATTGAAAACGTATGTATTTTAGTTGTCTAAAATTGTATAAATTTAATATATCCGTTTTAATTTTTTTAAAGGCAATGCTAACCACTCAGAGAATATAATCAAGCAGCAAGTAGCTGGCACGTACAAACAACATCATGAGCATGGTTTTACAAACATTCTAGACATAAACCTAGTTTGAGACTTCACAATACATTCCCTGAACTAAAATTAATCTTGTCTTCGCATTGTGTACTCTAGCAGCCCTCCATACAAAATAGCGACTATAAACCGAGCCGATATATCTTGAATCAGCAACATGTGACGGTCTTTTTTACCTTATGACTCTTAGTCTTTTTACAAATTCATGTTCAATATGCCCAGAACGCTTATGTGTGTTTCTTGAGCTACGATCGACTAATGCTCCTTGTTTAAGCCTCTTACCACCTAGTTTTCTTCATCCTCAGTCATTGTTCTTCAATGGGTGTTCTGGATTGCCTTTCTTCCATATGTGATTTGAACATTATGTTGAATATCCTCCCTTTCCTCATTTCAGCAGCTTTTTATTATGCACACTTACCATACTCCTCATTTCAACAGCTTTTTAGGAGACCCACTTGCCAGATATGTGTGTTTCTTGAGCTACTGCCAACTGATGGTCCTTGTTTAAGCCTCTTAAATAATTTGATACTAAAAATATAGAGAAAGCTCCTAAAGACTACTGCAAATGTGGTGATTCAATGTACCATTTAGTGTAGTATCTAAACTAATAACTAAAAGAAATTACTCCAGCTATCAAAGCTTAACTTGGAAATGATGTTTAGTTGGAAATTTTCTAAGATCGTAATTATTAGTATAACAATCGCATACTAACCATTCACAGCCAATGCAGGAGTCCAAGTCCAGTTAGCTAGTTATAGTAAGCAACAAACTAAATAAGTCTGCAAACTCCTACATGTGCACCCTATTGTTCACTGCACTCCATAACCACGACTACTCGCTCTTACAACCACGCATAACCCAAAACAAAAAGCTCCAATGACCTATAGCATCATCAAAACACCATGCTTAAAAATAACAGAAAACAGAACAACCCTACTACACTCAAGACCATTTAATCAACTTTTATGCATGCATTCAATCAAATTGCACCAACAAAAAACTGCAATTGCATAATTATACACAAAAATCCCTACAACAAACCCTAAAAACAACTCCTAACAGTACCGACCCTAGGGTTTTAACTGCACACAACAGTTCATCCAATTCTAGGGTTCTGAATAAAATACCTTAACTCTGCAACAATTTTACAAACGTTTCCCCCTTCTCTTATGATTCTCATTTGATGTGTGTAGCGTCAATTTCAAATACCAAACGAACGATGCACACCCTTTCGCCCATTGCCACCGCCGGCTTCACCCACTCCTTGGTAGCTGTCAACTAACGGTGCCTATGCAGTTAAAAACCAACAACTGCTCATGCCATAGACCACCTCCTGCCGTCGCAATCCGCTGCCCTCTACCGTCATCTGCTATCGTCATCATCCTAAAAATATACGGAAACGTTACAATCGACACTTTGATAGCGATAGTGGTTCCGTTTGAGCCTTGAGACTGAGTCTCTCTCTCCCTTCCCACCACCATTGCAGTCGCTTGCTTCGTCTTCGTCGGAATAGAAGGCACAGTCGCCGAAACACCCTTATTTATGTTCTTTAAGGAGCACCACCGTGTGAGCAATGGGCCAATGGTTTAACAGCCGGTGGTGTGGTGGCGGCTGTGTTGCGGTGGTAAAAGCATGCCGCTATTGTGCGTAGGAGGGAAAATGGTAAGGGTTAAAGTATAGAAAAGCAGGCAAAAAAAGGAAACCGATGGCAGTATAATGTGTATATAAGACAAAATCGTAGAGATTGTCGGTGGCAAAAGCCACCGACTTTGTCCTTTAAGTCTTTAGGGTAATGTGGACGAGACATTTAGAAAAGAATAAAATAAATATTAAAACTAAATTTCCAATTCCATGAATATCCATACAATACGTGGCAGTCTAAAAGGAATTGATAAACATGGACGTGTACTCTACAACTTACTTTCCAAGAAAACCTTATATATAAATAGAAGGCAGTATCGATCTCCTCAATCATTCAAAAGTTTCCTTTCTTTCTACTCTCTCTCAGAGATATCGCCTACTCTCTCTCTCAATATTTATTTTCTTATTTTCACCAATAATAATAATAATGCCATGCTCTGTTTTAAGTGTTTTAACTCCCGATCACCGCTACCCTTTCCGATTGATCTGAGCCTCATAACATATGTCAGGGCTCTGCCCGACTAAGTTGTTGGGATTCGATCTCGGACATCGGGATAAGGTTGAATTAGGGGTACTATACTTAACACGAGTGCTTAATATATTTTCAAAATAATCCAAAAGTTATACCCAAAATTTATACTCGGAGACTTTCTAGTTGAACCCTAAAGTTACAAAGTGGGTCCATTCTCTTTTCTTACTATCTTATTCCCTTTTGTTCCAAACCATAACAACTCTCACCAAAACTATTATTATTTATTATATTTTGTCTAAATAGGAAACCCTAGTTAAGACCCCTAAGTGATCCTGCATAAACTCTAAAATTTTCAGAACAATAAGAATCAGGATCAGGGCCCCTAAAACTCAAGGGGGGTATTTCCTACTCGACGATTATCCATATATCTCGCTGTAGAAATCGAAAATATTCCGTCGACTCAGCTAGCCTACACCCACACGTGGCAAGCCTATGAACCAAACGTGTCCCTTACGCACCGTAAGGGATTAGGCTTACGGTGCGTAAGCCAGGTCAAAATTCGACTATAAATAGAGGATGTTGGGACTTGATTTCTGGAATTTGAGCGACGAACAAATTCGTCTTACGCTTCGAGTTATCGTCTGTTTACCACAATTAACACACACGGATCACTAATCGACGCCGCAATACAGGGTAATAACTCGATCGCTGCTACGATTCAATGTCCGATCGATTAAACTATCCAATGGATGTTTAAGTGCTGCCCACATTAGGGTTTATGCTTTGTCATTCGTCGTTAATTCGATGGATGTTTAAGTATCGCACTTTGTCATTCAATGTGAGGGTTTGATCTCGTGAGTTATCGTAAATGCTGTATTAAGTTACTAACCGAATTGTGTGCCTATTATTAATTTAGGATAAAAGGCTAATCAGTAGGCTAAGCTCTGCCTGTATAAATCTGCAATATCAAGGCTAATCAGTATGCTAAACTTTGCACGTATGAATCTGCATGCGTATAATGTGAGTCATTCTCTTTTTATCAAATTACTTTACAAAACCCTATTTATTTCAAAGTTATAATTACAGGGATTAAGTCTTGTTATCTGAAATTACTGCCAGTATGTGGGGGGATGTGCACATAGCTACTAATTATTTATCACTTGTGGGTGAAAGGACCCAGCAAGTGATATGTCCACAGTCACAAGTCCGGTCAAGTGACAACTGGGTCAGTTAATTCAAAAGATAGAGACATTGTAATCGCTCTTAATACTGTAAATTATAACAAACGTGTCGTTTTAGCAAAATGAATGAACTCACTCAGTATTTCCCGCTGACAAAACCTTTTTAACACGTGTTTCAGGTAATTACAGTAGATTGGAGTAAGAGATGAATACGGCACTGAAAGGCTTCAAGAAGTGGCTTATTTTATTAATTAAATCAAATTAAGAAATATTGTTTTATGTAATTGGGTTTATCCCTTATTAAAGCTACCTTTGTAAAACATGGGTTTATCCCATCTATTTAATAAATAAAATCCGGTGTTTTCTAAACTCTGATATTTTTCCTAACTCACGGTCCTGATGAAATTTCCGCTGCAATATTTTTCAAATTAAATCACCGGTACCACTGGGCTGTTCGCGGCTCCCGATTCCGTCCAGGGTGGGTCGGGGGTCGTGACACCATCTGCCTTTCTTGGCTCCTAATCTCTTCTTCAAGTTGTTGACAATTATCTTATTTGAGGATTCAGCTTGCCCATTTGCTTGAGGATGTACCGGGGTAGACGTGATCATTTTGATTCCCTAACTTTTGCAAAAGTCAGTAGTCCTCTTGCTTATAAACTGAGATCCATTGTCACAAATGATTTCAGCTGGTACTCCAAACCTGGTCAGGATATTCCTCTTTATGAAGGACACTACTTCTTGGTCTCTGACTTGCACAAATGCTTCAGCCTCCACCCACTTAGAGAAATAATCGGTCATTGCCAACATAAAGACTTTTCCTCCTGGAGCTTTTGGTAATTTCCCTACCATGTCCATTCCCCATTTCATGAATGGCCAAGGGGAAGCTATAGGATACAGTGGTTCAGCTGGTTGATGTAGTATGTTACTGTGCCTTTGACACGCGTCACACCTTCGAGCATATTCAGCAGCATCTTTCCTCATCGTTGGCCAATAGTATCTTGTTCTCAACACCTTTGAGAATAATGACCTGCCCCCAGTATGGTTACCACAATCCCCATCATGTATATCCTGAAGTACTTCTTTAGTTTCGGGATCCTCCAAGCACCTTAGATATGGTCCTGCAAGAGATTTCTTATACAAGACATTATTTATAATGGTGAATCGTGATACATTCATCCTAAATGCCTTAGGATTTTTGTCTTTAGGGATGTGTCCTTCCTTGAGATATCTTATGATTGGAGCCGTCCAGGATTTAGGATCCTCCTCAGGATATTCAGCAACAGGATCCTGGATACTTACTACTTCTTTATCCTGAGGATTCGTTGCAGGATACAAGACATGCAATATTGGTATTTGGGTTCCTTCTGGTATCCTGACCGATGATCCTAAACTTGCTAAGGTATCTGCTTCAGCATTATCTTCCCTTGGTACCTGTTCAAGTGTAAAAACATCGAAATATCCTGATAATTTTTTGAGAATATCGAGGTATTCGATTAACTTCTCACCTTTAACTGCATAGGATCCATTAAAATGATTAGTAATTAACAAGGAGTCAACATATACTTGCAAATTCTTGATATTCATATTTTTAGCCAGTTCTAATCCTGCAATTAAAGCCTCATACTCTGCTTCATTATTAGTAGCAGAGAATCCACACCTAATAGCCTGGGGTAATATGTCCCCCTGTGGCGATTTTAGTAGTATTCACAATCCTACTCCTCTAACATTAGATGCTCCATCGGTATATAATGTCCAGGATCCTGAGGATTCTCCTAATTGTTGTACTTCTAGGTCTACCTCATCCTGAATGTCACTACTGAAATCAGCCACAAAGTCAGCTAAAGCCTGCGATTTTATGGCATTTCTAGGTTCATACACTAAATCATAAGCACTCAACTTCACTGACCACTTAGCCATCCTACCTGACATCTCTGGTTTCCTAAGCACATTTTTAATAGGATAGTTAGTTTTAACATGAATCATATGTGTCTCAAAGTAATGTCTAAGCTTCGTTGATGCCATAACTAATGCTAGTATTAACTTTTCTAAATGGGAATATCTAGTTTCAGCATCTAACAAACTTTTACTAACATAATAAACAGGATATTGCTGACCTTCATGATTCTTTATAAGGACGGCACTTACAGCATTCCCTGATACTGCGAGGTATAGGGATAGTGGTTCACCATTCTCAGGCTTCATCAGTAGAGGTGCAGTTGAAAGATACTGCTTCAAATCCTGCAGGGCTGCTTCATGCTTCTCACCCCATTCGAACTTCTTGTCCTTCTTTAGGATATCATAAAATTCTTTGCATTTCTCGGAGGATCTTGAAATAAATCTGTTCAATGCTGCGACTCGCCCTGTTAATCGTTGAACATCCTTCATATTTGAGGGTGATTTAATATCCAAGATGGCTTTAATCTGCTCCGGGCTCGCCTCTATTCCTCTTTTGGTCACCATATATCCTAGAAACTTTCCTGCCCCCACTCCGAAATGACACTTAGAAGGATTTAGCTTCATGTTATATTGATCCAGGATATCAAATGCTCCTTTAATATCCTGGAGGTGATCCTCAGCCTTTTTAGATTTCACCACCATATCATCGATGTATACCTCCATTGTGTCCCCCAGCTTATCTTTGAACATCATGTTCACCAATCTCTGGTATGTGGCACCTGCATTTTTCAAACCGAAAGGCATAGCGGTATAACAATAAATACCTGTTGGTGTCATGAAGGCAGTATCCTCCTGGTCCGAAGGCTCCATTTGAATCTGTTGAAATCCTGAGGATGCATCCATGAAGGTTAACATCTCATGCCCGGCAGTAGCATCTACCATTGCGTCAATATGAGGAAGAGGAAATGGGTCTTTGGGACAAGCTTTATTCAAGTCTGTGTAATCTACACAAACTCTCCATTTCCCATTCTTCTTTTGAACCACGACCACATTTGCTAGCCACTTGGGAAATTTGACTTCCCTGATCATCTTGGACTTCAATAATCTTTCAACTTCCTCTTGGATAATTGTATTTCGTTCAGGAGCGAACTTCCTTCTCTTTTGTTGCACAGGCTTGAATGACCTGTCAATTCCAAGCTTGTGAGTGATAATATCTTTGGATATACCTGTCATATCCTCATGCTTCCATGCAAATGTTGATATCCTGCACTTTAAAAAGTTAGTTAATTGTTCTTCAATATCCCGAGGGATATTGGTTCCTACGAGCACCGAGATATCAGGATTATCCTGATCCAGGATAACTTTCTTCATATCCCGCTCTGAAGCCTCCACGATATCCTGGGCTCGCAACTTTAATTGCTATGCTGTACTAGGCTTGGTTGAGGATTTCATTGAGGATGAGTAACATTCTTTTGCCTCCTGCTGATCACTGTCAATCTTGACAACCCCCCAATGGGTAGGGATCTTGATGCATTGATGATAAGTTGATGGCACAGCCTTCATATCATGGATCCATGGCCTGCCCAGTATGATGTTATAGCAGGATAGGGAGTCCATCACACAGAAATGTTGTATCGAGTTGACCCCTTCAACATATACAGGTAACTTTATTTCTCCCACGGTATTCCTAGCTTCTCCACTGAAACCAACGAGCACAGTGGACTTCGAAGTAATGTCCATCGGAGATACATTCATCCTCTTCAATGTTTCCAGCTGAATTATATTGACAGAGCTACCGTTGTCCACCAATATCCTGCGTACAAAATCGTTAGCAACATACAATGTTATTACGAGAGCATCATGGGGAGGATCCTGCACAGTATCCCGGTCATCACTGTCGAAAGTGATCACTTTGTCAGTTGTAAGGGTGGTCATCCTGGCTGGTTTGTCTCCCCTTTCAGTCTTAGCCTCCTTTGCATGCCTCTTGGCCGCAGAGTACGAAGTCCCGCAAATGTCGGATCCTCTTGAAATAAAGTTGATTATCTTGGCATCCGCAGGAGGTGATGCCGCTCGTTCAGGATCCTTCTCAGTATCCTGACCCTTATTCTTCTTTCTTCCTAGGAGATCCTTCAGATATCCTTTGCTCAGAAGATAACTTATCTCTTTTCTTAGAGCAATGCAATCCTCAGTCACATGACCAAAATCTTCGTGGAAGGCACACCATTTGGATTTATCCTTCCAATCAGCTTTTTGTTGATTCTTTCGAGGCCACCTAGCTTTGTCTCCTAAACCCTGCATAGCATACATTAATTTAGGAATGTTAACAGAAAAGCAATATTTAGATAATTCAGGATATTCTTCAGGATCCTCATCTTCAACAGCATTCACTTTCTTGTTGTCATTTCTACCATATGGCTTAGAGCGATATGGTTTAAATGAGGATTCTGACTTCCTATTGGTTGACTCATAGGTAGTAGATGAGTTCATTCTTTCTTGCATTTTCCTATCATCCTCCAGCTTGATATATCTCAAGGCTCTATTTCGAGCTTCGTCCAAGTTCCTGCAAGGATTCATCACAAGATCCTGATAAAAATGGGAATCCTTTTGTAGTCCCATCTTGAAAGCCTGCACAGCTGTTGCAACATCAAGGTGTGGGATATCCAAGGATTCCCTGCTGAATTTGTTCACGTAATCCCTTAGGGACTCATGAGGTCCTTGAGTTATCCTGTAAAGATCACTTGTCAGTTTTTCAAAAATCCGACTACAAGAAAATTGACTATTAAATAAATTCACTAAGTGAGCAAAAGATGTAATCGAATGCGGAGGAACATTTAAGAGCCATTTCAAGGCTGATCCTGTTAAGGTAGAACCAAAGCCCTTGCACAAGCATGCTTCCTTGAGCTCCGGAGGGATATGATTAATTTCCATTCTTTCCCTATACTAGGCAATATGCTCTTCAGGATTCGTAGTCCCTTCGTAGAGCTTCATGTTGGGGGTTTGAAATCTTTTCGGAATCTCAGCATCACAGATAGGATATGCGAAACGAGATATCATGTGGCTATCTTGGGACACTTCCGGAATTGGCTGGACCACTCCAGGTACACTGGATATCATGTCCTTCAATTTCTGAAGCTCCCTAGTAAATGTTGACGTCATACCTGCATCCTGCAAAGATCCACTATTGTTAGTAGCATGAATATTATTATTTGACACGTTACCAGTCTGAGGATTCTGGCCATATCCTAAAACATATCCTGAGCTCCTCACAGTTGACATCCTGATCGAGGAGGGTATTTCAGGAGTATGATTCTGGGAATGGCTGGGCACAATATTCCCCCTATTATCCTCAGTATACACAGCCGAACTGAAGTTCAAAGTTCTGGGTTGTAAAGGAGTAACAATATCCTCAGCGGATCTGCTCGATCTAGCTTTTAAGAGTTGTATTTCTCTTAATAGCATTTGGTTAGTTTCCTGTTGCTGCCTCATTTGTTCCTGCACACTTCCAAATAAAGTTAGAATTTCATCATTAGAGGCTAAAACGGGAGCAGATCCCTGAACACTCCGAGTAGGGATAATATCCTGAGGTTGTGAAGAACCTAGCATCCTTGGAGGAGGTGGTGGAAGCACCGAACCGGTAGTAGCAGAAGTCGTAGCAGACACAGTGGAGGAGCTCATGTTTGATCTTGAGGCCATTGTAAACAATGTGGCAAAAAGTTTTGAAAACAGAAAACCGATTAACGATTTCACAAAGATTTTTAGTAAAGGTAGCACCACTTGCCCCACGGTGGGCGCCAAATTGTTTTGGTCAAAAATTACCGAAGCAATTAAGTGATCAAATTAGTTAAGTGAGGTAGTGTGCTAAAAAGTGCGTTGGAAATATGCTGGTTAAGTTGTTTGTAAAAACAGTTTTCAGGATACGGCTCAGGATATTGAGCTGTATCTACGATCAAACTATGAGCAAAAAATAAAGGAAATGACACGAGATGTACGAGGAAAGCCCTTGATCAATCTAGATCGCCGGCATAAAACCTCGGGAGCTGTCAATCGCAGCTGCCTAGTTCTTCTTATTACTTCAAACGTCAGGATACAGTGCAGGATATCGACCAGATCGCTAAGTGTTACAATGCTTTTTTGTGAAAATGAAAATTGCGAGAGAACGAGTGTAAGAGTGTAGTGAGTGTGATTGTGATGTCCTATTCGATCTGATATACCCACCTATTTATAGTAACGAAATACAAACTAAAAGTCCTATAAATATGGGATGCTCCCGAATATTCCATTGTTAACGTTGTAGACCGAGTAATGCGGCTTCAACGTCTTCATTTGAACGACTTGGACCGAGTCTCCCAGAGAAAGGGTCTTCGTGAACGTTGGGCATCTGGACGTGTACTCCTGCACACAACCCGTTAGTAATCCTGAGGATACCATTCAGGATGTTACCAATATCCTGAATGAGCATCCCGGATATGAGCAGATATCATACAATCAAGATATAACTCAAGATATTTCCCAGGATATGGGCTCAGAATTTTACCCATAACAATTACCTTTTCTTGTTTTGGGTAATTTAGTAACAAAATCCATCGTTATTAATTCCCATTTTCATACTGGCATTTCTAATTGCTGCAATAAACCTGAGGGTTTCTGATGTTCAGCTTTAACTTATGAACAAGTTAAACATTTAGAAACATAAGCTGCTATATCCTTTTCCATTCCTATCCACCAAATTTTTTTTCTTAAATCCTGATACATCTTATCACATTTACTTAGATTTATGGGCTTCTTCTAATATATGGTGGGGTAGGTTTCCTAGTTTAGGTATCCACATTCTTTTCTTATGGAATCTCCAAATTCCATCTGTTCCTTGTTCTAATTCCTTGATCATTCCTTTAAATTTTTTCAGTATCATCCTTGATTACTGATTCTTGTGCTTCTTTGATTTGATCATTTAAATCTACTTGTAGATTTAATTTAAGAGAACGTACCCTTTTTGGTTTTTCATGATATTTCCGACTTAAAGCGTCAGCCACTACGTTGGCTTTTCCTGCATGATACTAGATATTGCAATTGTAATCACTAAGAATCTCCATCCAGCGTCTTTGTCTCATATTCAACTCCTTTTGCCCGAAAACATACCTTAAACTCTTATCATCGTGAAAATGGTAAACTTACTACCGTAAAGGTAATGTCTCCAAATCTTAAGGGCAAAAATTATAGCTCCTAATTCCAAATCATGGGTTGAATAATTCTCTTCATGATTCTTAAGTTGTCTAGATGCATAGGCTATAACCTTTTGACGCTGCATCAACACACATCCATAACCTAATTTAGAAGCGTCACAATAGACTACAAAGTCTTCAGTTCCTTCTGGTAACGCTAGTATGGGTGCATGGGTTAATCTTTGCTTAAGAATTCTAAAGGCTTCTTCTTGTTTTGGTCCCCATTCAAACTTAACAGATTTACAAGTTAACTTAGTTAAGGGAATGGCTATTCTAGAAAAATCTTGAATAAATCTTCTATAATAGCCAGCCAGTCCTAAGAAACTTCTAACCTCGGTTGGTGACTCAGGGGTTTTCCATTTGGTAATAGCCTCGATCTTGGTGGGATCTACATGAATTCCTTCATGATTGACTAAATGTCCAAGAAACTGTACCTATCCTAACCAAAACTCGCACTTTGAAAATTTAGCATAAAGCTTTTCTTTCCTTAATACACTTAGAAGTGCGTGCAAATGCTTTGCATGTTCCTCCTTACTTTTGGAGTAAATGAGAATATCATCTATAAAGACAATTATGAATTATCCAAATATGGCTTACATATTCGGTTCATCATGTCCATAAATGCGGCTGGGGCATTGGTTAAACCAAATGGCATGACAGTAAATTCATAATGGCCATACCTTGTTCTGAAAGCGGTCTTAGGAATGTCCTCTTCCTGTACCTTTAATTGATGATATCCTGACCTTAAATCGATTTTAGAGAAAAATTGAGCTCCTTGCAATTGATCGAACAGATCATCGATTCTTGGTAATGGATACCGATTCTTAATCGTGACCTTGTTCAATTCATGGTAGTCAATGCACATACGCATCGATCCATCTTTCTTTTTAACGAATAAAATCGGTGCTCCCCATGGTGATGAACTTGGCTGTATGAATCCTTTCTCCAATAATTCGTCTAGTTGTTTCTTTAGTTCCTGCATCTCTGCGGGTGCCAATCGATAAGGTGCTTTGGCAATTGGTGCTGTTCCTGGTAGCAGATGGATTCTGAATTCGACTTCTCTGTCTGGCGGTAGTCCTGGTAATTCTTCTGGAAACACATCTGAAAACTGAGATACTACTGGAATATCTTTTAGTTCTTTTCCTTTAGTATTAGTAATTATGGAAATCAAATACACTAAAGATCCTTTTCTTATATAACTTGTTGTTTTTATCACAGAGATGAATTTCGTGGATCTAGATGGCTTGTCTCCTTTAATTGTGATCTTTTCACCCTTTGATGAATTTACCTGAATTAACTTTTGATCACATAAAATACTGGCTTTATTGGCTATTAACCAATCCATTCCCAATACAACATCAAATCCCGCCAGATTCATTGGGTAAAGGTTTGCAATAAACTTTTGATTTAAAAATTATATTCTTACTCCCTGCAAGATTTCAGAAATCTTAATGGTTTCTCCATTTGTTGTCTCTACTAGACATTCTTGTGAGAGTTTAGTTAATGTTTGATTGAGAAGTTTGCAAAATGAAGTATTAATAAAACTTTGGTTTGCACCAGAGTCAAATAATACTTTAGCAAAAACATCATTAACTAAAAACGTACCGGCTATCACGTCCGGAATTATCTTGGCTTTATCTGCCGTCAGAACAAATGCTCTAGCATTTTTAGTGTTCTTGTTACCCATGGCTGGAACTAGTTTTGGACAGTTCGGCTTGATGTGACCTTTTTCTCCACAGTTGAAGCACATTCCATTGTTTGGTTTTCTCCTGCAATCTTCTTCCTTGTGTCCTGATATCTTGCAGAAATTGCAGTAAGTGGAGCATTTTCCAGAATGCTTTTTCTTACAAGCCTTGCAGTAAGGTGCAGAGGTAGAACCTACATTCCTACGGTTGAAATTTCCAGAACGAAATTCCTGGGTAAGCCTTTGAGCTAGGTTTCTCCTCTGGTCTTCTTCTCGTGTACGCACTAACTCATCTGTCAATGTGTTTGCTAGTTCTACAGCTTCTTCGATGGTCTGGGTTCTAGCTGCCTTGACTACATGCCTAATTTCCCCGATTAATCCCCATATGTAACGGGAGATCAGCACTGGTTCTGGTGATGTAAGGGTTGGTACTATTCTAGCATATTCAAAGAACGTAGTAGTATAACCCTAACTATCTACTCAAGTCATTCTACGGTTTAAGAACTTATTTGCTATCTGCTCTTTTTCATTGGGAGGGCAGAATTTTCTTTCTACCATATTCTTAAATTCATCCCATTCCATATTGTAAACCCTATCACTTCCTCTAGACTGGAGGATGGTGTTCCACCACTCTAAGGCTGAATTATTAAACAGATTGGAGGCAAATATTATCTTATCCTCTTCCGCACATTTGCCTATTTTTAAGAGTGCCTCAGTCTTTTCTATCCAGCGCAGAGTTGCAATGGGTCCTTCATTGCCTGAGAATTCTATTGGTTTGCAGGACCATAATTCCTTATAAGAACAACCATAAGGCATGGTCCTTCTTCTTTTGGGAATGCGCGCTTGAAGTATGGGTCCATTGTTTATGCTGTGTTCTGGTTCAGTTGGTCGCTTACTGCTATGTTTACTTTTGTTATCCGCTTCCCTAACAGTTTGAATAATAAATGGCATTGCATCTATTATCCCTTATGCTACTATGTGCTGGATAGCACTGTTATCCACTTGGTTTCCATTGTTATTGTGGTTCAGATTCTCATTGTTTGGGTTATTCTCGTTCTGGTTATTATCATTATGGTTATCCTGGTTCACTTCGTGGTCCATCTGAATTTTAAACATTTACCACGTATTAATATCACAAGATAATATTTAATACAACCAATCACACAACACGCATGTTGATAAAAAAACGTCGAGCATTGCGACTTACTCTTTTCTTATATATAATATGCATCTAATACAAACCAGTACTGAAATTTACAATACGACTGAAATAAAGATTACACTACTAGTAGGCATCCATAATTATGATTTTTTTTTCAAACATACACGCATATTATATATTATTATTATTTATTATTATTATTATTATTATTATTATTATTATTGTTACCATCTACACTATCGCCTTCATGGATATGGATTCATCCAGAAATCCATATTGCGCTCGTCGTACTTCCAGACGAGTCGCTCTCCAACCTGCCTCATTCTCTCACTACTTTCTAAAATCTCTTCTCCGAAAGTTCGGAGTTCTTGCACATTTTCTGCACTCATTGGGGGTGCAGGTGTTGGGACTGAGTTTGGAATCTGGGGCATGGGTTCCTGGTACGGGTAAGGATTCTCTAAAATTTCCCTAATGTATTGATCTGTCACACCCCAACCAATGGTGGAAACATCGGAGTGAGACGAAATAGATTGCTCGAGATATCATAACACTAATATTTGTGACAAGTATTTAAATAATAAATTTCATTTCATTTCTAAAGAATCAATTACAAGAATTTGAAGTGAATACAACATCATGAATGATGAAACACAATACAACAAGAATACAAATTTAAAGTGTGTATCTAAGCATCCTACTAGATTCCATACATCCCCAACATCATCGTTGAACCTGCAACATGTTTTAAAAGTGTAGTTCAATACAAAAAGTATTGGCGAGCATACAAGCTTGGTGCGTAGTATAAAAGTATAAAAATAATAAGGAACAATCCACATGGCAAACCTAGTTATCAAGATTAACGTATTAATCTGGCATGCGATTTACAAGTCAACCCTCTGTTTACGCAAATATGTATGAATAAACCTAACATGACCACTAGTTTACGGGCGGTGCGTTACTCCTATAGCGCTATACATGTTAAGTGGAGGCTTGTACGAAGCTAATGACAAGTTCATCACATAAGAATCACCCAGAAAACACGAATCAAGCATAACAAATAGTAAGCATGTAATGGATTGTTTGTTTGTGTATTTGCATAAGAATATGTATACTAAGTGTGTTTTGTATATAAAAAAACATGTTACACCCAAAAGTGTGAAAACGGTAAAATAGGTCAAGTATACTCACAAAATTGCATATGCTTTCCGATTTATCCAATTGTGACGAGTGTATGAGATGAGAGGGATGGAACACCGAGGTCTCGAGATTATGAGTGGTTGCGATTGCGACTCCTTGTAAAATAACGCACGAGTAAAGATTGGAACAATTCAAGAGAACGAACGAGAGAGTTTAGCCAAGATATTTAAAATATCACGAACTTATTATTATTTAAGAGAACGAACGAACGAACGACATCCGAACGAATGACATCCGAACTGAACCGAGCCAAGACACCACGTCGACTCGATGAAGACTGAACCGAACCCGAATCAAAACTGGGTTGGATCGAATCTAAATGCAAGGCCAAAACAGAACCCAACATGAATTAAACTTGAACTAAATCGAATAACACGCGAAACTCTTACCTGAACCGGGACACTGTGTGGCACCGTCGCCGCCGTCGGAGCTCCGCCGCCGGTCAGCCGCTGTTACCGTGCCTCTCCATCTTCACTCCCTCGACCTCTCTCTCTCTTTCTCTCTTCGTTTTGTCATCGCACCACCACCGGACGCTGGTGGTGTTCGGCCGATTAAACAGATCGAAGGAAGGGGGTTCAGACGTGTGGTCGCGGAGGAGGGGGTGCTTCAGTGTGTCGGAGAAACAAGGAGGAAGCCGGTGGCCGGTTGGGCTTGCTCTAGTTGCCAGTCGGATGAACGAGTTGGAGAGGGTGAGAGCAGAGAGATGAAGGTTTCCATGTCTCTGTTTTATGTGTGTGTGATGTTTAGTTTGGATAGGGTTTTGAAATGTAGGAGATGAAGGAGGATTGAGATGCAGGGGGTGTTTGGTGTGTGACTGCACAATAAAACGAGAGGGATTAGGGTTCAACATTTTGGTTTTAGGAAAAGACCAATATAGTCCCTCAATTTTGAAAGGTTAATTAATTAGTTAACTTAACTTGGTTTAAGTTGATTTCCTAGAACTAACTAGGTTATCTAAATAACCTTCAAATTGTTTAAATTAATTAATTAATTAATATATTGATTTTTTAACAAAAATAAATAATTAAAAACACAGATAATTAACCATATAAAAATTTTTCAACGGTTATCTAATTTGCGAAAAATCTACGTTGGTTCAAGTTTAGGATTCGCATTTCAAAACGGGTCGGATTTCGGGAATCCATTTGACGGATGTTACAGTCTCTCCTACTTTAGAAGATTTCTTCCTCGAAATCTAAGAGGAAGACTTTTGAAAAGATGGCATCCGAAGATTCAACAGAGAGAATACATGAGACTTGATCGCGAAAGGGGGGTTCGTATAAAAGACATGGAATAATAGAGAATAGTGGGAGTATGGAAGTGAACGATTGATTCTAAGTGAATACAAGTATAAGAATGACACAGGTACTAGATAGACCAAAGTCGTGTACCAAGAATGGAGTCTCGTCGTGGATAATCGGATATAATGCGTTGTGAGTTGTTTAAAGTTTGAATTAGGTCCAAAAGGTCTGCAAGACACTGAATTTCTCATGGCGTGTTTTACGAAAGTTTGGTAACATAGTGAAAACACTTATATATATAGGATGTACCAGCGGCGTATCCACCGTGTTTTGACCATATTACGTCCGTCTCGTATTCGGTGTCATGTTACGTTCCGTGTTTTACCATACGCAGTAGTACACTCTATGGTTCTCATGCGCTTATTACTATAATCCCGCGTGCACCCGCGATTATACCAATCGTCGCATGATCCGCATAGTTTGTACTAGTTGCGTATGAATCAAGGTATCCATAAATTTTGAAAATAAGATTGTTTGTGTAAAGAGATGTAGCATATAATCATGTTTGCGTTCCAAATAGTATAGGACCAACGTAAGCAAACCCCTCGGGTTTCGCTCGCATACAGGTGCGAGTGTATATTTTGAATAAAACGAAAAGCATGATCATGGTATAAGTTTCAACATGGATACGCATGTGAGCATAAACACAAATCGCATGACAAGAGTATGATTACAAGTATAAGCATAACGTGTATGAAAAATGAGTATATATGTGAGCACAAACATAAGTATAAGTACAAACACAAGCGTATGAGTATGAATACGAGTATAAGTGTGAACATAAGATGCATGAGCATAGATATGAATGTGAATATAGGTGTAAAACATGAAGGTTAAGTATGAATAAAATATATGTGTATAAATATAAGTGTAACAATGTTGTATAAGTGCAAACGAAAACATAAATCGTATGAATATGAATACGAATACGAATACGAATGTAGTATAGACATGAATGTAAGGACAGCGTAAATGTATAATTGTGAATGTATGTATAAACGTAAAACGTATGAATTTTGAATCATGAGTATAACATAAGTGTGTAAGTGTGAACATACGTGAAGGCATAAAATGCATAAGTATGGATCTAGGAAATAATGATTTTGTTTATAGTATAAATCGAAATACACGAGTTTATACGCGTAAAAGACTAAAAGTTTTGAGTCTGAAAGAAAAAGGAGCGAGTGATGCACGTGAGATTGTTGTGACTAAAACGTGTAAAATGATATGCATATATAGTTATTTGCGCAAAGCGTGAAGTTAAAATAGATTGAGTTGTCACGAAGTATAGACTTTAGTTTATGAATTTAAAGAGAGTATAATACGTCTATTGGTTATGTGAAAAGTTACTTTGTAAAGGAATGAAAATGCTACTATGGTTTTTTTTTGAAGAATTGATATAGTTGAAAATTATTGGTTCCTATGAAGTTTCCTTGCCCACGTGTTTTGAATTTAACTGACGTATCGAGTGAGGTTTCGGAAAGTTCTAGAGATTAATAAGTTTGCATCGTTTTAAGAAATTTTGTATTAGAAACTTCGAAGTTTACAGGTTCTTGTGAAAAGAAAAGAAAAATTGATCCTTAGAAAAGGAATTTGGTATATGGACTTAGTGTTTGTTGAAAAGCGTCTTTCAATAAAATGTTTTATTGATTTTGAAAGGAGTTTTAGTAAATGATTGGATAATTTTGGTAATATTTCCTATAGGTGTGCGAAAAGTTGGTTTGATTCTCAATCAAAAATAGAAAATCTCTAGTTTAATGATATGTGATGAGCTTGTTTCAATAGTTACGTTGAATACAACTTCGTGGGCAGTGAATTTATTAGGCCGACTCGGTTGATAAGTAGCATTTCGTGAAATTTTGAAAATTTGAGGAATAAGCGTTTAGGGCATAAGTTAAGAATTTTGTGTGTGTGAGCTATAGGAAAATAGATTGTAGGATAGGAAATTCGTTTATATAACAATGCATTTTGAAATAATTAGGGACTTGACTAATGATAAATGATTTAGATATAAACATGATCGTATTTACATAATATAGTCTTTTAAAAGAAAGCATTGGTAACGATCACCTAGGTAAGGGAATCACCCCTAATCCGTTGGTGAGGTCGTTGTCAGATGGGAAAAGAAGCGGAGTTAATCGTTAAGGTAAGGAAATCACTCCTATCTTGATGGTATGTCTCCACTCGTTAAAAAAGTGTAAATAAAATTACGTGAAATCATGCATGCTAATAATGTATAATCGTATGAAAAGTAAGAGTACGATGTGTGCGCAAAAATGAAATCTCGAAAAATTGTTCAAAATTGACAAAAGATCGAAAATAATAAAGCGTAAGCTCGAATAAAACTTGGATGGTTCCAAACGGAACATTGACTAACCAAAGTGGTCGAAAGATCTTTTGAAATTGAGAAACATGCTTTGGCCTAATAGGTGGAATATTCTCGCCGATATCTCGGTTAACGGTATTCACCCTTCCAGTTACTACATGTTCCCAATCCATCGAAAATACGAGACTTGGCGGGATTTTTGAAAATCAAGGCGCGGAACTAGTCGACAAGGTGCGGGTTTCACCCCTAACTTGACAATTTCGTACCCTAAGTGTGGTTGGCACTCGTCGAGTCAAAATTTAATTTCGACACTTTGACGAGGGTCCACTGGAATTTGAAATGGAAATTCTCCATCAAGATGAGGATTTCACTCTTAACTTGGTGGCGAATTTCACGTAAAAAGAATAGATGGATTGAGAGTCATTCACCAAATTGTGGGTTCACGCCTATTTTGGTGAAGTCGTCTCGTTTGTGTATTACGAGTGGTTTTGAGTTTAGTATCGACGAGTAAAATGCCTTAGGAAGGTGTATGTTTGAAATATTAAATCAAGTATAACACACAATGCATTTCAAGAAATTTACACATAGGATACGTTTTCAAGAAGTTAACTCATAAGCAACATTTCAAGAATAGCACGTAAAGATGTTTCATACAAGTAGCATGTGAAGCAAATATGGTCGAATCTGGTGCTTAACTATAGACTAGGTCAAAATCATGGCAATTTTCCTAATTCCCTATAGTTATGGCTCTGATATCAATCTGTCACACCCCAACCGATGGCGGAAACATCGGAGTGAGAAGAAAATAGATTGCTCGAGACATCATAACACTAATATTTGTGATAAGTATTTAAATAATAAATTTCATTTCATTTATAAAGAATCAATTACAAGAATTTGAAGTGAATACAACATCATGAATGATGAAATACAATACAACAAGAATACAAATTTAAAGTGTGTATCTAAGCATCCTACTAGATTCCATGCATCCCCAACATCATCGTTGAACCTGCAACATGTTTTAAAAGTGTAGTTCAATACAAAAAGTATTGGCGAGCATACAAGTTTGGTGCGTAGTATAAAAGTATAAAAATAATAAGGAACAATCCACATGGCAAACCTAGTTATCAAGATTAACGTATTAATCTGGCATGCGATTTACAAGTCAACCCTCTGTTTACGCAAATATGTATGAATAAACCTAACATGACCACTAGTTTACGGGCGGTGCGTTACTCCTATAGCGCTATACATGTTAAGTGGAGGCTTGTACGAAGCTAATGACAAGTTCATCACATAAGAATCACCCAGAAAACACGAATCAAGCATAACAAATAGTAAGCATGTATTGGATTGTTTGTTTGTGTATTTGCATAAGAATATGTATACTAAGTGTGTTTTGTATATAAAAAAAATGTTACACCCAAAAGTGTGAAAACGGTAAAGTGGGTCAAGTATACTCACAAAATTGCATATGCTTTCCGATTTATCCAATTGTGACGAGTGTATGAGATGAGAGGGATGGAACACCGAGGTCTCGAGATTATGAGTGGTTGCGATTGCGACTCCTTGTAAAATAACGCACGAGTAAAGATTGGAACAATTCAAGAGAACGAACGAGAGAGTTTACCCAAGATATTTAAAATATCACGAACTTATTATTATTTAATAATTAAATAAATTAATTTATTTAGATAATTTATCTCAATATTAGCCTTTAATGTTGTAAAAGAGATTATAATGAATTGTTTATTATTTTTGGAGTTTATTATAAAATAAAAAAATATTTATTTTTATAAATTTATGGTTTATAAAGATTCTTACAAGAAAAGAATTTTAGATAAAAACTCGTTTAATTAATAATGGATTTAAGGATTTAAAAAGGTTTTTGTTGATGCATAATGTCTATCTCTTGCGTCATCAGTCTATGTCGTATCATTAGTATGTAATAGGTTTAAAATGTTAAAGTTTATGTGTTTGAGCCAGTTCGCACGACCTGGTAGGTCAGGTCGCACAAGGTGGATTGTCCAGTTCGTGTGGTCTGGATGTGTTATTCCGTGCGGTCTGGCAGGTCTATAAATAGGCCAGTAGTGTTCTTCATTTGTAATTTTCTGGAGAATTTTGTACCGAACTGCTGTCCGATTCTCTCTGTACCAAAACGTCTAAAATCAATGAAGAACATGTTTAAAGTGACTTTCTACTCTTCTACTCCTGTTCTAACACTGATGCAAGGTTTCTAGTCTGATTCCGCCTTTCTAGAAACTAGATCTAACTCTGATTGACTCGTTTGGACGAATCCTCGATCCTACAAGTGGTATCAGAGCTCAGGATGAGTCAAATCTGTTGATATCAGTGTTTTGAATGATTTAGAACCATATACTTCTACTCTTTCTTGGATTTTCAGACGAATTCACGGATAAAATGAACTGAATTTTGTATATTATGTGTAAACCATCATTTTGAACAATCGTACAAAGTTACAGACCGTAAATCCAACTAAAATTGATCCAAAAATGTCAAAAACTTGAAATTTTGATAAGATAACTCTTCAAACAAAGTGAAACTGTCCAAATCGTATGAAAATGATGCTCAAATCATGTGAAATTGATCAGATCCTTTGATTCTTGTTCAGACCGTTTGAAAATTATGACCAGATCGCACAGTTTGGACTAGATCGTTTGAAAATTTCAAATGGTGTGACCAGATCGCACGAGCTGAGATCAGATCGTGTGAACTTATATCACCTCATTTGAAAGTTTCAAACATTGTGACCAACTCGTGCGACTTTAGTGGTCAGACCGCACGAACTGAAAAAATTTTAACTAGTATGTGTCACCTCGCACGGTTTGCATAGTCCAGATCGTTTGAAATTCAGGTCGTTTGAATCAGGTTGTTTGCAATTCAGGTCATTTGAAGTTCAGGTCGTCTGAAAGTCCAGGTCGCTTGAAATATTTTTCAAAGTGTAAAAATGGACAATCAAGAGTTTTATAATGCATTTTTCGGAGGAGGTATGAGTCCTCAAACTCCAGCAAGTATAGCCCAGAATGTAAATATGGAGAACGAGCTAGGAACCATGCAAAAACCACCGAAACTGCTAAACATTGAAGATTATTCAGGGTGGCAGGATAGATTTCACACGTGGGTTCAGGCGAATCACCTCGAATGTTGGCTGAAAGTTGAAACTAAATATGTAGTTCCTATGAATGATGCTGGTCTTCCGAAAACACTTAACACGTTAACTCCGGCTGAACAAGACAACTTTAAAGCCGAGAAGAAGATGGTCAGTATATTGCAACAGGCAATTAAGGAAGATATTTTGGTACTGTTACAGCATCAGGGTGATGCACAATCTATTTGGAACGCTCTTAAAATCAAATTTATTGGGAGTGTTTCAATGATCAAAAGCAAAAAGGCGTTACTAAAAAAAGAATTCGACATATTTACTGCTATCAGTGGAGAATCAACGAAAGAGTTGATTGAGAGGTACTGTCACTTGGTAGTGGAGATGAAACGTTTGAATATAGACAAATCAGACGAAGAGTGGGTTGATAAGTTGGCTGACGCACTACCACAAGAAGAGTGGGGTACATTCTTATTGGTTTCGAAGAACAATTTGGAATACGTGGGTTTCAATTTGAGTACGTGTATTGAGAGAATTGAAGCTCATGAGCTTGAACTTCGGAAGATGAGGAACATGAAATCTGCAAACGTACAGCAAGATGTTCAGCTTTATTACAAAGGAAACTCATCTGCCACATCTGCTCCGAGTCCAAAGATTCAAACGGCATTCAGTGCAGATTCTTCATCGGGAGTATCTCAAAGCATGCCTAACAACAACTTTTCACCGTTTCCAAATTACGAACCGAATCCTAAGGTTCAGAGTTTTCAAGAATAGGTTTCTTCTCAAAGTTCTTCAGGTTCGAACAATCAGAGTTATAGTAATGGGATACAGTGCAATATTGCTGTTCATATAAAAAACGGTCAAGATTTTACCGAGACAGCCGCAAAGCAGCATATAGCACTTCTAGCTTCTGTACTTGAGTCTTACGAGAGTCTAGTAGCCGGACGAATTGGTAACCCAGACATGTCTAAAGAAGATTATGATCAAATTGATCCCGAGGAATTAGAACTCATCGACATAAAATGGGGTATGGCGAGCATTGTGAGAAGAGCTCAGAGGTTCATGGAAATTACCGGAAGAAGTAGTCTCGCAGGTCCTGGTCCTAAACTTGGATTCGACAAATCGAAGGTGACTTGCTTCAAGTATAAAGAGAAGGGGCACTTCAAACGCGAATGTCCGAACAGAGAAGTTAATAAGCACCAGAATCCATTCGCCAACGATTATTACCGACAGGCCATCTATCATAAAAACAGTCAACAACCATTCAATCCACGACCTCAAATCGAGAACAGTCAATCCAAACAAACAGAAAAAGCTCTTTTAGTGAATCAAGATGACGAAAAGATTCCAGAAGGTTTCAGTTGGGATAAGTACGTTCCAGGAAGTGGTCTTGCAATGATGGCTGAAATTATTGAAGAGCCGGAACCGGAAATCGAGGAATGTGTTCCTGAAGTTGAAGAAGTCAGTGAAGTGGTGAATGAAGAAAGTTTTGCAGATCCAAAGGAGGAGGCAGTAGTGGTCTGCTATTATCAGTCTGAACAGGAGGTTATTACTAATGCATTTAAATCTATAATGCCAGCTAATGTGTTTGATTCTTTTGCAGGTTTCTTTAGTGAACCGACTACGGGTTTTTGCCCACAATACGAAGTTGAACAAACTCCGATTCAAGAGATCATTGATGTCTCAAAGGAAATGAATGAAGAGATTTTGAAAGAAATAGCAGACAAAGCTCTTATGGTCAAGCTGCAAGAGGTAGAACAAACTAAAACACCTTCTGATAATAATGAGACCAAAGATTCAACTCAAGAGTCAGTGTCTGTTGAAAAGGAGTCAATTATCGAGACTTGTGATACGTATGAGTCAGGAGAGAAGTCCGAGTCCGATGACAAATCAGAAAATGTGAAGTCCGAATCCGAAGAGAAATCTGAGTCTGAGTCCGGAGAGTTTGGTAAATCGGAAAGTAAAAATGATAAACAAGAAACTGTTTTTGAAAAAGTTGATCCAATTCTTGAAAAGCCATGCGAAAACTGTTTAAAACCATGCATGGATTGTCTTGAAAAAGACAAACAGGTTCAAGAGTTGAAAAAGTTTAACGACAAATTAAAATTTGATTTTAATGATGTTAAAGAAGCTTATGACACTCTGTCACGATCAATTAAAATGATTCACACTGAGAGTAAAGAAAATGATAAAATTGCTAATTTGCTCAAAGCTACGGTCACGGAAAAGCAAATGTCGATTAACATCCATCTGGACAAAATCGCATCTCTAAAGAAGGAACTTGAACTGATGCGCATTGAGACAGAAAGAGTCGACAAAAAGTTGATCAGTTATCTTTCATCATCATATGTGATAGATCAGATTATTCCTCAACAAACTGAAATTAAACCAGCTTTCAAAAATGTTCCACCCCCAATGTGGAATCATTATTCTCAGAAATATCCAGACGGGGTAGAGGAGGCATTGAATCTCAAACTGAGAATAGAAGAGAAGGAGTTACCGGAAAACATAGATGTTACATTCTCTCCGTCTGACACCGACAACGAGTCACAACTGGTTAAAACAGTTGTAGACCAAGTGTTGGATGAAGAGAGTGATAACACTGGTTTCAAAACGGTTAAAACTCATTTTGAGAATTCCAATCCAGATTCTGAAGATGACGGAAACTTTCTTGATAAGTTTATCCCAAAGTCAGATAAACTTTTGGATGACGATTCGATCATTGTGGTTTACACAATGACCGGAACTGACAAACTGTATATTGATTTTGAGTATCCGATTCAGAATGCGAACCTGGAAAAGGTTGAAAAAGTTTTTAAACTCGTGGAAATTGATATCTCAGAAGTTAACAACAATTCGTTTCTATCAAAACCGAAAAAAATATTTTGTCAAACAACCGACAAACAACCCGGGAAAGAAAAATGAATGGGGTAGGTAACAATGGTAATAACAAGAGACATGGTAATAATTACAAAAAGAAAGGTGTTGGTTTTGAGATGAAAATGGCTAAGAAAGCAGTTAAGCCAAAAGAAAAATTGAGTGAAGTGTTTGTGTCTGGTAATAATACAAAAGTCGAAAAGGATTATATCTTTAGTAAGCAAGCAATTGACGATTTTATTACGGCCAAAAAGATAAGAGACGAGGCCAACAAATCCACTTTTGTTGAATATGACAAAAGAATCTATTATCGATGCAATGAAATCGGTCACATGGCCAAACAATGTGTCAAAAAGATAATAAAACCAGTTTTCCATAAACCAAAACCAAAAATTTCAAAGGATGTTAAGGGAAAATCACCTATGGTATCCCCTGTGCGTATTCTTAAACGCGGTGAATCATTGAAGTCAGAGGATAAACCAAAATCAACTTTTGAAATTGGTGAATCTTCAAAATCACAAAAGACTTCAAAGGTTTATTCTAAAACAAAGACTTCCCAAAGTCAATCTTGGGTGGAGAAACCTAAACATTCTTTTGAGGAAAAGAAAATGGAAGAAGTTTTAAAATCTGAACCGAAAATCTTTGCAACCACTGACGAGAAAATTGAGTTTGAGTTAGATAAGTTGATTGAAGAATTCCCACCTATAAAGGAAGGAGTTCTAAAATTAAAACCAGAATCTGATGTTCCAAATGTTGTTTTTAACATTCCAAAAGTTGACATAGTAGCTCATGATATTGTCTTTGGTAGTGTACCAAATGTTGAAAAATCTTGGGTATCATTGTTTAAGTAAATGTCTTTTGATGTGTGTAGGGGCTTCCAAGGTCTATTATTTCTAAATGGATAATGGATAGCGGCGCCTCACGACACATGACAGGGATGTTTGCACTGCTATACGATGTCAAATCAATCAATGGAGGTTATGTCGGGTTTGCTGGAACTCAAGGTGGAAGAATTGTTGGAGAAGGAATACTTACTAACGGGGTCGTAACGTTCGATAAAGTGAACTACATTGCTGAGTTAGAAAACAATCTGTTGAGCATTTCTCAGATTTGTGATAAGTCATTTACTGTTCATTTTACAAAAGATGAATGTCTGATTCTTAAACCGGGGTTTAAAATACCCGAAGAAATGGTGTTGATGCGCGCTCCTCGAGAAAACGATCTTTATGTACTAGACATGAACGTTGCAACAACGATAGATAAAAAGGCACAATGCTTTGTGAGTAAGACGAAGGCGACTAAAAAAGAATCCATCATGTGGCATCGTAAAATGGGTCATATTCACTTGAGAAAGATGAACTTTTTAGTACATAATGATCTTGTAGACGGTGTTAATGTGAAAAGCTTCCATCTTAACGATGACTGTGTTGAATGTAAGAAAGGGAAGCAGACGAAGAAATCACACCCGAAAAAGCTCTTAAACTCCATCAGATTACCGCTTGAAAGACTCCATATGGATCTTTTCAGACCGGTAAATGTGAAAAGCATAAGTGGAGATCTATATTGTTTAGTTGTTACTGACGACTTTACAAGATTTCCCTGGGTGTTGTTTCTAGAAAGAAAAGATGAAACGTTTGATTCTTTGATGAGGCTATTCAAAAAGATGGAGAATGTTTACAAACTGCCGATTAGACGTATTCGAAGCGACAATGGCACGGAATTCAAGAACAACCGTATGCTCGAATTCTGCAACGATAAGGGCATTCTTCATGAGTTCAGCGCACCGTATACTCCTCAACAAAACGGTGTCACAGAAAGAAAAAATCGTACGTTGATCGAAACGGCTCGTACCATGTTAGCAGATTTGAAATTACCGGTATATTTTTGGAGTGAAGCGGTCGCCACGGCATGTTACACACTCAATCGGGTTCTTACGGTGAAGAAGTACAAGAAAACTTGTTTTGAATTGCTTCATCTTTACAAACCAAATCTGAAATATTTAGAACCATTCGGATCACCAGCACATTCATTGATCCAGACGGTAAATTTGGTTCGAAAGCTAATGAAGGTTTTTTTGTAGGATACGCTAGTCCGTTGAAGAGAGTTTTTGTTCCGAGTTTGGGGAAGATCATACAAGTTCAACACGTTGACTGTCAACGGTTTACCGCTTCAAGTCAACTTCCCGGAAACAGGTTGCTATTTGATTACGATAATCTCTGGGAGACATTCCATCTACCGACAGAGCTGAATGATGAGGAACTGGCGTTCTTATACCAACAACAACAGTCTCTTTCACAAGAACAAGTGCCAAGACCGTTGGTGGTTTCTTCGCCCACCGTGGGTTCAAATGATCATGAGGCTGGTCCTAGTGGAACTGCACATGTACCCCCAGAAGAAAAAGCTCCAATATTTGACCATTCTGACGACTCAGAATCGAAAACCAATCCGTTTTATGACGAGGAACCAAATATTGCGACTTCAAATGTTTTTATCACACGGGTGATCAGAATATAACAAATTTACAATAGGAAGTGAGCATACCGGATACAATCATGCCAAGAACATTATCTTACCATCCGTCAGAGCAAATCATTGGTGACCTTCAAAGCGGCGTGAAAACCCGTGAACAAATAAACAAAGGGCTTACATGTTTTTACTCCTCTGTAGCACCTTTACAAGTAGACTTCTCATTAAAATGTTTTATCTCGCAGGTAGAACCGAAAATGTATAAAGAAGCATTGACCGAAGAGAGTTGGGTAAATGCAATGCAAGAAGAGTTACAACAGTTTGAAAAGCTTGGAGTGTGGAGGTTGGTTGATCTCCCGGAAGATCAGAAGTTGATCAAGACCAAGTGGGTCTTCAAATGTAAGAGAGATGATAGAGGGGTTATTGTAAGGAACAAAGCACGGTTGGTAGTCCAAGGATTTAGTCAGCAAGAAGGATGTTCCGTTGCTCGACTTGAGGCAATCAGAATCTTCTTAGCGTTTGCGTCATGGAAGGGGTTCAAGGTCTACCAACTGGATGTCAAATCTGCATTCCTCTACGGCAAGATTAAAGAAGAAGTGTATGTCGGTCAACCACCGGGTTTTACCGATCCTGTACACAAGGACAAGGTGTATTGTCGCAACCCCCGATCCCTAATCCCCGGGAACGGGCGGCCGCGAGCCAGTTTCGGTGGTATCGCGTGTTTGTCTAATTTGGCAGCGGAATTTTCATCAGGAGCGTAGTTAGGAAATATTGGATCAGAGTACAATACCACATTTTCATAATATTAAACACATGGGATGAAACCCAAGTTTTAAGTACACACATTTTCATAGGAATAAATCCTATTTTTATTTGATAAAAACATCTATTTTATCTTAGGTAACTTTATTGCCACTTTTCCAAGCCTTCAGTGCTGTCCAACTGGCTTCTATTTGGCTTTCACAATTTGTTACCTGAAACGCGTTTTAAAAACAATTGTCAGTGGGAAATACTGGTGAGTGAATCCCAATTTAATCAAGTTTAAATAAAAACCATTGTACAGTATTGAGGGCGGTCTCGTAATTACATTTGTTTCCAAGTTATATCAATTAACATCCATGGTACTGTCAGACCCGACTTGTGGAAATGTTACTCCTTGACCAGGTGGTAACAAATTTTGTATACAAAACCCCAACATACTCATGATAATTGTATTCTTACAAATACTCAATAACTGCTTAATACACATTTAATGGTATGAGGTTTTGTAAAAACAGTTAACAAAAGGTTTACAAAAAGCGGATCAACTCACATTGCTGTCTTAGATTATCCTTTAGGGTTTCCTGGTGACAATCTATAATTTACACAAATGCACACGCGTTAGTATAATAACCCATTTTAACATTAGTAATACCCTCCCCGAGACGGCATTCCAACGACTACGTCGGGCAGAACCACGACAGCCGTTACGGAACCCTAGATCAATCGGGCAGTGTATCTAATACGTATCCAGGGGTTATGATACTTACAACGGAGCAGAACTTCGCTATTTAGGGGGTATTAGACCCGAGTATAATGCCTATTATCAGAGATTCATGTTTAGAAAGAAAGATTTGAGCGAGTCGACTGACGATCTGAGGCCTGCTACTTATAGGGCTTCACTTTGGGTTCTACGCGGCCCGCGTAAGAGAAGACAAGGGCCTACGCGGCCCGCGTCAACTCTGGTCAACGTTGTAGCTTGTCCGGGTCACTATGTAGGCTTGCCGGGTGTTGGGCCACGTGGCGGCCCAGGGTTTTGCCAGGTTTTAAGTTGTCGCCGCCCGCGTAAGCTTAAGGGGTGGCTTACGCGGCCCGCCTAAACCCCAAAAATTCAATTTTTAATTATTTGTATTAATATTTAAGGTATTCAGGGCCCGTTTTCACGTATGGGGTGTATTTTTGGACATATTAGGATATTTTAAAATATATTTGGGTGTCGGAAATAATTCGAGGGTGTCGGTTTTCTTTAAGGTTATTATATGTATCTACTTGACAAGGCGTTATACGGATTACAGCAGACCCCGAGAGCCTGGTACGAGACGCTTTCCCAGCATCTGCTGACCAACAGGTTCACCAGAGGGACTGTCGATAGTACCCTGTTCACTAAAGAGGTTGCAGGAAATCTACTGATCGTGCAAATATATGTTGATGATATAATTTTTGGATCAACGAACGATGAGTTGTGTAAAGAGTTTGAGAAGGTCATGAAGCAGAAGTTTGAAATGAGTTCAATGGGGGAGATGAAGTTCTTCCTCGGGCTTCAAGTTGAGCAACTGCCCGATGGAATATTCATACACCAGACCAAGTATGTGAATGATGTGTTGGACAAATTCAATATGTCCGAATCATCTCCCATATCAACCCCTTAGCTACGAATCATGGCATATGTCCGGATGAAAGTGGTGAGAAAGTGGATGAAACGCATTATCGGTCAATCAAAGGATCGCTAATGTACATGACAGCATCACGACCGGACATCATGTATCCAACCTGCCTCTGCGCCCGGTACCAGTCAAGTCCCAGAGCATCACACATGATGATAGTGAAGAGGATCTTACGGTATCTCAAAGGTTGCCCAAGCACCGGCTTGTTGTCACAACCTCAAAATCCACTTGCGGGGTACCACCGCGAGGCATGTGACATGACCAGGATCCAACCACCAATTATACTGAGCATTTAGTTAATAATAAAAATGTTCACCAACCTCCAGGGTGAGCTGCGAAAGCTGCAGCCACCGTGTTGATCAGGTTAGTGAACTGAGCCTGAGTCATGTTAACGTTTCCTCTTCCGCGTCCACTCATTGTCTTCACAACCAGAAAACACAATATGAGTGTGATGTCGTAATGTAGCGAGAATGAGATAGAAGAGGGAGGTGTACACATCTAACTAGGCACACTAGTACATATAGCAGAGCATAAACATAAAACAAACAAGCAAGTAAACACAAGTCCGAGCCATGAGGTCTAATACGTTGAGCCTTGCACTTGGAGTGTAGTGTCGTCGCGAGTCACTGGTTATAGTCTGGTTTTTCTCAAAAAGACTCTCTTTTTAAAACCGAGTTCACTATAACCAATGGCTCTGATACCAATCTGTCACAACCTCAAAATCCACTTGCGGAGTACCACCGCGAGGCGTGTGACATGACCAGGATCCAACCACCGATTATACTGAGCATTTAGTTAATAATAAAAATGTTCACCAACCATAATGATTAGTAAATACCATAGTTAAAGTTCAAGAGTCTTAAGTTTATATAACACTTTAAGTAAGTAGCGGAAGCATAGGTAAAACAGTTAAACAAAGTTTATAGTTTAAGTTTATTATAAAACCCAACACACGGGTTAAGACGACCACTACACATCCCCAAGCTGCAAGCTCCTGAGTCACTGGGTACCTGCAAAGCATGCAGTAGGGTATCAACATAATGTTGGTGAGTTCACGAGTTTGTCCAGTTTTTAATTCCAAAAACTTGTTTCAACAGTTAATTTACTCATTTATACCATGCCAAGGGGAGCTACCCCTTAAGTAAGCTACTAAGCTGGTTTACAATACCGAATATTATGCGACCGTACATTTTCGTAGAGTGCCCTGTTTGTCAATGTTCTATCATCATTGACGGTTTGCCAGAGTCTATTAGTTCACGCCCGATCCCATACGCGGGTACGGTGTGAGGCTGGTGAGACCTAAATAGCGCTATCAACTAATAACCCGTTCGCCAGGCCCCGGCGACTAATCGGTATTAAGTAGTAGGGACTTGAGTGATAGAGTTTCGTTTAGTATTGCTTGTTGCATCCAATATAAATAGTAATTAACTAAGGGTCCCGCATAGGGGAAGAAAAGTAGGTTTGTATCCCTTACAAGGGGATAGCGTTGTTTTAAGTTCCGTTTCCCAACCACCGGGAACGCATGCTTTAAAAGTTGTGAACTCACCTTGGGTTGCTCGGCAGACGGTTACTTGGTCAAGCACGCTGGTCACCACGTCCTAACATGGTTACCAGTATGGGTCAGGCTCGGATACAATTAAGTCACATATATCCTACATGTATCTAACACATAGCATACATATCATATAAGGTTATTGGGCCTGTCCTATCACACAATCAGTCAACAGTAGTATGTATCACATAGCCCAGATTAAATAGTAACAAGCATGAATAGTCCACACACTTTGACCCAGTAACGGAGACAAGCAGCCCAGTCAAGACCAGGTGGTCTCGACTCGAGAACATGCGGTCTTGAGTCGCAACCAAGGGGTCTCGGGTTGCCAACTGAAGGTCTCGAGTGGTGCATAAATGAGTCGCAACCCTGGAGGTCTCGATTCTGGTCTTGAGTCGAGATCAGGAGATCTCGAGTCGCAACCAGGCTAGTCTCGAGTCCCTTATGTGAAGTGTTCTGGGTTCCGAGTTGTTGATCCATGGTCTCGAGTCGCAACACTGCGGTCTCGTCTCGCAACCACGGATGTGAGCACATGAAACCCTTTTAGAACCTTCTGCCAGCATTTGTACTATCCAATAGAATTTCATATTCATGATTTTGTGTACTGCCCAATACAATTGCACTAACATGTTTTCTTGTCTAATTCCCAAATCAAACGGATCAAAACATAGCAATTTTAAATATTCATATCATATTCAAATAGTTCATCACTAGGGTTTTTCATCATCTTATCAAAACAACTCTAACATACATCACTGTTTCATTTAAATCAGTATGATCATGCCAAAAATCATTTTATTCTAGAATCATTTGGACACCATTCTTGTAAACAATTTCAGCCTATAACTCATAGTACAACATCATCATCTACATTGTTTCATAGAAATACAATATCACATTCTCATTAATACTTCCAAAACATGAATCATTATTGCATATAATCTTTTATCATGCAATTTATTCACCAAGTTAGCATCTTTATCATACAAAATCATGCAAGGAGACATTTAAACTAAGCATGTGTATTATTCATCAAACAAGCATCACAATATCAAATAGTGTGAAACACTAACCGGATGGTGTTCGAGTGTGAGAGTGTTGTGAAATCAGCCGAAAGGGGGCCTCCTAGCTTAGAATACGAGCTAGAACAAGAGCTTGATTTGCTACTATTGATCCGAGACAAGAGGGGAGAGTGATATTGCTAGGGTTTTTTGAGAGAGTGAAGGAGAGTGTGTGAGAGTGAGTGTGAGGGAATGATGATTGAAAAGTGGCAAGGTTGGCTATCAACATGGGTTATATACTAGCCCCAAGTCGGTGCACCCTAATGGGTTCTCGAATGGGCTAAAGGGGTTGCGGCCCAACTGATGTGGGTTACTCGAGACCGGGTGGTCTCGAGTCGGGTCCTTGTGGTCTCGGTTCACCCTTACAAACATTTTCATAACTATATACCACACACACATATCTTAGTACAAGGATCACATAGCACACCAAGATAATTCACAAACTTTCATTTAATAATATACGTACACGTAATGCTAATACAAGAAGGTTGCTCGGGGAAACCTAGAGTGTCACGTTATCCCCAAGTTTTAAGAACTTTCATCCTGAAAGTTAAAGTGCAGCCACTGATAAGCTAGTATGAGTGAGAACGTTTCAACGGGGTGTCACATCATCCCCCCGTTAGTTTGGAATTTCGTCCCGAAATTCTGAGGTAGCTTCAGTGCTGGACGTTTCGTCTGGAAACAACTGGGGATATTTGCGCTTTATCTGGTCTTCCCGCTCCCAGGTAAACTCTGGGCCACGGCGCGAGTTCCAACGGACTCATACGATAGGTATCTGGCTACGTTTGAGGGTCTTGATTTCTCGATCCGTGATCTCAATCGGTTCCTCAGTTAAGTGTAGCTGATCGCCAAAAGTGAGTTCCTTGAAAGGAATGATGAGTGTCTCATCTGACAGACACTTCTTTAGGTTAGACACGTGAAAGACGTTGTGCACCGCACTCAGCTCTTCAGGAAGCTTCAATCTGTAAGCAACCTTACCGATCTTCTCGGTAATTTCGAATGGTCCGACATATCGCGGATTAAGCTTGCCCCGTTTACCAAAACGAACCACACCCTTCCAGGGTGAGACTTTAAGCAGAACCCGGTCACCGACCTGGAATTCTAGCGGTTTCCTACGCTTATCGGCGTAACTTTTCTGACGGTCACGAGCCGCCGCCATGCGTTGTCTGATCTGGGCAATCTTTTCCGTAGTCTCGACTACAAGTTCCGGGCCAGTAATTTGGCTTTCGCCCACTTCTGCCCAACACAGAGGTGATCGGTATTTACGACCGTACAATGCCTCAAAGGGTGCTGCCTGGATGCTGGTGTGGTAGCTGTTGTTGTAGGAGAACTCTACCAACGGTAAGTGTCGTTCCCACCCGTTTCCAAAATCAATAACACATGCTCTCAGCATGTCTTCGAGAGTTTGGATGGTACGTTCTGTTTGACCATCGGTCTGTGGGTGGTAAGCAGTGCTCATATTCAGACGTGAGCCAAAAGATCTATGGGTAGCTTGCCATAACTCGGATGTAAAGCGTGGGTCACGATCAGAAATGATAGAGATTGGCACCCCGTGCCTAGCAACTATCTCTTTCAAGTAGATTGCAGCAAGCTTTGAGTACTTCTCGGTTTCCTTGATTGCGAGGAAATGTGCAGACTTGGTTAGGCGGTCCACGATGACCCAAATAGTATCGTTCCCGCTCTGGGACCTAGGTAAGCCTGTGACGAAATCCATGGAAATTTGCTCCCATTTCCATGTTGGCAGCTCTGGTTGTTGCAACAAGTCCGACGGCTTCTGGTATTCGACCTTGACTCTAGCACAGGTCAAGCATTTGCTAACGTAGGTTGCTATGTTGGCTTTCATACCAGGCCACCAATATGTAGTCTTGAGGTCGTGGTACATCTTATCCGAACCAGGATGTACCGAGTAACGAGACTTGAATGCTTCATCCATCACAAGCTCACGTAGATTTCCATAGAGTGGAACACAAATGCGCCCTGTCACATAGTAAGCGCCGTCTTCCTTTTGTTCTAACCGTTTCCTCGATCCTCACAGGGACTCGGCCCTGATATTCTCTGCTTTCAATGCTTCAACCTGAGCATTTCGTATCTGAATAGGAAGATTAGAGTGAATGGTAAGTTGTAACGCACGTACACGCTTAGGTTTAGTTTCTTTACGACTGAGGGCGTTGGCCATAACATTGGCCTTGCCTGGATGATACTTGATTGCGCATTCGTAGTCGTTAAGGAGTTCTACCCATCTGCGTTGCCTCATGTTCAACTCCTTCTGTTCCAAAATATGCTGGAGGCTCTTGTGATCGGTGTAAATTGTGCTCTTGGTACCGTACAAGTAATGCCTCCAAATCTTGAGTGCAAAAACGACCGCTCCGAGTTCCAATTCGTGCGTCGTGTAGTTCCTTTCGTGAATCTTGAGTTGTCGAGAAGCGTAGGCGATAACTTTCTCGCGTTGCATCAACACGCAACCGAGTCCATGAATAGACGCGTCACAGTAAACTACAAAGTCGTCGGTACCTTCAGGTAACGAGAGAATAGGAGCACTACAAAGGTTATCCTTTAGCTTCTGAAAGGCAGACTCCTGAGCCTCATTCCACTTGTAAGCAATACCCTTCTGAGTGAGAGTTGTGAGAGGTTGAGCGATCTTCGAAAATCCCTTGATGAATCTACGATAGTATCCTGCCAGTCCCAAGAATTGGCGAACTTCGGTCGGAGTCTTAGGGGTAGGCCAATTCTTTATAGAGTCGATCTTAGCTGGATCGACGTGAATTCCGTCCTTATTGAAAACGTGTCCAAGGAAATGGACTTCTCGAAGCCAGAAGTCACATTTCGAGAACTTGGCGTACAGTTGTTCATTGTGAAGGAGTTCGAGAATAAGACGCAGGTGCTGTTCATGCTCCTCTTGACTTTTCGAATAGATCAGGATGTCATCGATAAACACAATCACAAACTTGTCGAGGTAAGGCTTACACACTCGGTTCATGAGATCCATAAAAACTGCGGGTGCGTTGGTCATTCCAAAAGGCATGAGAAGAAACTCGTAATGACCATAACGAGTTCTGAATGCAGTTTTGGGGATGTCTTCATCGCGAACTCTCAACTGATGATAACCTGATCGCAGATCAATCTTGGAGTAGTAGCTTGATCCTTGCAACTGGTCGAATAGGTCGTCGATACGTGGGAGTGGGTAACGATTCTTGATGGTAACCTTGTTCAGCTCATGGTAATCGATGCACATACGGAATGGGCCATCTTTCTTTTTGACAAAGAGCACTCGTGCTCCCCAGAGTGACGAACTAGGACGGATAAATCCTTTATCCAACAGTTCCTGCAGTTGCGCAGAAAGTTCCTTGAGTTCAGCGGGGGCTAGTCGATAAGGCGCACGAGCTATAGGTGCCGCTCCGGGGGTTAGCTCGATTTGAAATTTAACCTGACGGTGAGGAGGGAGTCCAGGTAATTCCTCAAGGAATACCTCGGGATAGTCGCGTACGACTGGAAAATATTCGATCCTCTTTTCCTTTTCCTGAGTGTCGGTGACAAGTGCTAAGATAGCGGTGTGCCCCTTTCATAAACACTTCTGGGCTTTTAAGAACGAGATGATGCGTGTGACTTCTCCGCCTTTGTCACCTTGAACGACGAGGGGTTTGCCAGAAGGACGAGGAATGCGAACCATTTTCTCTTGACAAAGGATTTCAGCCCGATGTTTGGATAACCAATCCATACCAATGACAACGTCGAAGCTCCCAAGAACGATAGGGAAAAGATCGATGCTAAAGGTCTGACCAGACAACACTAGTTTGCAGTTACTAAAAACGTGTGAGGCCTCGATGTTTCTACCATTAGCTAACTCGACGATATGCTTAGATCTTAACAACGTAGGCGTACGCTTAAGCTTCTTACTAATACGTAGGGATACATAGCTAGCATCGGCTCCAGAATCAAACAATACAGAAACATAACGATCATCGAGTAGGAACTTACCCGCTACAACGTTGGGATCATTCCTAGCTTCTCCAGCTCCAATCACGAAAACCCTTCCTCTTGCACCATTTCCAGCATTGTTATTGTTCGGATCGTTGTTTCCAGCACCCTGGTTGTTATTGCGATTCTGGTTTAGTTCAGGGCAATCCCTTCGCATGTGCCCCGTTGCTCCACACTTGAAGCATCCACGGTTGTTTCCTTGCTGCTGTTGTGATTGTTGCTGATTCTGCCTAGCTGGAAGCTGGCTCCTGCAGTCTTTGGCTTCATGCCCCATCTTGTTGCATCGCTGACACTAACCTTTGCCACATGGCCCACTGTGGTGTCGGTTACACTTGTTACACTTGGGGTGGTTTCCTCGATAGCCACCATGTTGCTGAGAGCCCTTGTTGCTTTCAGTTTTCCTTTGCTGGGTTGGGGCCTGAGTGGGGCTAGCATCCTTGATCTGGTTTCCTTCCCACTTACGCTTGTTATCACCAGAAGCTCCAGCAGTAGCACTGATCTGTTTGGGCAGCTTGCCCTGTTCTACATCCTGATCAGTGAGTTTATGAGCAAGACGGATGACTGGCTAAATGGTAGTGAGGTTAGGTGAGGTGACCAAGCTCTGGATTTCTGGAGCCAAACCTTTGATGTACAATTCGATCCTTCGATAAGCAGGTCGGGACATGTTTGGGCAGAGAGCAGCATAGTCGTTGGACTGCTTGGTGTAGGTCTCAATCTCTGATCCAACCATCTGAAGCCCGAAGTACTCGTTTTCGAGCTTGTGGATGTCATCCCTGTGACAGTACTCTTCCTTGATCATGTTCTTGAAATCTTCCCACGCAGTCGCATTAGCAGTTTCCAAACCTAGCATCTGAATCTGCGCTTTCCACCATGAAAGCGCGTTTCCTTCAAGCGTACCAGTAGCAAACTTCACCCAATTAGCAGGGGGACACTCGCAGACAGCAAAAACAGCTTCAGCCTTCTCAATCCAGTGCAGAAGGCCTATGGCACCCTCAGTGCCATTGAAAGGGAGAGGCTTGCAATCCATGAAGGTCTTGAAAGTACAAACACGTGGTTGCGCAGGCGCATGCTGACCTCCAGGGTGAGCTGCGAAAGCTGCAGCCACCGTGTTGATTAGGTTAGTGAACTGAGCCTGAGTCATGTTAACGTTTCCTCTTCCGCGTCCACTCATTGTCTTCACAACCAGAAAACACAATATGAGTGTGATGTCGTAATGTAGCGAGAATAAGATAGAAGAGGGAGGTGTACACATCTAACTAGGCACACTAGTACATATAGCAGAGCATAAACATAAAACAAACAAGCAAGTAAACACAAGTCCGAGCCATGAGGTCTAATACGTTGAGCCTTGCACTTGGAGTGTAGTGTCGTCGCGAGTCACTGGTTATAGTCTGGTTTTTCTCAAAAAGACTCTCTTTTTAAAACCGAGTTCACTATAACCAATGGCTCTGATACCAATCTGTCACAACCTCAAAATCCACTTGCGGAGTACCACCGCGAGGCGTGTGACATGACCAGGATCCAACCACCGATTATACTGAGCATTTAGTTAATAATAAAAATATTCACCAACCATAATGATTAGTAAATACCATAGTTAAAGTTCAAGAGTCTTAAGTTCAAATAACACTTTAAGTAAGTAGCGGAAGCATAGGTAAAACAGTTAAACAAAGTTTATAGTTTAAGTTTATTATAGAACCCAACACACGGGTTAAGACGACCACTACACATCCCCAAGCTGCAAGCTCCTGAGTCACTGGGTACCTGCAAAGCATGCAGTAGGGTATCAACATAATGTTGGCGAGTTCACGAGTTTGTCCAGTTTTTAATTCCAAAAACTTGTTTCAACAGTTAATTTACTCATTTATACCATGCCAAGGGGAGCTACCCCTTAAGTAAGCTACTAAACTGGTTTACAATACCGAATATTATGCGACCGTACATTTCCGTAGAGTGCCCCGTTTGTCAATGTTCTATCATCATTGACGGTTTGCCAGAGTCTATTAGTTCACGCCCGATCCCATACGCGGGTACGGTGTGAGGCTGGTGAGACCTAAATAGCGCTATCAACTAATAACCCGTTCGCCAGGCCCCGGCGACTAATCGGTATTAAGTAGTAGGGACTTGAGTGATAGAGTTTCGTTTAGTATTGCTTGTTGCATCCAATATAAATAGTAATTAACTAAGGGTCCCGCATAGGGGAAGAAAAGTAGGTTTGTATCCCTTACAAGGGGATAGCGTTGTTTTAAGTTCCGTTTCCCAACCACCGGGAACGCATGCTTTAAAAGTTGTGAACTCACCTTGGGTTGCTCGGCAGACGGTTACTTGGTCAAGCACGCTGGTCACCACGTCCTAACATGGTTACCAGTATGGGTCAGGCTCGGATACAATTAAGTCACATATATCCTACATGTATCTAACACATAGCATACATATCATATAAGGTTATTGGGCCTGTCCTATCACACAATCAGTCAACAGTAGTATGTATCACATAGCCCAGATTAAATAGTAACAAGCATGAACAGTCCACACACTTTGACCCAGTAACGGAGACAAGCAGCCCAGTCAAGACCAGGTGGTCTCGACTCGAGAACATGCGGTCTCGAGTCGCAACCAAGGGGTCTCGGGTTGCCAACTGAAGGTCTCGAGTGGTGCATAAATGAGTCGCAACCCTGGAGGTCTCGATTCTGGTCTTGAGTCGAGATCAGGAGATCTCGAGTCGCAACCAGGCTAGTCTCGAGTCCCTTATGTGAAGTGTTCTGGGTTCCGAGTTGTTGATCCATGGTCTTGAGTCGCAACATCGCGGTCTCGTCTCGCAACCACGGATGTGAGCACATGAAACCCTTCTAGAACCTTCTGCCAGCATTTGTACTATCCAATAGAATTTCATATTCATGATTTTGTGTACTGCCTAATACAATTGCACTAACATGTTTTCTTGTCTAATTCCCAAATCAAACGGATCAAAACATAGCAATTTTAAATATTCATATCATATTCAAATAGTTCATCACTAGGGTTTTTCATCATCTTATCAAAACAACTCTAACATACATCACTGTTTCATTTAAATCAGTATGATCATGCCAAAAATCATTTTATTCTAGAATCATTTGGACACCATTCTTGTAAACAATTTCAGCCTATAACTCATAGTACAACATCATCATCTACATTGTTTCATAGAAATACAATATCACATTCTCATTAATACTTCCAAAACATGAATCATTATTGCATATAATCTTTTATCATGCAATTTATTCACCAAGTTAGCATCTTTATCATACAAAATCATGCAAGGAGACATTTAAACTAAGCATGTGTATTATTCATCAAACAAGCATCACAATATCAAATAGTGTGAAACACTAACCGGATGGTGTTCGAGTGTGAGAGTGTTGTGAAATCAGCCGAAAGGGGGCCTCCTAGCTTAGAATACGAGCTAGAACAAGAGCTTGATTTGCTACTATTGATCCGAGACAAGAGGGGAGAGTGATATTGCTAGGGTTTTTTGAGAGAGTGAAGGAGAGTGTGTGAGAGTGAGTGTGAGGGAATGATGATTGAAAAGTGGCAAGGTTGGCTATCAACATGGGTTATATACTAGCCCCAAGTCGGTGCACCCTAATGGGTTCTCGAATGGGCTAAAGGGGTTGCGGCCCAACTGATGTGGGTTACTCGAGACCGGGTGGTCTCGAGTCGGGTCCTTGTGGTCTCGGTTCACCCTTACAAACATTTTCATAACTATATACCACACACACATATCTTAGTACAAGGATCACATAGCACACCAAGATAATTCACAAACTTTCATTTAATAATATACGTACACGTAATGCTAATACAAGAAGGTTGCTCGGGGAAACCTAGAGTGTCACACTTGTGGTATCCCCGATCCGGTGACTTCTCTCTAACTGGATATCCTGACTCTGACTTCGGGTGCTGTAAGTTGAACGCTAAGTCCACAACTGCTGGTTGCCAGTTCTTCGGTACTCGGCTAATAACTTGGCAGTGTAAGAAACAGACCACAGTCGCTCTCTCGACTTGTGAGGCCGAATACGTTTCGGCTTCCAGCTGTTGTTCCCAGATTCTCTGGATTCAACAGCAAATGAGGGACTATGGTTTGCAATTCTTAGACACACCAATTTTTGTGGACAACGAGGCAGCCATTAATATCACTAAAAATCTGGTACAACACTCAAAAACAAAACATATTGAGATTCGACATCATTTTATTCGTGATTGCTACGAGAAAAAATTGATTCGAATTGATTATATTCACACCGATGATCAGAGAGCTGATTTTTACACTAAACCCTTTGATAAAACAAGATTTAATTATCTTTTAAAATTGAACGGGTTAAAGAATTTGTTTTCTGGGAGGGTGGTAGAGTGTGTGGCCGAGGCGAACGACGATCAGAAGTGATATGAGTCTAGTTGTCATGTTTTCTGTACAGTTTCTTTACTGCTTTTGATAAAACCAAAAACACAAAAATATGTTTTTGATTTTAGGGGGAGAAAGTTTATAGAAAATACAAAAACATGATAAAATTTCATAAATACGAAAACATTGAAAAAGACAAAAAGAGGTTTGTGTAAAAAGAGGAAATGATAGTACATCAGTGGACTATCACAACATGCTAAAGAAATGGAAAGTCAAAATGTTTTTAAACAAGTCTCACTAATGATGTGCTAGTAGACTTCACACGATTAGTAGATTGAGTTTGAGATATAAACATAACGAATAACTTGCTTATCTCGTGGGGAACATCTCTCGGATATATGGGTAACCCCCGAAATCTTGTTTGAAGGGCTTTCTATTTTTGACATACTAGGTCTTTCTACGTGATGATATCTGGGGTATTATACCAGGACTTCTGATTTTGCGGGAGCAATAGCCTAGTCCTCGTATAATACTCTGCACTGCTTTATTCTTAAAGCTCACCCTCAGCAGAAAAAATGATGAAACATTGAAAAATGCTAATCATGTGCTGTTTAAAAGAAGATACCTAAGGGGGACCCACCTAAAGTCGAGCCATCATCTCTCTGATTGAACGGAAGTTCTAGCCTGAGCTCTCATGGCCTCGCATTTACCCCTTACAGATATCATTAGTGTACATTCACCTGTAAGACTGAATATAGGAGTCTGGATACGGGAGTATATTCTGAGGTGGGACACACGAATAAGTTCAGTCCTTAAAACACTAATTCGTATCTTGAATCAATTGAAACTTGTGTAGAAGTTTAAGTGGACAACAATACTGACAATCAAAAGTGAATTTGTTTAAGACTTAAAGTTAAATCAAGATCAACGGTGTTAGTGATAAGTCTCAAAAACTGATATGATCCTCTTACACAAACTCACAAAAAGTTGTCTGTAAATATGTTTGTACAGTTTCCAGTTTCTTCAATTTCAAAAGATTTTATGTTTGTTTAGCTAAAATGTTGAAATACTCAAAAAGATTTGTCATTTCATCTTATTTTCGACAACAAACGTTGGGGATCTGATGATCAAAGTCCAACAGTGCTAAACAAGTTGGATCATTTGGGTTGGATAAGAAAAGTTTGAGAAAAGTGTTGGTAATTGCTCAAAATGTTTAAAAGTTCATTAATTTGAACTTAAAATATTTCAAAATTGTCAGCGAGATCATAATTTGGTCGGCCAAAGTCATTAATTTGGATTTGGCAGGCTAAACAGTTGACCAGGGTCATTAAATTGGACTTGGTTAACTGAGTGTGTTGGTAAAAAGTTAAAAAATTAAAATTCAAAAAATTTGAAAAATAAAAAATCTCACACGAGGTGCCAACTCGTGCGAGCTGGCCAGACCGTGTCAAATAATAGCCAGACTGCATGAACACCTCAAACCGCCTCAACTTTCAACTCGTGCGACCTGACATCCTCTATATAAAGGAGAGCCCAGATTGCGTGAACAATTTTCTGTCCTCACACCGCACCACACACACCTCCTTCAGGCGATTTGAACGATTTCTTTGTTTTCAAGATTTAATCTTGTGATCTGTGTTCAGATTCCTTGTATAAGTTGGTTGGCACAACTTATATCATGGGAAAGGTATAGATTGTTGTTTAATTTGAACCAAATCACTTGAATTCGTATGAACACGAACGAATAGATTCTTTGAACTTAGATCTAGGCTTATGTAGTGGATTAAATTGAATAAAAATCATATCAACATGCTCGGATTGTGTTGTAGAACAGATCTAATGTATCAATTTCATAATAAAAACACGTTTTAAAAACCTGCAATTTTACTGTTCATCTATGAGGGTTCAAACGAGGTGAACCATGTCCACACGATGTGGATGATATCTTGTTTCAGACCGTACGAGATGGCCAGATCGTTTGAATATTCCAGACCGTTTGAAAATTGGCCAACTCGTTTGAAGTTCCAGTTCGTTTGGATTGGTCAGTTCTTTTGACCACCAGACCGTATGAATGGTCACATCGCTTAAACACCAGATCGTTTGAAAAGTATAAATCAGTTTGGCACGAGGTCGCATGAACTGGCCACATCGCATGAAGCCAGATCGTGTGAATGTTAATTTTGTATTGAAACTTGTGCAAATTGTTTAACTTGTTCTTTTTTGTTTGTTTTTCAGGCATCGAATGTGTTGTTTGATCCATCGCACAATATTTGTTGTGTTTACGATGAAACACTACCAAAGATGAGTGTGTTTATGGAGATTTTACCATTCATGAGACGTTTACCAATTCAGAAAGCTTTAACGGATCAGCACAAAGTATTCAAATCTCATGTTCATCATTTTTGGAAGAATGCTAGTTACGATGAAGTGAATGATGTTATTAATTCAAGTGTGAGTATAAATGATGAAGATAAAGAAATCATAATCACAGAACAGCTTGTATGAGAAGTATTAGAGTTTCCAGATGATGATAATTCGCCAACAGGGTTTCCAGAAAGGATGCTCAAAGGATGTATGCTTAGAATGGGTTATAACGGCCCGTTGAATAAAGCAAATTATTTGAAATCCTATTTTATGAAGTCGTACAAATTCTTCATTCACTCAGTGATTCATGCGTTAAGTCACAGGAAAGGTGGATATGATGTTATGAAAGATTATCAAATGTGTATGGTGACGGCGTTGGTACTAAACAAGAAATACAACTTTTCTAGAATTGTCTTCCATTACATGAAAGATAATATTACTTCTGGTAGTCGAAGTTGGGTGTATCCAAGGTTTGTGCAGATGATGTTGGATCATGCATATCCAAATCTGGAAAAAGATGAACAAAATGATCTAATGCAGTTGCATCACATGGATAATGAAACGTTAATCCGATTATCCAAGTATACAAAGCATTGGCCTGAACCGAAGAAGACAGAGTTTTTCGGATTCATCAAAAGTGATAAGTATGAGGATCCAGATCCAGTAAATCATTTAATGTGGAGAAATGATGCTGAAATGAAAGAACAGAGTGCAACTGGTGAATTAAAGAAGTTAGAAGATTTTTGTGAAACTCGAAATGATTGGTATACAAAAGTAGAAAAAGAAAAGAAGAAAAAAGGTGGAAAGAGAACTCCTACACCGAAAGTCCAAGCTGAAGAAGGATCATCTTCTCAACCACAGAAGAAATGTAAAAAGAAAGCAGTTGAAACAATGCTGGTTGATGAACCAGAAGAAGATGAGACAGAAGCTAATGTTGAAAAAGATCAAGATCCGTTAACTCCTGAAACTGAGCAGTTGTTGAAAGATATTGATGATACTGCAGAAGCTAGTAAGATAGTAGTTGATGATGAAAAGGAAAGTTCATCTGATTCAGAAGTTGATATTGATGCTCAAGTTGAACGTTGGATCAGAGAAAACTATGATCCAAAAGATAGAGAGAAACAAAAGAAGAGAAAAAGGAGTTCGGATGATGATGATGATGAAACATATGTTCCACCGGAGAATGTTCAAGTTGTGAAATCACCATCTTCAGGAGGTAGAAAGAAATCAACATCAAGAAAACGTGTCGGAACTCCAGCAGCGCGAAAGTTAAAATTCAAGCTAAAACTAAATCCACCTCCAGAACCACAAACTAAACCACCATCACCACCACAAAATCAACCAATATCACCACCACCACAACAACCATTACCTGATCCTTTACAATCACCACAATCACCACCACAACATCATATTTCATTACCCATACATGAACAACCACCAATAACTTCACCACACGTCCAACAAACACCACCAACCACACAACCACCAGTTCATACTACTCCTGGATCGTCTGGTTTTGAAAATTTTCCACATATTCCAGAGAGTACAGTTCTTGAACAGCTTGATGATTTTAGCTTTGTGAATGATGATCTTGTGAAGAAGTTGCAAAAGAAGGTGAATGAGGTGTTAAGTGAGAAAAAGAAGTTAGAGGAACGTGTCAAGTCTGTTGAATCTGAGAATTCATCTTTGTTGAAAAAGGTTGAAGCTGATCAAGTCGACATAGACATTCTGAAAGTTCGAATAGCTGACTTGGAAGAAGAAAAGTCTCGAAGGGATGAGCAGAATGAGTACTTCAAGTTGAAAAATCAAGAGTTAGAAGCCAAGAATGCTAGAAAGGAACATGAAGAGTATATGTTAAAGAAAGTGTTGGAAGATTTGATTGGTAAGCCGATTGAACAAAGGTTTGAAGAGATAGAACTTGCGGAAGTAAGAGCAAGACGTAAAGCTAAAATAGAAGCTGAAATGAAAGATAAGGGTAAAAGTGTTCTAGTTAAAGATGATGTTCAAGTGATTGAAAGGGAAATTGTTCTGATTGAGAAAGTTCCAGAATCGTCTATTCCAGATCCTTGTCCATTAACTTCAGTTTCTCGTATGATTAAGATCGAAGATGATGAAGAAGATGAAGATGATAATCTGAAAGATGATGCAGATGAAGTATATTCTGTTCATAGTGATGATGATGATGATGATGATGATGATGGAAATGATGATGCTGATCAAGGTAACTCTGGTATAAAAGTAACAGAAGCGTCACAAGAAGAGAATATTGACGAGTATCTTCATGATGATGCAAACGAAGAACCAGAAAATGCAGGAGGAGAGGGGGAGCATGGTGATTCTGAAAATGTTGATGAGACTGTTGATCAGGGTGCAGGTTTGATTCTACGTCTTGAACATGATGTAGAGGAAGGTGAGCTCTTGCATACTTACACTAGAGCTGAGATTATTAAGATGATGGATGTGGAAGAAGGTGAGTTTAACTTCGATTTTGAAGAAGAGTTGAACGAATTTGATATCCATCATCAACCTGCATATCAGTACAAGTATGTTGAAGAAGCTGATAATTATGATAAAGTGGAAGTAGAAGACTGGAGCGACTATGATCAGTCTGAGAATGTTGAATTTGATACTTCTAGCTTTCCAACTCTTGCTGAGTTTTTCAATCAAGCAAATGAGGATGAATTGAGAAGAAAAGTTGCTGAAAGTGTTGATGTGTGAAAATGTGACTATTAATTTCGAACAAGTTTTAAAATGGAATCGCAAACTAAACCACACACAATCGGCAAGTGCACCGGTCGCAGTGTAGTGTAGATGGCAAGACCGGATGTCAATCCGTGGACACTATATGCAAACTTTAGATAATGAACCTCTATCGAATATGTAGTCAAATTTTAGATTTGTTTTGGAGAAATTTTTAATATTTAAGTAATAACTAAATTAATTAAGAAAGCGTAGAAAACAAAACAAGCAAAATGAAGCAAGCACGAGAGCAAATTGTGATCAAATATATATGAGATAAGGACTACCTAGGTGTCGAATCCCTAGAATCATGCAATGCTAATATGACAATGATAATGGTTAAATATCTATTTCCCTCGATTGACCCCCCGCTAGAGATGTCCCAAACGAAAGAGCAAGACTAAATGTGAAGTGCTAGAACGAACCGGCTCGAGCTATCGATACCAAATCCTATGAAGATCAAGCAATGAAAGCAACTTTACCCCCAAAACCCTCAAATCGCAAAGCAAACCCAACCTTGATAATTGAAATCCTAGGAAACCTTAATTACGATGCAATAAACGAGCCCGAGCTATCGGTCACCCAATCTACCCACCAATAATTAGCTAATAACCTAGCTCACCCTAATCGTCTTTCGAGTCACAAGATGAGGATGCAAGTTTTAATATAGTGATTTTAATTATTAGTCAACTTGGTCAACTTCTCAACATAATATTCAACCCGAAAATCCTAAGATAAACGAATCAAATTAAATCCTAAGTCTAGGGGGAATTTCTTCGTGCCTAAACCGCTGAATTTATTGACTAATAAAACAATCAAAACATACCAACATGCAATATCAAGATCAATTTCAAGGAAAAGTTATGCAAATCACATCAAATAACCGAAATAATGTCAAAAACGCATTACAATCCTCTAGTTCATCAAAACCCAGGTAGTTATGAAGTTTAGCTACTCATAATATTCGAGAAAACAACTAAACAAAGTCTGAAAACAACTGAATTCATAGTTCAAGACGAAAAGAAACCGAAAAACTAATGTTTAACGAACCGATTATGCCCAAAACTTGAACCGAAAGCTTCCAAGACTCTTGCACAGCTCCAAGATGCGTCAAAATCGTCCAAGAATGCTCCAAAGTCGCCTGGTATGCGTGTATCCTCAAACCCTAGTCGGCTGCCTTGATTTATAATTTTTTTGCGAAAACCGACTTGCTTACGGACCGTATGGGTTAAGCTTTACGGTCCGTAAGGCTATTAGGTCAATCCGGAGCGCGCCCCCCCTTTGCGGACCGTAAAGACCAGGTCTTACGGTCCGTAAAGGGTCCTATTCAGCAAACTTTATTTTTTTTCTTGCTTTTCCGACACGTCTTTCCGTGCACCCTTCGCTGCAACATTTTTCTCTCGTTTTCATCGCGAAATCAGCAGGTTCCTTATCAACTCCTGCAAATCCATAATTTAAACAAATAAGTATCCAAATCGCGAGAAAACCACATCCAAAATTATCAAAATGCAAGGAATTCGATACGAAAAATATGTGTAATTTTTTATTTTATTTTTCATTTTTTCGAATATAATAATCACATAACACGATCCGGTTATCAAATCACAAATGGGTAACAAATGAAAGGCTAGGCTCAACGTGGTGTATCTAAGGGTAGTGGTGAAATGGGTCAAACACAAAGGTAACACAAACAAGGTGATCCTAATGCCTCTATCATATCCATGCCAAATCCTAACCGAAGGTCTCAAACTGTATCAAAACACACAAGTTCTAAAGTAATGCAACAAAGTCGGTAAACACACATGAAACGAAAGTAGTGAACATATAAAGATGAACATGTAAAGGCTCAAATCTCACTATCATGTGGTAAATAAGGGCTACCGATATTGACAATGCACAACTAATTAACTCTCCGGGTCCATCCACTATCCTAGGCATCCCAAACCCTTTTACTTCCCAAAAACTGATTCAGTCAACCTACTATCCCGCAACTTAAAGAAACACGTGCTTTCCAACTCGTAAATTCGACAATTAAACCGTTTTTGACCGACGCTTTGAAAAGGTTCTTGTTTTCTACGCGCTAAAAGACCGGGACTCACAAAACCAACTCTTTTTTTTCGATTTTTTTTTATTTTTTAAATTTTTTTTATGTATAAAACAAAATTTACAGACTCAATTTACAAAATTCCCCCATCCCCACACTTGAAAGACACATTGTCCCCAATGTGAATGAAAAGGAAGTAAACAAAGAGTATACAACAACAACAATCAGGAAAGGTGAAACGGAAACTCCCCTGATATGCTCGATACACTGCTCGTGGACACTCAAACCGTTCAGCTTACGCGACTCAGCAATTATAATATAACCTGTATAATTAAACTGCATGGCTAGACGCAATATATCAAACACAACCATAATATACAATAAATATACAAAGTAAAACAAAAGACCCAACCGGTTACCCTTACAATTCCCTCGAATACATGTATCAAGTACAGACCAAGATCATAAAAACAAAAAGAAGAGGAAAAGTACAAAGGTAACCCAAAAAGCCCTGCTGATGCTGACTACTGCAGGCCTGGTGGTGGCTGCTGACCCTGTGGAGGAATGTGAAGGTGATCCATGATGCGCTGAAGCATCGCCTTCATCTCTGCCTGTGTGTCTATAACCTCCTCTACAGCCTGCTCCAAACTATCCAGCCTCTCATCTACTGATCTCGCTGCTCTAGGGGCTCCAGCACCCCTAACCCGAGCTCTCTCCCTATCGCCATGCCTATGACGTGGTGCTACCACCGGGACCTCCTCATGTGCCTCACCTCCGGCCCCAATAACCAACTGAATGGCCCTCGGCTCAAGAAACCTAGGCGGATCGCCCGGAGCCAACAATTGTATCATCTGCCTCATGTCACTCAGCCTATACAGTGACCCAGCAGGCTCCTCGTGTAACCATCCTGGTGGAAAATCCTGATACACACTCAGGCTCTCAGCAAGTACACTGATATACGAACCCATACAAATCCTGGAGTCTGTACCGCGTCCTCGAGCTCTGTCAAATGCATGGAGTAAAAACACTGCTACATTGGCCTCCTGGCCCTCCACCATACAATACGAACAGATCGTGATATGTCACTTTCTCGAGACTCATGTATCGAGAAAGAATGGTACATGCTAGAATCCAATGCAGAAAACGGATGACTAGATCTCTGATCTGTGTGGCTGGAATACCTGAAACCCATGCACCATCTCCTATGGTGGACCAAAATGCTGTCAGCTGTGTCGTGGTGACACACTGAGGTAATGCCTCATCCGTCCAACCCATCAAACTCTCAGTGAAGATCGGCTGCGTAGTCTCCTCCAATGTATATAACCCTGCGTGGACGGCGAACTGAGCAAGGGACAATATATGTGTCCGTCGTCCAAGAGCAAAGCTGACTGCAGCTGGCTCAGTGAAACGAGCATGATGAAGCCTAAAAGTAGAATGAAATTCCAGTACAAGCGCATGATGATATGTTCGCCTCTCGTCTAACAACCTCCTCCAGTGAGGTGTGATCAATCCCTCAAGTCTAGCACGTACACCCATGCGCTCCATCAATCCCCAATCCAGAACCCTAGCTCGGTGATATCGTAAACCGAGATACCTCTGCAGGGCTGTATACTCGTCTGAATCTGGGTGAAACTGCAACAATGTGTGCCCCTCCTCTGGTGGAAGGTCAGCTGGTGATGGTATCACTGCTAGCGGATCAGGCATCCGCGCATCCTCAGAATATCGGATCACTCGAGCAGGACGCTCTTGCGGTGGCTGTGGCGGTGTGCGCTGACCGGATGGACGGCCCCGCTTTCGGGACGGCTGCGCTGACGATGATGCCATACCTGCACTTATTTACAACAGTGAGAAATACAAAATAATAATACAAGTCACCGCCCCCAAACACATTTTATGATGCATTTTTAATTTTTTTTGTTTTTTTTTATTTTATTTTATTATATATATATATATATATATATATATATATATTTATTTATTTATTTTTTTCCTTTTTTTCAAAAATAAATTACTAATAATTAAAATAAACAGAAAACCGAAAAACATATTTTTGGTGTGCTGGGGGTGGTAGTTGCGGCCGTATAGCATTTTGTTCGCGGCCGCAATGAATAAATATAACAACAACAGCAATTAAAAATTTCGGCATGCCCCCGACGTATTTACAAGAAACCAACCGTCCTCGCCTGAATGGAGATTGAGTACGGGCGAGGCGGTTGTAACCTGCAAATAATTCGCAATAACAATTTGACACTAAATATTTATATCAATTCCAAAATTCGATGTCATCATACTACGGGTACCCGAAATGTGTGGTACATCATACAAAAATACGCCTAAACTAACGACTCGACAAAATACCGGAAATTATCACAACAACAATAATAAAGGCAACATGACCAGAACGACGCATAATCTTCGCCTCAACACAAGACTCAACTTATAAAAATTAACTAATGCGACTCGACAAAACTTTCAAACGACTCGACTCTGTAAACGAACTCTAAAAACAATGAAAACTGACTCAAACCTAGACCCGACGGAACTACTAGACTCAACTGCCTGACTCGACTAACACGACTGAACAATGCACAGGAGACTCGACACTGAACCAAAACTACTGACTAAAATCTACTCAAAACAAAATGTCATAACATAAGGTTTAACAAATGAATACAAGAAACATACCTGATTTGACTGTAAATTGAGCGCGGAAGTCGAGGTGAGAGTGGTGGAGTCGTCTGCAGTGGCAGAGTGATGATGGTTCAGTGGTACGGTGGAGATGGTGGTGGGGAGGATGAACCAGCGGTGGTGGGTGAGCGGAGGATGGTGGAGACGGTGGTAGGTCTGGGCGGTGGGTATGCGGATGGGTGGTTGATTTGGGAGTGGTGGGTGTTTGTTTGAATGGGGAAGATGACCGACCCCCTTTGGGGTTTTAGATTTTTTTGGACCGCTGAAAGGCTTACGGACCGTATCTCAATCTCCTTGCGGTCCGTAAAGGTTGCCAAAGCAGAATTTTTTAATATTTTTTTTATTTTCAATATTATTATTAGTATTATTATTATTATTACTATTATTATTATTTAACATACTACCCCTAAACTTACCTCATTTTCGACGTTTCACCCGCTCGCCTTGGTTTGGTTTTCTCCACCTGTGAACTACGCATCTCGACAAACAGATCAGTACGTTCGACACAAACCAGACACTAACAGACTCATAATACAATATGAAGAATACAAATAACGTACACACATAACGGTACAAACTATACAACTCGGGAAACCCCGAGTGTGCAAAACAACTCTCACGTGCAGAACAGGGAGGTCAATCACCTCCTCCTCTCTCTCCTCGGTCGGTCCCTCGACAAAATGCTTCAAACGATGCCCATTGACCTTAAACCTCTGACCGTCCTCATTTTCAACCTCTATTGTTCTGTACGGGAACACCTGCGTAACCACATATGGTCCATGCCAACGCGATTTCAACTTTCCCGGGAACAGCTTCAACCGAGAATTATATAGCAACACCTTCTCCCCACACTTGAACTCTTTCACCTGCTTCAAGTGTTTGTCGTGCAACGCCTTAGTGCGCCCTTTATATGCCCACGACTTCTCATACGCCACATCGCGTAACTCCACTAACTCGTGAAGTTGAAGAAACCGGTTCTTGCCCGCAGCTGGCAAGTCAAGATTTGCTGCCTTCAGTGCCCAGTATGCACGATGCTCTAGCTCCACCGGTAGATGACACGCTTTCCCATAAACTAACCTAAAGGGTGTGGTCCCAATAGGCGTCCGATAAGCAGTGCGGAAAGCCCACAGAGCGTCATCCAACTTCTCGGACCAATCAATACGACTGTTTCCGACAGTTTTCTCCAAGATCCTCTTTATCCCTCTGTTCGAATTTTCCACCTGCCCACTTGTTTGTGGATGATAGGCCGTCGAAAGCCGATGGGTCACCCCATAGCGTTTCAAGACCTTCTCCATCTGTGAATTGCAGAAGTGGGTGCCTCGATCAGATATCAAGGACTTCGGTGTTCCGAACCTAGCAAATAGTCTCCTCAAGAATCTCACAACAACCCTAGCATCGTTCGTAGGCAAGGCCTCTGCCTCCACCCACTTGGAAATGTAGTCAACTGCGACTAGGATGTATCGGTTCCCTCTCGACATAGGGAATGGACCCATAAAATCGATACCCCAAATATCAAAGATCTCAACCACCTGAATGGGGTTTTGAGGTATCTCATTACGGGATGAGATATTTCCTGTCCTCTGACAGGCATCACAGCTTTGCACAAACTCATGTGCGTCCCTAAAGATGGTCGGCCAATAAAAACCCGCGTCAAACACCCGTTTGGCGGTGTAAGCCGCACCATAATGGCCACCAGTCGGTCCCTCATGACAATGTCGCAGAATACTGCGAGACTCGGACCCAAACACACATCTCCTAATAACCTGGTCCGCACCGATCCTAAACAAGTACGGATCCTCCCAAATGTAGTGCTTGACATCCGCAAAGAATTTCTTCTTTTGCTGGTATGTCATGCCCTCCACAAGGTCACCTGTAGACAAGTAATTCGCTAGATCAGCGAACCAGGGAAAGCCCTCCTCATGAGCTTTCAAGAACATCAGCACCTCATGGGGAAAGTCATCCCCTATCCTCTCCTTCCGAGTCCTCTCTAACTCGGGGTTCTCTAATCGGGACAGATGATCCGCAGCAACATTCTCAGCTCCCTTCTTGTCCCTAATCTCTAGATCAAACTCTTGAAGCAGCAAAATCCATCGAATAAGCCTAGGCTTCGCATCCTTCTTCGCAAACAAGTACCGAAGAGCCGCATGATCCGTGAAAATAACGGTCTTTGACAGCACAAGATAAGAACGGAATTTATCACACGCGAATACGACTGCTAGCAACTCCTTCTCCGTCGTGGTGTAGTTTTCTTGGGCGTCGTTTAGGGTCTTGCTAGCGTAGTAAATGGGATGAAAGTGTTTCTCCCTACGCTGCCCTAGAACGGCCCCAACAGCGAAGTCGCTGGCATCACACATGATCTCAAATGGGAGGCTCCAATCGGGAGCAATCAGAATGGGAGCACTCACTAACCTCCCCCTAATCAACTCGAAGGCCCTCAAACACTCATCATCGAACACGAATGGCCTATCCTTCTCTAGCAGCTGGGTCATCGGGCGAGCAATCTTCGAAAAGTCGCGGATGAAACGGCGGTAGAATCCCGCATGACCCAAGAAACTCCGAATCGATTTCACAGAAGTAGGCGGCGGGAGCTTGGAAATAACATCAACCTTGGCTTGATCAACCTCAAGTCCCGCCTGTGAAATCTTGTGCCCTAGCACAATCCCCTCTCAAACCATAAAATGACACTTCTCCCAGTTAAGCATCAGGTTCGTCTCCTCACATCGAGTAAGCACACGCTCGAGATTACGCAGACAATGATCAAAGGAACTCCCAAACACAGAAAAGTCATCCATAAACACCTCCATGGAGTCCTCGATCAACTCATGAAAGATCACCACCATACAGCGCTGAAATGTGGCTGGAGCGTTACACAACCCAAATGGCATGCGTCGATACGCTAAGGTGCCAAAAGGGCATGTAAATGTGGTCTTTTCCTGATCCTCTGGTGCAATAGGAATCTGGAAATAACCTGAGAATCCATCAAGAAAGCAATAGAACTGCTGTCCTGAAAGTTGCTCCAGCATCTGGTCAATGAACGGCAAAGGAAAGTGATCCTTGCGCGTGGCATCGTTGAGTCTGCGATAATCTATGCAAACTCGCCAGCCGGTGACGGTCCGGGTGGGTATCAACTCATTCTTATCGTTGACGACCACTGTCATACCCCCCTTCTTGGGGACCACCTGGACGGGACTCACCCATGCAGAGTCCGAAATCGGGTAAATCAGTCCTGCATCCAGCAACTTAATCACCTCTTTCTTCACTACGTCCTGCATATTAGGGTTTAGCCTTCTCTGAGGCTGAACCACCGGCTTTAACTCCTCTTCCATCAAGATCTTGTGTGTGCAAAACGAAGGGCTGATACCCTTGATATCCATCAGCTTCCACGCGATCGCCTGCCTATGGTCTCTCAGGACACTCATCAGCTTCTTCTTCTCCTCCTCCGTCAATCCAGCAGAAATGGTGATGGGTAACTGAGATCCCTCGCCCAAGAATGCGTATTCCAGATGAGACGGCAACTCCTTCAACTCCAAGGGCGGGGGTACCTCAACAGATGGTCTCTCCTTCGGAATCTCCTCCTCCTCGATGACCTCAAATACCTCGAATCTAGGGGAAGGCTCGGTAGCCTGCAACAGAGGGTCCTGCTCAACATCTAACTCAGTGACCTCACTCCCCTGATCATCCATACTCGCATCTTGCGTATCCGACGCATCTCTCCCACAAATCTCTCTGAGAAGGCCACCCACATGTGACATGAGAGTATCAATAAAGTAAAGAGTGTCATCATGCTGACGGGTGTGCCTCATAGAATGTTGGATATCAAAAGTGACCTCATCCTTATCGACACGAAGAGTCAACTTGCCATCATATACGTCAATGACTGCTCGTGCAGTGGCAAGGAATGGACGGCCTAAGATCAACGGGACCTTAGAGTCCTCATCCATGTCAAGAATGACAAAGTCAACCGGAAATACGAACTTGTCGACTTTCACCAACATGTTCTCCACGATTCCCCTCGGGTACTTCACCGATCGATCGACGAGCTGAATACTCATGCGCGTAGGGGAAGGCTCTCCTAGGTCAAGCTTAGCGAATATGGAATAGGGCATGAGATTTATGCTAGCACCTAGGTCAGCAAGCGCATTGCTGACAGTAAGATTCCCAATCAGACATGGGATGGTAAAGCTACCATGATCAGTCATTTTCTTTGGCAGCTTGTTCTGCACGACAGCAGAACACTCCTCACTCAGGGTGACAGTCGAAAGATCCTCTAATTTCTTCTTATTCGTAAGAAGATCCTTCAAAAACTTTGCATACTTCGGCATCTTCGCCAAAGCCTCGACGAACGGGATGTTCACATGCAGCTTCCTCAGCATCTCCATGAAACGACCATACTGCTCCGTGTCCTTACCCTTCACTAACCTACCAGGGTAAGGGGGTGTCGGCTTATACACCCTCATCGGCTCCTTCTCTGCATCCTTCTTCTCTCCTGGAGACCCGCTGGACTGTGCTGTACTTGCTGGGCGCAGCCTAGGGTGCACTTTTCCAGCTGGTGTCTCCATCTCAATCTCCTCGTCGACCTCCGGGTCCTCATCGACTACCTGCTCGACCTCTACACCTCCTCGACCACTCCTCGTAGTAACAGCTTTCGCAGTGGCATTTGGGTTCTCAACGGTGCTACTGGGGAGACCACCAGGAGGTCTTTGATTCAACTTCTCTGACATCGCACCTACAGTCCTCTCAAGGTTTTGGAATGTTGCGCTCTGATTTTTCATGAAAGTCTCGTGCTCCAAGAACCTTGCCTGTGTCTCCCGATGTCGAGCATCCCCCTGCGTGATGAACTGTGTAAGCAGCTGAGTCTGCTGAGCTAACGTCTCCTGGTTCTTCCTTAGCATCTCCTCTAATGTCGAGTTATTCTCACCTGAACTCGATCCTGCTCATGCGTCCTGAAACAAACTCTGACGCGGCTGAAACCCCGGTGGGTTGTTGTTCTTCCAGCTGAAATTCGGGTGATTCTTCCAATTCGAATTGTAACGCTCCCCGAAATTTCCCTGGTTTCGATTACTCACAAACTCTACCTGCTCTGGTGACTCAGTAGGAGCAATAGGACACGCGGTCGTGTCATGCCTCCCAGTGCATAGCTACTCCTTCTCTATCTTCATATCACCCACCTGCTTTTGCAGAGCGTCAATCTGTGCTTACATCCTGGTGTCTTCATCGACCTTGTGTACTCCTCTATGTGTAGCGGATGAATCTCTAGACTCAGGAAACTCGTAGCTACTCATCGCTATATCCTCGAACATATCCATGCACTCCTCAGGTGTCTTGGCAGTTATCAGATTGCCACCAGCAGTAGTATTCAGCATATTCCTCGTAGTGGGCGTCACTCCATGATAGAACTTCTCAACTAAAGCCCAATCCTCGAATCCGTGATGAGGACACTTAAGTAGTAACTCCTTGAAACGCTCCCATGTCTCGTAGAACGACTCTCCCTCCTTTTGGCGAAACTCTTGGATCATGCTCCTCAGACGAGCGGTTTTAGAAGGGGGAAAGTACTTGCCTAAGAATTTTTCTTTCATACCGGCCCAGGTAGTGATGGATCCCGCAGGAAGGGATTCCAACCAAGCATGAGCACGATCAGCAAGTGAGAATGGGAATAGACGCAGCTTGCAGGCATCCTCGGTGACACCTTGCTCCTGAAATGTGTCGCAGATAGCTAAAAAGCGCGAGAGATGCACATTCGGGTCCTCAGAAGGTAACCCGTGGAACTGGATGGTGTTCGTAACCATCGTGATGATCTGGGGTGGAATCTGCCAGCGATTAACTCCGATATCGGGTCGGGTAATGCTGGAACGAGCATTGGCCGCGTTCGGCCTGGCGTAGTCTGCGACGACTCTCCTAGCTGGGGCTTCGTTTTCACCCATAGTAAAAGCAGAAGATGAAGTGTGTACCTGACTAGCTCGGAAAGTGCGAAGGCGCTCGTGGAAATCTCGCTCGGGCTCATACGAAGCAGCAAACGAAGGTGGCCCTGTGAACGAGTATGGTGCATACAAAGAGAAGATTACTAATCTAAGTACTAAAGCAAATCTAACCCTAAAGGCACAAATTGCAAGCAAAAGGCACCTAAAGGCAATGGAAATCTATGAAAGCAAATAAACAACTAAATAGACGACTCGGGTCGTTCTCTAAAGTGCCAGCGTCCCCGGAAACGGCGCCAAAAACTTGATGTGTGAAAATGTGACTATTAATTTCGAACAAGTTTTAAAATGGAATCGCAAACTAAACCACACACAATCGGCAAGTGCACCGATCGCAGTGTAGTGTAGATGGCAAGACCGGATGTCAATCCGTGGACACTATATGCAAACTTTAGATAATGAACCTCTATCGAATATGTAGTCAAATTTTAGATTTGTTTTGGAGAAATTTTTAATATTTAAGTAATAACTAAATTAATTAAGAAAGCGTAGAAAACAAAACAAGCAAAATGAAGCAAGCACGAGAGCAAATTGTGATCAAATATATATGAGATAAGGACTACCTAGGTGTCGAATCCCTAGAATCATGCAATGCTAATATGACAATGATAATGGTTAAATATCTATTTCCCTCGATTGACCCCCCGCTAGAGATGTCCCAAACGAAAGAGCAAGACTAAATGTGAAGTGCTAGAACGAACCGGCTCGAGCTATCGATACCAAATCCAACGAAGATCAAGCAATGAAAGCAACTTTACCCCCAAAACCCTCAAATCGCAAAGCAAACCCAACCTTGATAATTGAAATCCTAGGTAACCTTAATTACGATGCAATAAACGAGCCCGAGCTATTGGTCACCCAATCTACCCACCAATAATTAGCTAATAACCTAGCTCACCCTAATCTTCTTTCGAGTCACAAGATGAGGATGCAAGTTTTAATATAGTGATTTTAATTATTAGTCAACTTGGTCAATTTCTCAACACAATATTCAACCCGAAAATCCTAAGATAAACGAATCAAATTAAATCCTAAGTCTAGGGGGAATTTCTTCGTGCCTAAACCGCTGAATTTATTGACTAATAAAACAATCAAAACATACCAACATGCAAAATCAAGATCAATTTCAAGGAAAAGTTATGTAAATCACATCAAATAACCGAAATAATGTCAAAAACGCATTACAATCCTCTAGTTCATCAAAACCCAGGTAGTTATGAAGTTTAGCTACTCATAATATTCGAGAAAACAACTAAACAAAGTCTGAAAACAACTGAATTCATAGTTCAAGACGAAAAGAAACCGAAAAACTAATGTTTAACGAACCGATTATGCCCAAAACTTGAACCGAAAGCTTCCAAGACTCTTGCACAGCTCCAAGATGCGTCAAAATCGTCCAAGAATGCTCCAAAGTCGCCTGGTATGCGTGTATTCTCAAACCCTAGTCGGCTGCCTTGATTTATAATTTTTTTGCGAAAACCGACTTGCTTACGGACCGTATGGGTTAAGCTTTACGGTCCGTAAGGCTATTAGGTCAATCCGGAGCGCCCCCCCCCCCCCCCCTTTGCGGACCGTAAAGACCAGGTCTTACGGTCCGTAAAGGGTCCTGTTCAGCAAACTTTATTTTTTTCTTGCTTTTCCGACACGTCTTTCCGTGCACCCTTCGCTGCAACATTTTTCTCTCGTTTTCATCGCGAAATCAGCAGGTTCCTTATCAACTCCTGCAAATCCATAATTTAAACAAATAAGTATCCAAATCGCGAGAAAACCACATCCAAAATTATCAAAATGCAAGGAATTCGATACGAAAAATATGTGTAATTATAAACATATCTAGTGTTAAGAGTAAGAGTTTTCGAGAAATGTCTAAAGAAGAACAACGTGAAGAACGAAAGAAGTAGTTCAGGAAGGATACGGAAAGAAAATACAAAAGACCACTACAGTATTACAGAAGGGATAGAGATGTTTCTCTGGGTGATATCATAAGCTGGGGTTACTTGCCACAAGTCAACGCTTATGCGATTAGAAGAGAATTTGGTGTTCAATATTTCCAATATATTCAAGATATAATGTCTCTACCTTGGTGGGATGTTGAAGAGTTATCCCAAGTTAGAACATTATCATATCCAGTCAGAGTTCATGATATGCCAACGTGGGGCTTGATGAAATTTGAAGCATTCAGAGAATTTAAACACTGGAATCCACATTATCCTAAGAAAGTCAAGAGGAAGGATCTTGTTACAGGTATTGTGGAAACAATTCTGAAGATCAAGAAGCCCGGTGTTATAAAGAATATTCCATTGCCAAAGATGGAACAGAATTTTCATGAAGGGTTTGTATGTTGGGTTTATAGTTGCATGACGACCGAAGCAGTGATTGTGTACAGAGTTGGAAATGAAATCATTCATCTATATGATCCAATGTGGATAGTAAATTGTTCTGCAAAGGATATTGAATGTTTGTTTGTGAACAAGATTGGATACAAGGCAGAAGATAGAGAACAAGCTCTGTAATTTCAGAAGGTTTCTACAATATGTTTACAGAAGGGTATAAATTCTGAAAATATGTGGTTAACAAGTTGGAGAGAGATTGAAAGAGAAGAGTTTCTGAAAGCAGAGAAGGAGAGAGAAGAGCGTGAAGAAAAAGACAGAATCGCTCGAGCTACATGGAGGCAAAAGCTAGCTGAGGAAGAAAAGAGAGCTGCTAAAGAAAAGGAACAGCTCAGGAAAGCGTTATTGAAAAAGCCGAAGCAAAGGGAAGAATTTTTCAAGTCTCTGTGAAGAATGTTTTGAAGACCGGCTGACTGAAGACTGCGGCAATATCCAAGGGGGAGTTTGTTGATGCATAATGTCTATCGCCTGCGTCATCAGTCTTTGTCGTGTCATTAGTATGTAATAGGTTTAAAATGTTAAACTTTATGTGTCTGAGCCAGTTCGCACGACCTGGTAGGTCAGGTCGCACAAGGTGGATTGTCCAGTTCGTGCGGTCTGGATGTGTTATTCCGTGCGGTCTGGCAGGTCTATAAATAGGCCAGTAGTGTTCTTCATTTGTAATTTTCTGGAGAATTTTGTACCGAACTGCTCTCCGATTCTCTCTGTACCAAAACGTCTAAAATCAATGAAGAACATGTTTAAAGTGACTTTCTACTCTTCTACTCATGTTCTAACACTGATGCAAGGTTTCTAGTCTGATTCCGCCTTTCTAGAAACTAGATCTAACTCTGATTGACTCGTTTGGATGAATCCTCGATCCTACAGTTTTTGTAACACCTCGTAAATTCATATCTAATATTATATCGACACGTGTCATGAGCATTAAACGTGTAAAGAGTTACTTTAGAGAGACTAAAGTTGACAAACAAAGAAAGTATGTGAATAAAAGGATTCAAAGTGTCAACATCGGATAAATATGCCTTTCAACAACCCTACACGATGTTTAAAACCTTAAACGAATGAATTATGAAGCGTATGAAGCCGTTTGTGGAAGAAAGTGAGAGTTTACAAACCGAAAGGGTTAAAAGTGTCAACATGTTTAATTTACACCTCTGAGTGACCTTTTAGCAAGCCCGAAGCTTTGTAACGATTAATTATGCTCACTAGAATACATGATAAAAATTTCACAAGGTTTCGATTCCGTATGAGAAAGTTATGCTAACATTCGTATATGAGGGGTTAAAAGCGTCAACGTTGAAATTTATGACTTTTCGGGTGATCATAAAGTTAACCGAGGACTTAACGAAGTTTGGATATGTCTTGGTGCCCATAAAAATCAATTTAGAAGGTTGAAAATGCAAGAAATAAAGTTAAAACCACGTTTATAAGGATCAGGGGCCAAAATGCAAAACTTGAAACTTGTTTTAACTTGTTCCGGGGCTCCATACCGAACGCGTAGACCATGTGTGGGTCTTACACGGGCCGCCCAAACATGCCAGCAACAGAAAATGTCTGGCAGCTGCCAGTTCAACCTGTTAACCGACTTAGATGGTTTGTTTTACATACCAGGGGCTGCCCCAAGGGTTTTTCATGCAATAGGGGCACTTATAATGATCTGGAATCATGCATAGACTTATTTGGAATGATCCTATGCAATTTAAATCCCTGTATAAGAACTCCAAAGTTGCAAACATTTGACACTTGCATTTCAAAACTTTCACAACTCATTTTCTAGAGATCCCTGCAGCTCAAGACCAATTCCTAGTGATCATTAGTCGTGCATAGGACTTCAGTAAGTGTCCTTAACCTTTCTTAATTCAGTTTTACTTAGTTAATTGGCCCAAAGTCAAACCTTCGTAATTAAGGTTTGACTTATTAATTAATCAAAAATTGTCTAGTCAAATCTTGAATTAAAAGTACCTATGAGTTGGTAATTATATGGGTAATGAACCCTTAAAAGGGCACTCTCTGATTCCCACTCTAACTAGGTCAATTGTCGGGTCAAACTTGATTATAAAAAGTCAACAGAAAGCAATTTTTCAAATAAACACATAATTAACAATGTAGAAGCCATGCAACCTGGTTTATCAATCATATAACTTGGTAATTAATGTAAGAACATGTCTAAGCATGTTCAACCCGGTAATTTTCAATATAAGCTCGGTTCGGAACCGAAAGTCGCATAAGTGGACTTTTGCTTTGACTTTTAGTTCTGACCCAATGTAGCATATTTTAGAAAGGCCTTAGGGCCTTATTAGGATGTGTAACCCTCTGAGGTTATACAACTTGGTTCATTAGTTATTCGATTCATGTGCATGTTTCCGTTAAATGCCTAAATGTTGACCATAACGCCCTTTTGACCTTAAAACGAGATTTTTGAAAATGTGAGAGGACAAAAACCTTTATTACTAATTTATAAACTTGTCCTAAAAATTTGACATCAGTTTGAGGTCTAGATTAGGAGTTATGCTCAATATCGTAATTAAGAAGCTTTTTATTAATTAAACGGCGTAATTAGCATAAAGCCTATCTAAACCCAATTTTTGATACCAAAATTTTTACCCACTGATGTAAAATAATAATTTGGGATTTTTGAAGATTTTTATTTATTTTTAGGCTGAGCATAACATAGGGTTATAGCTTTGATTCGGTAATTGTCGGTTTTGCCCTTTTGGCCTATAAAATGAGTTTTACATAATATTTTGATACCAAAACTTTTGCTACTGATTTTATATAATAAATAAATTATTTTGAGTCTTCTGGAATGATAAAAATATCAGCTTTTCTTTAAAAACCCGGAAATCGCTTAAAACCGTCTTTTTACGCGTTTAAAACGCATAGTATGTATTAAAACCATTTTTCTCATATAAGACTTAATACCTACTGATGTTTTAAGTAAATTTATATATTTTAATAGTAGAGAAAAGTTTTAAACTCAGATTTCAAATTTTGACCTTTAAAGCTTATTTGAAATTACCAAAATGCCCCTACGGTGCATTGTTTGGTTATAAAAGGTAAATTTCACATATATGCAATACCCTACTGTTATGACTTATAAAAATAAATGTTTTTACTGATTATATCAGACCAGAAACTCAGATTAGTATTTAAACTCTTTTATAACCTTTAAAATGACCAAAATACCCCTACGTGGCATAATTTGAGTTTAAATCCATTTTGGGCATTATGGAAGGTATCTTACTGATATCACAACATATTTAAGGCATATTAACTTAGGAAACCTGTTCGGGACTCATTTGGTTACCCGTTACGCATTATTCGCGTTCGGTGCGGTTTATGTAACTAGTTTGCATAAATTAGCCGAAATTGGTCAAACCTTATCGTTTTTATCTCAAATTCCATAATGTGTTTAGTTTACCCATATTATACACGTCTTCAAACTTGTCAGGTCTAAACCACACTCTAATTCGGTCTCCGCTTAATCGTGCGTTTGAACCGTATATCTTCCTTTAAAACTAACCGGTCTAAGCATAGGCTTAATTAAGACCCGTTAGAAATCTAATAGGTTATTAAAAAACCTTCGTTCCAGATTAGGAGGCCGGTAAAAGCTACTTGCACTTGCTGATTGAATACGATTGAGATAAATTTGAATATTTGCTCAGGTAAATACTTTTAACTTATTTTCCCTTATACGGGCTTGGGGTACGGTATATAAAATACCGCTTGGTCGGGCATTGAATTGTTAATCATATGAATGTTAATTTATTGAGATGACCCGTTTAAATGGTTTTTTTTTTTTTTTGCTTAAAGCCTTTGGGGGGTTAATGACCATGTCCCGGATATCCTTGACATCATTCATTGAAATGGCCACGACCTAAGCACGGGGTGTAGGCATACACCTGCCAGTGCATATATATATATAAAAAGGTATAACCGACGGAATTGAGAATAACTCAACGCGGGATTATATCATGTGGTGTGTCTATTAATCTTTAATCTGGTATTCAGCCCGGGCTACTGAACGTATAACGAACATGTAATTCTTTTACAAGTTTATATATAAATAATTATCCTAAGTTATAAAAGATTATTTTGTGCCTTGTGCATTCAAATCAATTCTCTTAAACATTTTCAAAATGAGTCGGTTAATTGTATTTATCAGTGTAAACTAACGTATTTTCCAAAAAGGTTAAGTGCAGGTACTAAACGGAATAGGCTGGCTACTCCTAGCTTCAATAAAGAGTCTTGCAAGCTTAGGATAAACTTTTGAACTTTGATCCGCCTGTGGATCCTTACAACCGTTTTGTAATACATTTGATATTACTTTTTATTCGGTTTGTAATGATTTTATCTTTCGACTTCCGCTGTGTATTAAACTGTGATAATATAAATTGTCTATGATATAAACTACGTCACAATACTCCCCACCGAGCCCACCGGTAATACGTGGAAATATCGGGGTGTGACAGGTTGGTATCAGAGCCAGGTTGAGTGAATTAAACACTAGCCTTTTGTGTTTAATCTCAATGACACAGTTTGCACATTCCTCGACTTCCGAGTCTAGACAAAGAACTTAGGACTAATCCAAATTTGTTTTATTTTAATTTTGTCCTTTATTTTTTTTTCTTTGTTGTGTCCTCTGTTTGTTTTGACAGGTTTAAAAAGATGCCACCAAGAATACGAGGAAGAGGTAGAGGCAAGGGGCCACTCGTCGCCCCCAATGATCACGTGGCCTGGCCTTCACACCGGCGAACACCATCTGATTCTTTAAGCAAAAGTCCTCAGGAAAACTGGAGGACTTCATTAGAACCCGCGAGGCGTTCAGTCTCGCTGAGCTCCTCACCTTCTTACCTAAATTCTTTAGGGCCTCAGTCGGAGAACGAGCCCCACAACTCCCACCATTCTTATATACCCCTCCAAGGCCACAACTCACCCTTCAACGACCCAACACCGTACTTCCAAAGCCGGTTCAACCCGGCAAACTTAATTAATGAACCAATGGGTTATAACCCGTTGGGACCGGAGGACCATTTCTCCATGGATATGGACGAGGATCCGGAACCTGCCCAACCACCATCCGGAACGCCTACTCACCCCATCGAGATTTCGGATGGGTCACCCTTTCTTGGATCACCTTATAGTGGTCCCGACAGCTACGAGGCGAGGTTTAACCAAATCGACTGGGCGTTTACTCCCAGTTACCACAACTCACCTCAGCAGCAGCAGCAGGATCCCTCGAAGGATTCGCGCTTTGTAGCGGTTACTCCGCCACCACCACCAGTGTAACAACAGCCTCCGGAGCCACCGAGGCGTAGGAGATCAACCGCACGAATGTCCGTACGAGGGGGAGTCCGCATCAGCACCCCTCAACCATCTAGTGGCAGTCATTATCCGCCACTATACGAAGACCCACAGATGGGTGGGTCTTCGAACCCTGTTTCTGAGGTGCAGTCTGCGCCGGTCGCACCGCCACCAGTGGGTTATAACAACCCAATTCCTACAAACGCCGGTTTAGCGGCATACAACCCATTTGAACAGCCGGCCCATACCAACTACAACTATGCTAATGTTGACTCATACGCAGCATGGGACTACAATGCTCTCCATCCCGAAGGGCCCCATGGAGTCCCGTATCAGACGGGGTACCCACCCTATGGGTATCAACAACCGCCACCTCCTCAACCTCCGCTGTATCAGCAGCCCCCGCAGCCGCCACTGATATCGCCACCGCAACATCTGGAGATTCTTCAAAGGTTGAGTCAGGTGGAGCAGGAGGTTCGGGAAGAGCGTAGGCAAAACCGAGGAATTTTCAAGGGTCTGGCGAGCTTAATCAAGGGGAAGAGAAAAAAGGATCATTAAATCCTTTATTTATTTATTTGTATTTCTTTAATGTTTAATCAGTCCCTGCGTGGACATCTGTTTCTGTAACCAGTCCCTGCGAGGACTTGTCTTTCCTGTTAGCCCCTGCGTGGGCAAGTTATTTCAGTTAAAGTCCCGTTTAGGGCAGTCTGTACTCTTGTTAAACTTTAGTGGCATGTTATTATTTAAATTTTTATTTGACATTAAATACATAAATGTAATATGTAAGGAATAAATAAATAAATCCAAAATATATCATTTTTTTTTTAAATAATCTGCCTATTTAATATTAAATAAGAATCTTAAAAGGTATAACCTAGCCTACGTGTCATTATAAGACTCGGCCATGATGGTAAAACCTGTCTAAAAAGATTCAAATCCTTGTTAACTTCTTAAAACATGTTAGCATTCCTGGCTAACGTGATTCGTAAAATCACACGTGTCATCCTTACATTGGATTATTCAAAATCCTTCTTTATTATTTAAACATCCATTTGCGATGTAATGCCTACGGGCCATAATCATTGTCATATAAGACAAAAGACAGTTGTAGTCTACGACTCCCTGTCAATAAAAGGTAATGAACTATGATTCAAGCCGTAGTACCTCGATCCTATAAGATCTTGATTTAAAAAAATTTGTATATGTCCATGTGATTTGGCCTTTTGTGCCATTATTATATTTAATTATAACTAAGGGTTATTAATGAAAATCCTGAATGAATATACCTTACAAATTAACCAAATGTGGTTTATTAATACCATGGTTAATAAATTAATAAGATGACAAATCTATTATATACCTCTAAGGAATTATTGTCATCCTTTTATGTAGCAATCAAGCTACATGGCTGAGTCAGAAGAAATCAACAGTCATCCAAAGGAAAATAATGATACCACCAGAATCAACATAACTGGTGCGGAACTTCAAGCACTGATTGATAATGCTGTTACCAAGGCCATAGATAGGCAGTTTAATGAGTCAAGTGGTACTCGAAGCAAGGCCTTATCAGTACCCCATTCTAAACCTAAGACTCACTCTGAGGCTCATAGTAAGCCACCTCCTAAACATGATGGATCAAAGAGGGATGACGATCATCACTCCTCAAATCAGCACAGTGTTCCGTCTAAGAAGATTGAGCTCAAATGGGAACCACGTGGTAAGTCCTGTACATATAAGTATTTCGTCTCCTGCAAGCCTAGAGATTTCACAGGGGAGAAAGGAGCCGTCGATTGTATGACTTGGCTCGATGAAATGGACACTGTGGTTGATATCAGTGGTTGCGCTGATAGGGACGTTGTGAAGTTTGTATCTCAATCATTTAAAGGAGAAGCACTAGCTTGGTGGAGGTCTCTGATCCAAGCTACTGGAAAAGTCCATTTGTATGGCATGTCATGGGAGCAGTTCGTTACTCTCATCAAAGAAAATTATTGCCCTCAACATGAGGTTGAGAAGATCGAGACTGACTTCCTGACATTAGTTATGAAGAATTTAGACTGTCAGGCGTACCTTACGAGTTTCAATACCATGTCACATTTGGTTCCATACCTGGTTACCCCGGAACCAAAACGTATAGCCCGTTTCATTGGGGGATTAGCCCCAGAAATCAAAGCTAGCGTGAAGGCATCCCGACCTGCTACTTTTAGGTCAGCGGCTGATTTGTCATTATCCCTTACCTTGGATGCGGTCAGGCAGAGATCTCTTAGGCATTCCGATGCTGAGAAGAGAAAACGTGAGGATAATAACTCACACCGTTCTGACAAGAAGCACAAGGGAAACTCTGATCACAGAAAGAGTTCAGGGTTCAAGAAAGATGACCAACAGGCGGGCGAGAAGCCCAAATGTAAGATCTGTAAGAAGCGTCATCTGGGCAAATGCAGGTATGAATCAAAATCCCAATCACAGCCAAGGGCTTGTGGGATTTGTAAGTCTTCTGAGCACAAGACGATAGAGTGCAAGAAGATAAAGGATGCAACGTGCTATAACTGTAACGAGAAGGGTCACATCAAGTCCAACTGCCCTAAGTATGCCAAAAAGTCTGAAGAAGCCAAAAAGACCGATGCTAGGGTCTTTCGAATGGATGCACGGGGAAGCAGTGCAGGATGATAACGTGATAATAGGTACCTTCCTTATCAATGATGTCTATGCAAGGGTATTATTTGATTCGGGTGCGGATAAGTCGTTTGTAGATGATAAGTTTTGTAAGTTGTTGAATTTACCTGTTAAAACCCTAAGCGTGAAATATGAAGTCGAGTTGGCCGATGGTACCTTAGAAACTGCCTCAACTGTGCTAGATGGATGTTTTATATCCATTAGGAACCACTCATTTCCGTTATCCTTGCTTCCTTTGAAATTAGCTGGTTTCGACATAGTGATAGGCATGGATTGGTTATCTCATAACCAAGCCCAGATTGTTTGTGACAAGAAACAAGTGGTGATCAAGACTCCGTATGGTGAGCCACTTACCATACAAGGAGATACTCAGTATGGGTTGCCTAAGCAAGTGTCTGTGCTTAAGGCATCAAGGTGTATGAAGAAAGGTTGTGTCATTTATATGGCACAAGTGACTATTGATGAGCCAAAGCCCAAGATTGAAGACATCCCTATCATTTCTGAATACCCTGATGTATTTCCTGGAGAACTACCTGGTTTACCCCCAGATAGGCAAGTGGAGTTTAGAATTGACATTATACCTGGAGCAGCACTTGTTGTAAGAGCACTTTACCAGTTAGCTCCAACTGAGATGAAAGAATTGAGAACTCAGTTGGATGATTTGTTGGCAAAAGGATTTATTAGACCTAGCTTATCTCCTTGGGGTGCACCGATTCTGTTTGTTAACAAGAAAGATGGATCAATGCGGTTGTGCATTGATTATCGTGAGCTAAACAAGGTTACAATCAAGAACAGATACCCATTGCCCAGGATCGACGATCTGTTCGATCAGCTCCAAGGAGCAAGTTACTTCTCCAAGATTGACTTAAGGTCAGGTTACCATCAGCTGAAGGTTAGAGATGAAGATGTACACAAGACTGCATTTAGAACTCGCTATGGTCACTACGAGTTCTTAGTGATTCCTTTCGGGCTCACTAATGCACCAGCAGCGTTCATGGACCTCATGAATCGAGTTTGTAAACCCTACTTAGACAAGTTTGTCATCGTCTTCATTGATGACATTCTTATTTATTCAAAGAATCAGGCTGACCATGAGAAGCACCTTCAGTGTATTCTTAAACTTCTTCAGCAAGAGAAGCTTTATGCTAAGTTCTCTAAATGCGAGTTTTGGCTTCGTGAAGTCCAATTCCTTGGACATATGGTTAGTGAGCGTGGTATCCAGGTGGATCCCGCTAAGATTGAAGCTATCATGAATTGGCAAGAGCCGAAGACGCCCACAAAGATTCGCAGCTTCTTAGGTCTGGCAGGATACTACAGGCGTTTTATTGAGAATTTCTCAAGGATTGCAGCACCCCTAACGTCGTTGACTAGAAAGAATATTAAGTTTGATTGGGGTCCTAAGCAACAAGAATCCTTCGATATTCTTAAACAGAAGTTAAGCAATGCTCCTGTGTTGACATTGCCTGAAGGGATTGAAGAATTTGTGGTTTACTGTGACGCATCGCACACTGGCATGGGATGTGTGCTAATGTAGAAAGGTAAAGTTATTGCATACGCTTCCCAACAATTAAAAGTGCACGAGAAGAATTACACCACCCACGATTTGGAGTTGGGTGCCGTTGTGTTTGCACTAAAACTTTGGAGGCATTATTTATATGGTACCAAGTGTGTGATCTATTGTGATCACAAGAGCCTTCAACATCTATTTAATCAGAAGGATCTGAACATGAGGTAGCGACGATGGATGGAGACACTGAATGATTATGATTGTGAAATCAGATACCGTCCAGGTAAGGCGAATGTGGTCGCCGATGCCTTGAGCAGAAAGGAAAGGGTTAAGCCCATTAGAATCAATGCCAAGAGCATTGAATTAAAGAACAGTTTGAATGAAAGATTGTTAGCCGCTCATAAGGAAGCCATATTAGAAGCTAACTGTCCTAATGAAAAGTTGGGAGTAACTGCTGAGCAGTTATCTTATGGCAAGGATGGAATCCTAAGATTGAATGGACGAATATGGGTTCCGATCTATGGAGGACTTCGGGATGTTATCCTCCAAGAAGCCCACAGTTCTAAGTATTCCGTTCATCCTGGAAGTGACAAGATGTACCAGGATTTGAAGGCAAATTATTGGTGGATAGGCTTGAAGAAGTCTATAGCTACCTATGTAGCCAAATGTTTGACATATGCACAAGTTAAAGCTGAGCACCAAAAGCCGTCAGGTTTGCTACAGCAGCCTGAACTTCCCACCTGGAAGTGGGAAATGGTGACTATGGATTTTATCACCAAGTTGCCAAAGACGAAGAGAGGAAATGATACTATTTGGGTTATAGTGGATAGACTGACTAAGTCAGCCCACTTCTTACCGATTAAGGAAACACACAGCTCAGATAAGTTAGCTCAGTTGTACGTGGACGAGATTGTATCTCTCCACGGAGTGTCAGTGTCTATCATCTCTGATAGGGATACAAGGTATACATCACATTTCTGGAAAAGTTTTCAACAATCCCTAGGCACTCGATTAAACTTCAGCACAGCATATCATCCTCAGACAGATGGTCAAAGTGAACGTACTATACAGACACTCGAGGATATGCTACGAGCTTGTGTCATCGATCTAGGAGGAAGTTGGGATGATCACCTTCCCTTAATTGAATTCTCATACAATAATAGTTATCATTCCAGTATACAAGTTGCACCTTTTGAAGCTTTGTATAGAAGAAAGTGCAGAACGCCTGTTTGTTGGGCAGAAGTTGGAGATGCCCAACTAACAGGACCTGATATAGTCCTGGAGACGACAGATAAGATTGTACAGATATGAGATCGTCTCAAAGCTGTCAGGGATAGGCAGAAAAGTTACGCAGATAAAAGGCGTAAACCTCTAAAGTTCGAGGTAGGTGACAAGGTTCTACTTAAGGTCTCACCCTGGAAAGGGGTGATGCGATTTGGTAAAAAGGGTAAGTTAAGCCCAAGATACATAGGACCATTTGAGATCATCGAATGTGTTGGAACAGTGGCTTACAAGTTAAATTTGGCAGAAGAGCTCAGTGGAATCCATAATGTGTTTCACATCTGCAATCTGAAGAAATGTCTAGCTGATGAATCACTAGTCATACCGCATACGGATGTGTACATAGATGAGAGCCTGAAGTTTGTTGAGAAACCTTTGTCGATTGAGGATCGACAGGTTAAGAAGCTTCGAAGGAAGCATGTACCGATTGTAAAGGTTAAATGGGATGCCCGTAGAGGTCCCGAGTATACATGGGAGGTAGAGTCCACAATGAAAGAGAAGTACCCTCATTTATTTCAGTAAATCTTGAGGTCGAGATTTCTTTTAAGGGGGTGAGGATGTAACACCTCGTAAATTCATATCCAATATTATATTGACACTTGTCATGAGCATTAAACGTGTAAAGAGTTACTTTAGAGGGACTAAAGTTGACAAAAAAAGAAAGTATGTGAATAAAAGGATTCAAAGTGTCAACTTCGGATAAATATGCCTTTCAACAACCCTACACAATGTTTATAACCTTAAACGAATGAATTATGAAGCGTATGAAGCCGTTTGTGGAAGAAAGTGAGAGTTTACAAACCAAAAGGGTTAAAAGTGTCAACATGTTTAATTTACACCTCTGAGTGACCTTTTAGCAAGCTCGAAGCTTTGTAATGATTAATTATGCTCACTAGTATACGTGATAAAAATTTCACAAGGTTTCGATTCCGTATGAGAAAGTTATGCTAACATTCGTATATGAGGGGTTAAAAGCGTCAACGTTGAAATTTATGACTTTTCGGGTGATCATAAAGTTAACCGAGGACTTAACGAAGTTTGGATATGTCTTGGAGCCCTTAAAAATCAATTTAGAAGGTTGAAAATGCAAGAAATAAAGTTAAACCACGTTTATAAGGATCAGGGGCCAAAATGCAAAACTTGAAACTTGTTTTAACTTGTTCTGGGGCTCCATACCGGCCGCGTAGACCAAGTGTGGGTCTTACGCCGGCCGCCCAAACATGCCAGCGACAGAAAATGTCTGGCAGCTGCCAGTTCAACCTGTTAACCGACTTAGATGGCTTGTTTTACATACCAGGGGCTGCCCCAAGGGTTTTTCATGCAATAGGGGCACTTGTAATGATCTGTAATCATGCATAGACTTATTTGGAATGATCCTATGCAATTTAAATCCCTATATAAGAACTCCAAAGTTGCAAACATTGGACACTTGCATTTCAAAACTTTCACAACTCATTTTCTGGAAATCCCTGGACCTCAAGACCAATTCCTAGTGATCATTAGTCGTGCATAGGACTTCAGTAAGTGTCCTTAACCTTTCTTAATTCAGTTTTACTTAGTTAATTGGCCAAAAGTCAAACCGTCGTAATTAAGGTTTGACTTATTAATTAAACAAAAATTGTCCAGTCAAATATCGAATTAAAAGTACCTATGAGTTGGTCATTATATGGGTAATAAACCCTTAAAAGGGCACTCTCTGATTCCCACTCTAACTAGGTCAATTGTCGGGTCAAACTTGATTATAAAAAGTCAACAGAAAGCAATTTTTCAAATAAACACATAATTAACAATGTAGAAGCCATGCAACCTGTTTTATCATTCATATAACTTGGTAATTAATGTAAGAACATGTCTAAGCATGTTCAACCCGACAATTTTCAATATAAGCTCGGTTCGGAACCGAAAGTCGCATAAGTGGACTTTTGCTTTGACTTTCAGTTCTGACCCAATGTAGCATATTTTAGAAATTCCTTAGGGCCTTATTAGGACTAGGTTACATGTTAGTGTAACCCTCTGAGGTTATACAACTTGGTTCATTAGTTATTCGATTCATGTGCATGTTTCCGTTATATGCCTAAATGTTGACCATAACGCCCTTTTGACCTTAAAACGAGATTTTTGAAAATGTGAGAGGACAAAAACCTTTATTACTAATTTATAAACTTGTCCTAAAAATTTGACATCATTTTGAGGTCTAGATTAGGAGTTATGCTCAATATCGTAATTAAGAAGCTTTTTATTAATTAAACGACGTAATTAGCATAAAGCCTATCTAAACCCAATTTTTTATACCAAACTTTTTACCCACTGATGTAAAATAATAATTTGGGATTTTTGAAGATTTTTATTTATTTTTAGGCTGAGCATAACATAGGGTTATAGCTTTGATTCGGTAATTGTCGGTTTTGCCCTTTTGGCCTATAAAATGAGTTTTATATAATATTTTGATACCAAACCTTTTGCTACTGATTTTATATATTAAATAAATTATTTCGAGTCTTCTGGAATGATAAAAATATCAGCTTTTCTTTAAAAACCCGGAAATCGCTTAAAACCGTCTTTTTACGCGTTTAAAACGTATAGTATGTGTTAAAACCATTTTTGTCATATAAGAATTAATACCTACTGATGTTTTAAGTAAATTTATATATTTTAACAGTAGAGAAAATTTTTAAACTCAGATTTCAAATTTTGACCTTTAAAGCTTATGTGAAATTACCAAAATGCCCATACGGTGCATAGTTTGGTTATAAAAGGTAAATTTCACATATATGCAATACCCTACTGTTATGACTTATAAAAATAAATATTTTTACTGATTATATCAGACCTGAAACTCAGATTAGTATTTAAACTCTTTTATAACCTTTAAAATGACCAAAATACCCCTACGGGGCATAATTTGAGTTTAAATCCATTTTGGGCATTATGGAAGGTATCTTACTGATATCACAACATATTTAAGGCATATTAACTTAGGAAACCTGTTTGGGACTCATTTGGTTACCTGTTACGCATTATTCGCGTTCGGTGCGGTTTATGTAACTAGTTTGCATAAATTAGCCGAAACGGGTCAAACCTTATCGTTTTTATCTCAAATTCCAGAATGTGTTTAGTTTACCCATATTATACAAGTCTTCAAACTTGTTGGGTCTAAACCACACTCTAATTCGGTCTCCGCTTAATCATGCGTTTGAACCGTATATATTCCTTTAAAACTAACCGGTCTAAGCATAGGCTTAATTAAGACCCGTTAGGAATCTAATAGGTTATTAAAAAACCTTCGTTCCAGATTAGGAGCCCGGTAAAAGCTACTTGCAATTGCTGATTGAATACGGTTGAGATAAATTTGAATATTTGCTCAGGTAAATACTTTTAACTTATTTTCCCTTATACGGGCTTGGGGTACGGTATATAAAATACCGCTTGGTCGGGCATTGAATTGTTAATCATATGAAGGTTAATTTATTGAGATGTCCCGTTTAAATTGTTTTGTTTGCTTAAAGCCTTTGGGGGGTTAATGATCATGTCCCAGATATCCTTGACATCATTCATTGAAATGGCCACGACCTAAGCACGGGGTGTAGGCATACACCTGCCAGTGCATATATATATAAAAAGGTATAACCGACGGAATTGAGAATAACTCAACGCGGGATTATATCATGTGGTGTGTCTATTAATCTTTAACCCGGTATTCAGCCGGGGCTACTGAACGTATAACGAACATGTAATTCTTTTACAAGTTTATATATAAATAATTATCCCAAGTTATAAAAGATTATTTTGTGCCTTGTGCATTCAAATCAATTCTCTTAAACATTTTCAAAATGAGTCGGTTAATTGTATTTACCAGTGTAAACTGGCGTATTTTCCAAAAAGGTTAAGTGCAGGTACTAAACGGAATAGGCTGGCTACTCATAGCTTCAATAAAGAGTCTTGCAAGCTTAGAAGTTAAATCTGTTGAACAATAAACTTTTGAACTTTGATCCGCCTGTGGATCCTTACAACCGTTTTGTAATACATTTGATATTACTTTTTATTCGGTTTGTAATGATTTTATCTTTCGACTTCCGCTGTGTATTAAACTGTGATAATATAAATTGTCTATGATATCAACTACGTCACAATACTCCCCATCGGGCCCACCGGTAATACGTGGAAATATCGGGGTGTGACAGTTTTAAAAAAAACTTTTAAAAGAATAGAAATTATAAAGGTTATATTTTGAAACAAAAAGGAAAAAATAGATTTTAAAAATTAAAATCTCGAAAAGTGGCCAAAATAAGTATACATTTATAATTATTGTATTAAAACTAATTGGATCCGATAAGTTTCGTTTCACAAATTAACATGTTTCATTTTACGGATTTTCATGAAAAACGGGCAGAGTTTCCTATGTTTTTGGACGATCCCGACAACGCAAGTTGTCGATATATTTTCAAAATTCAACAATATGAACTATATACGTAAAAAGTGCCGAAAGCGAATCAATAAATAAATGTATCGGTTCGACATTTAATGTAATATTTATACACATATAAAACGATAATAAAAGTAGCGTTGTTTAAATTGTACCAGATCTCGAACGGTCGCTGGCTCGTTATTTGACTGGTTGACTACTGTTGACCCGAGTTGAATTGAAACCTGACCGAAAGACTCGACATCCGAACTGAACCGAGCCAAAACTGAACCGAGCCAAAACTGAACCGAGCCAAGACACCACGTCAACTCGATGAAGACTGAACCGAACCCGAATCAAAACTGGGTTGGATCGAATCTGAATGCAAGGCCAAAAACAGAACCCAACATGAATTAAACTTGAACTAAATCGAATAACACGCGAAACTCTTACCTGAACCGGGACACTGTGTGGCACCGTCGCCGCCGGCGGAGCTCCGCCACCGGTCATCCGCTGTCACCGTCCCTCTGCGTCTTCACTCCCTCGACCTCTCACTCTTCGTTTCGTCATCGCTCCACCACCGGACGGTGGTGGTGGTCGGCCGATTAAACATATCGAAGGAAGGGGGTTCAGACGTGTGGTCGCGGAGGAGGGGGTGCTTCAATGTGTCGGAGAAACAAGGAGGAAGCCGGTGCCCGGTTGGGCTTGCTCCAGTTGCCGGTCGGATGAACGAGTTGGAGAGGGTGAGAGCAGAGAGACGAAGGTTTCCATTTCTCTGTTTTATGTGTGTGTGATGTTTAGTTTGGATAGGGTTTTGAAATGTAGGAGATGAAGGAGGATTGAGATGCAGGGGGTGTTTGGTGTGTGACTGCACAATAAAACGAGAGGGATTATATATCAACCCTAAAGAAAACCAACACCCTCATAATTTTTCCGACACCCTAAAATTATTTAAAATATCTCAATATGTCTTAAAATACCACCCATACGTGAAAATAGGCCCCGAATACCTTTTATATATTTAAAATTAATTAAAAATGGAATTTTTGGGGTTCAGGCGGGTCGCGTAAGCCATCCCCGAATCCTTACGCGGGCCGCGACAACTTAAAGGTCCAGCAAACCCCGGTGTTGACACGTGTCACGCAACGTGTTGACCCTAGTCATGACCCGGATCAGCTACGCCTAGACCCCTAGGCCACGTGGGCCGCGTAAGCCTTTGCTTACATTTACGCGGGCCGCGAGAAAGCGAGAATCAAGCACTATAAGTAGCAGACATCGGATCTTCAGTCTACTCGTTCATTTCTTTTCTTTCTAATTGAATTCTGAAGTAGTAGAAGCTATACTCGGGTATAATACCCCCCTAAATAACGAAGTTTTGCTCCATTGTAAGTATCATAACCCCTGGATACGTATTAGATACTCTGCCCGATTGATCTAGGGTTCCGTAACGGCTGTCGTGGTTCTGCCCGACGTAGTCGTTGGAATGCCGTCTCGGGGAGGGTATTACTAATGTTAAAATGGGTTATTATACTAACACGTGTGCATTTGTGTAAATTATAGATTGTCACCAGGAAACCCTAAAGGATAATCTAAGACAGCAATGTGAGTAATCTCCTTTTTGCAAATTGTTTTTACAAAACCTCACTTAATTAATTATATATTAAGCAGTTATTGAGTATTTGTAAGGATATAATTATCGTCGGTATGTTAGGGTTTTGTATACAAAATTAGTTACTGCCTTGCGAGGGGTAACTTTTCCACAAGTCGGGTCTGACAGTACCGCGGGTGGTAATTGGTATGAATTGGAAACAAATGTAATTGCGAGACCGCCCTCAATACTGTGCAATGGATTTTATTTAAACTTAATTAAACTGGGATTCACTCACCAGTATTTCCCACTGACAAAATATTTTTAAACGCGTTTCAGGTAACAAAATGTGAAAGCCAAATAGAAGCCAGCTGGACAGCACTGAAGGCTTGGAAAAGTGGCAATAAAGTTACCTTAAAAGAAATAGATGTTTTTGTTAAATAAAAATAGGATTTATTCCTATGAAAATGTGTGTACTTAAAACTTGGGTTTTATCCCATGTGTTTAATATTATGAAAGTGTGGTATTTTACTCTGATAAAATATTTCTTAACTACGGTCCTGATGAAAATTCCGCTGCCAAAATTAGACAATACCAGATACCACCGAAACTGGGTGCGGCCGCCCGTTCCTGTATTTGAATAGGGAGACGGGGGTTGCGACAGAAGGTGGTATCAGAGCTAAGCCACTGATTCAGCCACAGAAGCGTTCTTCTGACACCAAAATTCAAATTGTTAGGAAATAAATTACGGGAATACGTGCATAATTGTATTTTCTTGTTATGTGTTATTTGACTATTTGTTAGTTTACAGTATGAGCGACCAAGGACCATCTGACGCGTACCGTCAATTGTCTGGTTCGCCTAGAAGCGAAGGTGCCTTGATGTGTGCAAAATGCAACATATAAATTACATCAATTGTGGCATAAAACTAACCCTTTTTTAGTACTAATGTTGGAAAAAGTGTGTTTTTGTCTTCCTTTTGTATTTTCAGGATTAAATGAGCTCAAATTAACAAAAGAAGCAAAAAGGCAGCTAAATCTAACATAAATACAAGAAAAGGAACAAACGTGGCATGCCCGACCCCACGACAGCATCTTCCCAAGCAAAACAAGAGAACAAAAGGCTGAACACGCCCCGTGTTCAGTGAACACGGGGGCGTGCTCAAGTGTCAGCATAAAAGACAAAGTTGTAGAAGCTTCCATTGCCCACCACGGGGCCATGCTCAGCGGACACGGGGTCGTGGTCAACTATAAGATTCGCAGAATCCAGGCAAATCTTGATAGTACGGATATGCTTCTGCACACGGGGTCGTGCCCAGCGGACACGGGGCCGTGGTCAACTAATGCAGACAAAAGCAATTAATGAAGACAGAGAAGAGGATGGACACGGGGCCGTGCCCACTGGACACGGGGCCGTGCCCAAGCTTCTGTTCAGCCTATAAATAGGAGTGCTTGGCTCAAGCTCAAACCATCCCTTGGCACACCACCTCTCTCACACTTCACCCACCACCCACCACCACCATAACACCATCATCCACCACCATCATCCATTGTCCATCATAGAGTGTGTGAGTCGTCTCGGGATCCAAGATTGATCGTAAGAGTTCTTGACAATCAAGGCCATGTTTGCCTAAGTCTCTTACATCACTTGGTGAAGACAAAGTGTCTAGTGTAATACTTTTTATTTTTAATCTTTTCGCACTTTTTAATTGGTTATGTATTAATGACTTTAATAACTAGTTTCTTATGTTGAAGGTGATTCTTCCTTATCGTTTGTCTGTGGTGTCTTGGCATTATTTTACTGTCTATATAAAATAAAAGATTTTCACCATTCATATCTCCACGGTCTATATGGAGGTATGTTGGCTACCTGGTCGAGGGTTAAGGGAACGATTTGGTAAGAGTCTTGCCATTGTTCAGTGTATAGATCCTGCAAAGGACCTGGGTCAAATTTAGTAGGACATCCTTCAATACTTTACGGTATTGGATGGCGGGGGTCCAAACTCTTTGATCCCCTCATAAGTTAAACTACTATTAATACTTTAACCCGGCTACTTAGGACTGTATCCCTGCTGACTCAGACTACTTAGCCGAGGGTAACGTCACCTTCAAAAGAGGGGCCTACCACATTATGCATTAATAATTTAATTAATTATCTTTCAATAATCCGACCCTTTAGGATTGTATCCTTGCTGACTCAAACTACTGGGTTGAGGGTAACGTCACCTTCAAAAGAGGGGCCTACTACAATAACTAAGATAATCTCTTAAATAGTGCAAAAGTGCGGAAATAATCAAAGGTTACACTAAACACGAGTCGGAGCCAAGTGATTCATCTTGTCTATCTGTTTTTTCTTCTATTTTTATTTTTATTTTTCAGCATTTTAGTTAGTTTTTATTTTTCTTAGTTTAAAACATTTTTTTCTAAACTTTTGATTTGATTAGACGTTGAGGATAAACCGGTACTAAAAGCTCTTGTGTCCTTGGGTGCACTTGCCCATATGTGTGTTTAGTGTTAGTAAATATCGTGTTTTATAAATTTAAAACTTGGCTAAAAAAAGTGTTAAAGGGCTTAAAATATACACCTAATATATATAACACTTCACACGCATCAAGTTTTTGGCGCCGTTGCCAGGGACACAAGGATTTTAAGAAAGTTAGGAATCAGCGGCCTAATCGTTTTTTTTTTTTCTTATTTTTCTATTTTTTTAGGATTTTTTTTTTTTTAGTTTTTCAGCTTCTCTAGAGCTCAACACGGGCCGTGCCTGGTCGGACACGGGCCGTGCCTGGTCGGACACGGGCCGTGCCCAGCCGTGTTACTGGCAGTTTTTATTTTCTGAGTTACAGAGAGCTGAACACGGGGCCGTGTCGGTGCAACACGGGGCCGTGCCCAACTCCCAGTAACAGGGATCCGGAAAACAATCACTGTATCTCCGACCACGGGCCGTGTTCGCTGAACACGGGGCCGTGGTGAACCTTCTGACCAACATTCTTTTCTGTTTTTGTTGTAGGACTTGGAACCCAGGCACCACATTTGAACTTCCTACATAGTGCATGAGCTCCAGTTCTAGTAGAGACATAAAAGAACCTCTAAAAGAACCCGAACGCTTTCTCAGAAAAAGACTTAAAGCTAAAAACCAAGAGAAAGTTTCGGGGGACCCACTTCCAATGGCGGACCAACGTACCCTCATGGATTACCTACGACCCACTGTAGGTAATCTCGGCGCCGCTATCAATGCACCAAATGTCGAGGCCAATAACTTCGAACTTCGGCCGCATTTGATACAAATGCTTCAAAACTCCACAACCTTCCATGGGCTTGCGGACGAGGATCCCCATCTACATATTACTAATTTCTTAGAAATATGTGATACCTTTCGGATCAATGGAGCATCAAACGACGCCATTCGCCTTCGAATGTTTCCATTTTCACTAAAAGACCGAGCTAAGGCTAGGCTTAACACCCTCCCAGTTGGCTCGGTAAACACCTGGGATAAACTAGCCCAAAAGTTTCTATATAAGTATTTTCCTCCGGCTAAAACGGCTAAATTAATGACTGAAATTAATACATATTCACAAGAGGATGGGGAATCCTTATATGAAACTTGGGAAAGGTTCAAGGAGCTACTAAGAAAGTGTCCTCATCACGGTCTTGCAGTATGGCAACAAGTATCCACTTTCTACAATGGATTGTTGCCACACACAAGACAAACACTTGATTCTAGCTCCGGGGGACTTTTAGGTAACCGTCGCCCAAATGAAATATATAATCAAATTGAGGAAATTGCACAAACCAATTTTCAGTGGCACACTCCCCGAGGTAATAAATCTATTGCCCCGGGCGCCCATAAGGTTGATGAAAGCACTTCTCTACAAGCCCAAATCGAGGCCCTCTCTTCAAAAATCAAAAAGTTAGAAATGACAAAAACGGCCTCGGTTATGGCTTGTGAAGGGTGTGGTGGACCACATGAAAATTGGAGTTGTATGAAGGAAGTAGACGATCAAACAGAAACGGTAAACTACATTGATAATAGACCTAGGTCGTCGGGTCCACCAACGGGTACCTACAACCAAGGATGGCGTAACCACCCTAACCTTGGTTGGAGAGATCCCGACAATAGTAGTAACCAACAAAACCAATGAACTAACTTCCAACAACCACAAAACTTTTCTCAACAACAAGGTGGACGAGAAAGGCTCGAAGATACTGTATCTCGCCTCATCTCCGACACCGAAAAGAAAAACTCGGATCGATTTCAGCAATTGGAATCGAATTTTAGAAATCAACAAGCTAGCATTCAAAACATTGAAAAACAATTAAATCAAGTAGCTCAATATTTCTCCGAGAGACCACAAGGCGCGTTACCAAGCAATACCGAAACCAACCCAAAAGCGCAAGTACATCTCATCACATTGAGAAACCGAACCGTGGGTCCCGAGGAGGCTCCATTACCGCCGGCAGAAAGAAGCCAAACCACGACTACACCCTCACCCCAACCAGAAAAGGCTTCTCCAACAAATCAAGAGCCCACCAAGACTCCTCCGGTGCCATACCCCGGTCGGTTAAATCGTCAAAAGACCGATGAGCAATTCGCAAAGTTCGAAAATCTACTAAAACAATTGCATGTTAATATTCCTTTTATCGAGGTCCTAACCCAAATGCCTAAATATGCAAAATTTATGCGGGACTTCCTCACTCACAAAAGGAAAATTGAATCATTGCAATTAGTTAACTTAGGCGAAGAATGCTCCGCCTTAGTACTCAACAAACTCCCGCAAAAGAAAATTGATCCTGGAAGCTTCACGATCCCTTGCTCGATTGGGGAATCCCCCATTCGTAATGCACTAGCCGATATTGGGGCTAGCATTAACCTCATGCCCACATCAATGTTTAAACGACTCGGCCTAGGAACAACGAGCCCTACAAAGATGAGCATACAACTCGCCGACAGGTCCGTCAAATTCCCACAAGGTGTCGCTGAAAATCTATTGGTCTAAGTTGACAATTTCGTTTTCCCGGCCGACTTTGTCATACTAGACATGGAAGAAGACACCGACATCCCCCTCATCCTCGGGAGGCCATTTCTAGCCACCGCTCAAGCAGTGGTAGATATGAATGACGGAACACTAACATTGAAGTTTGGGGACGAGGAAGTGAAGTTTGGAGTTGGAAAGAGAGTAGAAGACGAAGACCCAGTCAACTACATGAAGGTCATAGACTCAAGCTTGGATGAAGCTCTCCGAAGGTGTAACTTGGGATGCAAAACATCCCACTTGGGTGACATATGACCATGCTTTGGGTCTAGCCAAGGACCCTTATAAACGTGGCGCACCACGGAGGCATTCCGCGGAACTATCCTTAGTTTAGTTTAGATTAATTTTTATGTTTTCTAGTTAGTTTTAATTTTCAGGAATAAAACACACTCGGGATGGCAAAGGATACAAGGGAAAACTTGAACCAGCACCCCATGCAGGAAAACAGGGCCATCCGACAAACTTTCTTCATTACAGCAAGCTCAGCACGGGCCGTATCCGCCCAACACGGCCCCGTGCTGCACAATCTGCAGAAATGACCCAGTTCAGGTAAACTGGACACGGGCCGTGTTCACCCAACACGCCCCCGTGTCCAGGCTTCTATTTCTTTTGTTTAAATCTTGTTACTGGCACTTGAACACGGGGCCGTGTCCAGCGCCCAGTAACAACAAAATTTTGCTTTTTCACACCTTTTACACATTCAATCAACCTAAAAACTTATTTTTGGGACACATTGAGGATAATGTGTAATTTAAGTGTGGGGGGGATGCTAAAACCTTGAATCTTGCAAGTCCTAATAACAAGTCTTACACAAAACTCTATTGGAACCGCTAATCACCCCAAAATTTTTCGAAAATTTTCATTTTTTTTACTTGTCTAGGTTTAACTTGGGAATTTCAAAATTCTAAAAAGGTTATATTTTTACAAATTTACAACCGATAGCGTTGTGATAAAAAGAACCAACATAAGAAAATTATGAAAAGGCATGACAAGCTTAGTTAAAATTTAATTATATATACTTGATCACATAAAAACTCATTCCCACAAAAGTGAGTTTTGAGCCTTTATTGAGCATACAAATACATATCTTTAAAATTAAATGCTCATTTCTCGTTTCTTGTGTGAATAGCCGCTTGGTTCTTACAACTCTAGAACTTGCCACGATGATACATTCCCGATCCTTACCAACTTAAACCCGAGTAAGTAAATGATGGAGGCATTAGGACTAACCCTTTTTATTTCTACACCATTATTTTTCTTTTTTTTTTACCACCTACCCAAAATCCCCCTAGTTAACCCCTTTGAGCCTAAACCTTTTCATTTCTTAACCCAAACCAAACACCCTTTCACCCACCAAAACCTTTTTATTTTTAACCCTTTGTTTTAGTAAAAAGCTCGGTTTTTCGTATGACTAAAAAAAATGATGAAGCAAAAGAAATAAACAAGCAAGTTCATCAAAAATAACTTTGTTTGAATTATGGCTTCATCAAAATAAAAACGGCAAAAATAAAAAGTCTTACGAAAACCAATGCTTTTTACGCTTTTTACGCTTTTCGCCCTTTTCTACTAACCACTAACCCAACCACCTACCTTTAACCCAAGCCTAACCCTTCACCCAAAAGTCCTCTTGATATTTACAAAGGTATATAGTTAAAAAGGAGGAGGATTGATTGCTTGGCAAGCCTATGGTAGGAGTAAGTTTCATGCCGCTCTCGAGTGATTCACTAAAATACATCTTCGGCCGAGTGTTGAGTGATCCCCCGTGAGGTATGTGAACTTGTATATAAATAGAATTTTAAAGAGGCATGTTATGCCCTAATAAGTAATTCATCTTATGAAAAGTTTTTAATAAATCATGACGAATAGGATTGTAAATAAATAAAAATAAAACTTAATAAAGAATCTTGGAAATCCCGACACTCTATGACAAGCCCAAAAACCTTCTCTTCTACCCATTCCATTTGGGAGTGTAAAGCCATATTATAAAGAGTTTTGCTTGAGGACAAGCAAAGATTCAAGTGTGGGGGTATTTGATGTGTGCAAAATGCAACATATAAATTACATCAATTGTGGCATAAAACTAACCCTTTTTTAGTACTAATGTTGGAAAAAGTGTGTTTTTGTCTTCCTTTTGTATTTTCAGGATTAAATGAGCTCAAATTAACAAAAGAAGCAAAAAAGCAGCTAAATCTACCATAAATACAAGAAAAGGAACAAACGTGGCAAGCCCGACCCCACGACAGCATCTTCCCAAGCAAAACAAGAGAACAGAAGGCTGAACACGCCCCGTGTTCAGTGAACACGGGGGCGTGCCCAAGTGTCAGCAAAAAAGACAAAGTTGTAGAAGCTTCCATTGCCCACCACGGGGCCGTGCTCAGCGGACACGGGGTCGTGGTCAATTATAAGATTCGCAGAATCCAGGCAAATCTTGATAGTACAGATATGCTTCTGCACACGGGGTCGTGCACAGCGGACACGGGGCCGTGGTCAACTAATGCAGACAAAAGCAATTAATGAAGACAGAGAAGAGGATGGACACGGGGCCGTGCCCACTGGACACGGGGCCGTGCCCGAGCTGCTGTTCAGCCTATAAATAGGAGTGCTTGGCTCAAGCTCAAACCATCCCTTGGCACACCACCTCTCTTACACTTCACCCACCACCCACCACCACCATAACACCATCATCCACCACCATCATCCATTGTCCATCATAGAGTGTGTGAGTCGTCTCGGGATCCAAGATTGATCGTAAGAGTTCTTGACAATCAAGGCCATGTTTGCCTAAGTCTCTTACATCACTTGGTGAAGACAAAGTGTCTAGTGTAATACTTTTTATTTTTAATCTTTTCGCACTTTTTAATTGGTTATGTATTAATGACTTTAATAACTAGTTTCTTATGTTGAAGGTGATTCTTCCTTATCGTTTGTCCGTGGTGTCTTGGCATTATTTTACTGTCTATATAAAATAAAAGATTTTCACCATTCATATCTCCACGGTCTATATGGAGGTATGTTGGCTACCTGGTCGGGGGTTAAGGGAACGGTTTGGTAAGAGTCTTGCCATTGTTCAGTGTATAGATCCTGCAAAGGACCTGGGTCAAATTTAGTAGGACCTCCTTCAATACTTAACGGTATTGGATGGCGGGGGTCCAAACTCTTTGATCCCCTCATAAGTTAAACTACTATTAATACTTTAACCCGGCTACTTAGGACTGTATCCCTGCTGACTCAGACTACTTAGCCGAGGGTAACGTCACATTCAAAAGAGGGGCCTACCACATTATGCATTAATAACTTAATTAATTATATTTCAATAATCCGACCCTTTGGGATTGTATCCTTGCTGACTCAAACTACTGGGTTGAGGGTAACGTCACCTTCAAAAGAGGGGCCTACTACAATAACTTAGATAATCTCTTAAATAGTGCAAAAGTGCGGAAATAATCAAAGGTTACACTAAACACGAGTCAGAGCCAAGTGATTCATCTTGTCTATCTGTTTTTTCTTCTATTTTTATTTTTATTTTTCAGCATTTTAGTTAGTTTTTATTTTTCTTAGTTTAAAACATTTTTTTCTAAACTTTTGATTTGATTAGACGTTGAGGATAAACCGGTACTAAAAGCTCTTGTGTCCTTGGACGACCTCGGTATCTTACCAAAACTATACTACGCTCACGATGGGTGCACTTGCCCATATGTGTGTTTAGTGTTAGTAAATATCGTGTTTTATAAATTTAAAACTTGGCTAAAAAAAGTGTTAAAGGGCTTAAAATATACACCTAATATATATAACACTTCACACGCATCATGCCTCTTCTCAGCCTGCCCTCTCAGGGTACTCTGCTGATACGGAAGAAGGAATATTCGTGTTTAAGGCTCCGTCTGAAGAGCCATTCCCTCAGAAAAAGAGAGGATGGTTCAGTCGAAGGGCACATGAGCGTAGGAAGCGTATGAAAAAGTTACAAGACCAGAGAGCACTAGCAGCAGCTAAAAGAGAAACCGATGCCTATGCCCAGGAAATGATTTATAGGGGTATAGCCAACATCCACATCCTAGCAACCACTGCAGCTGACCCTAACCTGGAACAAATGATAGCACTCCAACCACAACCACCAATTCCTGACCAACCGATGGAGATAGAAAACCCTGAAAATCAAGTAGAAATGCATGATTTTAATCCAGAGGGAATACCTAGGGTACCCACACCAAATCCCTTAGACCCAAATTATGACCCATGGTGGGATGACAATAGAGACTATGTGCAACGTTACCCGATACACGAAGATATACCCATGCCAAACCTAGGAGCCTACCCAGGGTTAGATCCTCTAGATCCCTATTACGATAATGATGTATTCATTAGAGAGATTCTAGAAAATCCTTACCCATACCAGGCCCCTACACCTCCGTACCAGGAACCCGCAACCCAGTTTCCGAACCCAGTCCTAGAACCTGCACCCCCAATGAGTGCCGAAAATGTACAAGAACTTAGGACATTTGGTGAGGAAATTTTAGAAAATAGTGAAAGGATGAGACAGGTGGGAGAGCGACTCGTCTGGAAGTACGACGAGCACAATATGGATTTCTGGATGAATCCATATCCGTAGAAGTGATAGTGGAGAAGGTTATAATAATAATAATATAATAATAATAATAAAATATGTGTGTATGTGTATGAAAAAAAAACTACGGATGCCTATTATTAGTAGTGTAACTTTAAATTTCAGTTGGTATTGTAATTTTAATTTCAGTACTGGTGTGTAATAGATGCATATATATAAAAATAGAGTAAGTCGCAATGATCGACGCTTTTGACCAAAGTGCGTGTCATGTGATTGACTATATTAAATATTATTTTGTGATATTAATACGTGGTAAATGTTTAAAACTCAGATGGCCGACGAAGGGAATCAGGAAAATCTGAATAACGATAACCAGAGTAACATTAACTTGGTTAATGAGAATCCGAACAACAACAATAACAATGGAAACCAAGTGGATAATAGTGTCATCCAACACATAGTGGCACAAGGAATTATAGATGCAATGTCATTTATTATTCAAACTGTTAAGGATGCGGAAAATAAAAGTAAACATAGCAGTAAGCGACTCTCTGAACCTGCAAACAGCGTGAACAATGGACCCGTACTTCAAGTGCCCATTCCCAAAAGAAGAAGAACCATGCCTTATGGTTGTTCTTACAAAGAATTCTGGTCCTGCAAACCAATAGAATTCTCGGGCAATGAAGGACCCATTGCAGCTCTACGCTGGATAGAAAATACTGAGGCTGTTTTAAAAATAAGCAAGTGTGCTGAAGAAGACAAGATAATGTTTACTTCTAATCTGTTTAAAAACTCAGCCTTAGAATGGTGGAACACTATCCTCCAGTCTAGAGGAAGTGATAGGGTTTATAATATGGAATGGGATGAATTTAAGATATGGTAGAAAGGAAATTCTGCCCTCCCAATGAAAAGGAACAGATAGCGAATAAGTTCCTAAATCTTAGGATGACCGGGGTAGATAGTAAGGGGTATACTACCACATTCTTTGAATATGCTAGAATAGTACCAACCCTTGCATCACCAGAACCGGTATTAATCTCCCGTTACATCTGGGGATTAATTGTAGAGATTAGACATGTAGTCAAGGCAGCTAGACCCCAAACTATAGAAGAAGCTGTAGAACTAGCAAATACCTTGACAGATGAGTTAATCCGTACTAGAGAAGAAGACCAGAGGAGAAACCTAGCTCAAAGGCTTACCCAAGAATTCCGTTCTGGGAATTCCAACCATAGGAATATAGGTTCTACCTATGCACCATACTGCAAGGCCTGCAAGAAAAAGCATTCGGGAAAATGCTCCACTCACTGCAATTTCTGCAAGGCACCAGGACACAAGGAAGAAGATTGCAGGAGAAAATCCAGTAATGGACTATGGTTCAACTGTGGAGAAAAAGGTCACATCAAGCCGAACTGTCCGAAATTGGCTTCAGCTGCGAACAATAAGAATACTAAAAATGCTAGAGCATTTTTTCTGACTACAGATGAAGCCAAAATGATTCCGGACGTCATAGCCGGTACGTTTTTAGTTAATGATGTTTTTGCTAAAGTATTATTTGACTCTGGTGCAAACCAAAGTTTTATTAATACTTCATTTTGCAAACTTCTTAATCAACCATTAACTAAACTCTCACAAGAATGTCTAGTCGAGACAGCGAATGGAGGAACGGTTAGGATTTCTGAAATCTTGCAGGGAGCAAGAATATAATTTTTAAACCAAAAGTATATTGCAAATCTTTACCCAATGAATCTGGCAGGATTTGATATCGTATTAGGAATGGATTGGTTAATAGCCAATAAAGCTAATATTTTATGTGATCAAAAGTCAATTCAATTAAATTCACCAAAGGGTGAAAAGATCACAATTAAAGGAGATAAACCCTGTAGATCCACAAAATTCATCTCTGTGATGAAAACTGCAAGCTATATAAGAAAAGGATCTATAGTGTATTTGATTTCTATAATCACTAACACTAAAGGAAAAGAACTAAAAGACATTCCAGTAGTGTCTCGGTTTTCAGATATCTTTCCAGAAGAATTGCCAGGGCTACCACCAGACAGAGAAGTCGAATTCAGAATCCATCTGCTACCCGGAACAGCACCAATTGCCAAAGCACCCTACCGTTTGGCACCCGCCGAAATGCAGGAACTAAAGAAACAGTTAGATGAACTATTAGAGAAGGGATTCATACAGCCAAGCTCATCGCCTTGGGGAGCACCGATTTTATTCGTTAAAAAGAAGGACGGATCAATGCGTATGTGCATTGACTACCGTGAATTAAACAAGGTCACGATTAAGAATCGGTACCCATTACCGAGAATCGATGATCTGTTCGATCAATTGCAAGGAGCTCGATTTTTCTCAAAAATCGATTTAAGATCAGGATATCATCAATTAAAGGTACAGGAAGAGGATATTCCTAAAACCGCATTCAGAACAAGGTATGGCCATTATGAATTTACTGTCATGCCATTTGGTTTAACCAATGCCCCAGCTGCATTTATGGACATGATGAACCGAATATGTAAGCCATATTTGGATAAATTCATAATTGTTTTTATTGATGATATTCTCATCTATTCTAAAAGTAAAGAGGAACATGCAAAGCATTTGCACGCACTTCTAAGCTTACTAAGAAAGGAAAAGCTTTATGCTAAGTTTTCAAAGTGCGAGTTTTGGTTAGAACAGGTACAGTTTCTTGGACATTTAGTCAACCATGAAAGAATTCATGTAGATACAACCAAGATCGAGGCGATTACCAAATGGAAAACCCCTGAGTCACCAACCGAGGTTAGAAGTTTCTTAGGATTGGCAGGTTATTATAGAAGATTTATTCGAGATTTTTCTAGAATAGCCATTCCTTTAACTAAGTTAACCTATAAATCCATTAAGTTTGAATGGGGACCAAAGCAAGAAGAAGCCTTTAGAATTCTTAAGCAAAGATTAACCCATGCACCCATATTAGCGTTACCATAAGGAACTGAAGATTTAGTAGTTTATTGTGACGCTTCTAAATTAGGTTATGGGTGTGTATTAATGCAATGTCAAAAGGTTATAGCTTACGCATCTAGACAACTTAAGAATCATGAAGAGAATTATTCAACCCATGATCTTGAATTAGGAGCAATAATTTTTGCTTTGAAAATTTGGAGACATTACCTTTATGGTAGTAAGTTTACCATATTTACCGATCATAAAAGTTTAAGATATGTTTTTGGGCAAAAAAATTGAATATGAGACAAAGACGCTGGATGGAGATGCTTAGTGATTATGATTGTGATATCCAGTATCATGAAGGAAAAGCAAATGTAGTGGCAGATGCTTTAAGCCGAAAGTATCACGAAAAGCCAAAAAGGGTACGTTCTCTTAAATTAAATCTGCAAGTAGATTTAAATGATCAGATAAGAGAAGCACAAGAATCAGTAATCAAGGAGGATACTGAAAAATTAAAAGGTATGATTAAGGAATTAGAACAAGGAACAGATGGAATTTGGAGATTCCATGAAAAGAGAATGTGGATACCTAAAATAGGAAACCTACGCCATCGTATATTAGAAGAAGCCCATAAGTCTAAGTATACGATGCATCCAGGAAGTGATAAGATGTACCAGGATTTAAGAAAGAATTTCTGGTGGATAGGAATGAAAAAGGACATAGCAACCTATGTTTCTAAATGTTTAACTTGCTCACAAGTTAAAGCTGAACATCAGAAACCCTCAGGTTTGTTACAACAGTTAGAAATGCCAGTGTGGAAATGGGAATTGATAACAATGGATTTTGTTACTAAATTACCCAAAACAAGGAAAGGTAATGATACAATTTGGGTGATTGTAGATAGGCTAACCAAGTCAGCTCATTTCCTACCAATGAAGGAAACTTTCAGTATGGAACAGTTAGCTAAATTATATGTAAATGAAATAGTTTCATTACATGGAATTCCTTTATCAATTGTTTCTGATAGGGATAGCCGTTTTACCTCTCATTTTTGGTCAAGTTTCCAAAAAGCAATGGGAACCAAGTTAAATCTAAGCACAGCATATCATCCTCATACAGACGGACAAAGTGAAAGGACAATTCAGACAATGGAAGACATGCTTAGAGATTGTGTAATTGATTTCGGAGGTAATTGGGACGACCACTTACCTTTAATAAAATTTTCTTATAATAATAGTTATCATACAAGTATCAATGCTGCATCATTCGAAGCACTTTATGGACGAAAGTGCCGAACCCCAGTCTGTTTAGCAGAAATTGGGGAAAAGCAACTATCTGGACATGAGATAGTGCAGGAGACAACCGACAAGATTATTCAAGTCAATGAACGACTGAAAGAAGCACGTGATCGACAGAAGAGCTATGCTGATAACCGACGCAAACCATTGGAATTTCAAGTAAGAGATAAAGTATTATTAAAAGTCTCTCCTTAGAAATGAGTAGTAAGATTTATTAAACGAGGGAAGCTAAGTCCCAGGTATATTGGACCTTTTGAGATTATTAGAAGAATAGGACCTGTAGCCTATCAGCTACAACTGCCAGAGGAAATGGCAGGAATACATGATGTATTTCATGTATCTAATCTCAAGAAATGTCTAGCCGATGACTCACTGGTAGTACCTCTTAAGGATATAGAGGTAAATGAACAACTCAAATTTATAGAAAGGCCTCTACAGATTGAAGACAGGAAAGTTAAGAATCTCAAGCACAAGAGATTAGTTCTAGTCAAAGTGAAGTGGGGCTCCAAAAGAGGACCAGAGTATACATGGGAACTTGAATCAGAAATGCAAAGTAAATATCCACACATATTCCAGTAGACCTCGAGGACGAGCTCTAAAACAAGGTGGGGAGGATATAACAACCCTAAAGAAAACCGACACCCTCATAATTTTTCCGACACCCTAAAAATATTTAAAATATCTCAATATGTCTTAAAATACCCCCCATACGTGAAAACGGGCCCCGAATACCTTTTATATATTTAAAATTAATTAAATATGGAATTTTTGGGGTTCAGGCGGGCCGCGTAAGCCATCCCCGAATCCTTACGCGGGCCGGGACAACTTAAAGGTCCAGCAAACCCCGGTGTTGACACGTGTCACGCAACGTGTTGACCCTAGTTATGACTCGGATCAGCTACGCCTAGACCCCTAGGCCACGCGGGCCGCGTAAGCCTTTGCTTACATTTACGTGGGCCGCGAGAAAGCGAGAATCAAGCACTATAAGTAGCAGACATCGGATCTTCAGTCTACTCGCTCATTTCTTTTCTTTCTAATCGAATTCTGAAGTAGTAGAAGCTATACTCGGGTATAATACCCCCCTAAATAACGAAGTTCTGCTCCGTTGTAAGTATCATAACCCCTGGATACGTATTAGATACTCTGCCCGATTTATCTAGGGTTCCGTAACGGTTATCCTGGTTCTGCCCGACGTAGTCGTTGGAATGCCGTCTCGGGGAGGGTATTACTAATGTTAAAATGGGTTATTATACTAACACGTATGCATTTGTGTAAATTATAGATTGTCACCAGGAAACCCTAAAGGATAATCTAAGACAGCAATGTGAGTAATCTCCTTTTTGCAAATTGTTTTTACAAAACCTCACTTAATTAATTATATATTAAGCAGTTATTGAGTATTTGTAAGGATACAATTATCGTCGGTATGTTGGGGTTTTGTATACAAAATTAGTTACTGCCTTGCAAAGGGGTAACTTTTCCACAAGTCGGGTCTGACAGTACCGCGGGTGGTAATGGGTATGACTTGGAAACAAATGTAATTGCGAGACCGCCCTCAATACTATGCAATGGATTTTATTTAAACTTAATTAAACTGGGATTCACTCACCAGTATTTCCCACTGACAAAATATTTTTAAACGCGTTTCAGGTAACAAAATGTGAAAGCCAAATAGAAGCCAGCTGGACAGCACTGAAGGCTTGGAAAAGTGGCAATAAAGTTACCTAAAAAGAAATAGATGTTTTTATTAAATAAAAATATGATTTATTCCTATGAAAATGTGTGTACTTAAAAGTTGGGTTTTATCCCATGTGTTTAATATTATGAAAGTGTGGTATTTTACTCTGATAAAATATTTCCTAACTACGGTCCTGATGAAAATTCCGCTGCCAAAATTAGACAATACCAGATACCACCGAAACTGGCCGCGGCCGCCCGTTTCCTGTATTTGAATAGGGAGACGGGGGTTGCGACAGATTAGGGTTCAACATTTTGGTTTTAGGAAAAGACCAATATAGTCCCTCAATTTTGAAAGGTTAATTAATTAGTTAACTTAACTTGGTTTAAGTTGATTTCCTAGAACTAACTAGGTTATCTAAATAGCCTTCAAATTGTTTAAATTAATTAATTAATTAATATATTGATTTTTTTAACAAAAAATAAATAATTAAAAACACAGATAATTAACCATATAAAAGCTTTTCGACGGTTATTTAATTTGCGAAAAATCTACGTTAGTTCAAGTTTAGGATTCGCATTTCAAAACGGTTTGGATTTCGGGAATGAATTTGACGGATGTTACATGATCACTATCGTAGTAGGGATCTAGAGGGTCCAAACCTGGGTAAGCTCCTATATTTGGCATGGCCATGTCTTCTGGTATCGGGTAGTGCTGCACATAGTCCCTATTATCATCCCACCACGGGTCATAATCTGGGTCTAAGGGATTGGGTGCTGGGACCCTAGGTATCTCTTCTGGGTTAAAATCATGCATTTCAACTTGATTTTCTGGGTTGTTTTCTATTTCCATTGGCTAGTTGGGGAACAGTGGTAGTGGTTGGGGTGCTATCAGTTGCTCCAGGTTAGGGTCGGCTGCTGTGGTGGCTAAGATATGGAAATTGGCTAAACTCCTATTTAACATATCCTGGGCATGGGCATCTGTTTCTCTTTTAGCGGCTGCTAGGACTCTCTGTTGTTGCAACTTTTTCATTCGTTTCCTACGTTCATGCACTCCCCTACTGAACCAACCTCTCTTTTTAAAAGGGAATGACTCTTCAGACTGAGCCTTAAACACGAATATCCCTTCTTCATTATCAGCTGAGTACCCTGAGAGGGCAGGCTGTGAAGAGATGCCTTCGCTTCTAGGTGAACCAGACAACTGACGAAACGCGTCGGATGGTCCTTGGTCGCTCATACTGTAAACTAACAAATAGTCAAATAACACATAACAATAATATACAATTATGCACGTATTTCCGTAATTTATTTCCTAACATATGATACTTTGGTGTCAGCAGAACACTTCTGTGGCTGAATCAGTGGTTTAGCTCTGATACCACCTTTTGTCGCAACCCCCATCCCCTAACAACCCGGGAACGAGCAGTCGCGGCCAGTTTTGGTGGTATCTTGTTTTTATCCAATTTGGCAGCGGAAATTACATCAGGACCGTAGTTAGGAAATATTTTATCAGAGTAAAATACCACACTTTCATAACATTAAACATGTGGGAATAATCCCAAGTTTTAAGTACACACATTTTCATAGGGGTAAATCCTATTTTATTTAATAAAACGTCTCTTTATTTTTAGGTAACTTTATGGCCACTTTTCTAAGCCTTCAGTGCTGTCCAGCTGGCTTCTATTTGGCTTTCACATTTTGTTACCTGAAACGCATTTTAAAAACATTTTGTCAGTGGGAAATACTGGTGAGTGAATCCCAGTTTAATCAAGTTTAATAAAAACCATTGTACAGTATTGAGGGCGGTCGCGCAATTACATTTGTTTCCATCTATTCAATTACCACCCACGGTACTGTCAACCCGACTTGTGGTCATGTTACTCCTCGCAAGGCAGTAACAAATTTTGTATACAAAACCCCAACATACCGACGATAATTGTAGAATACAAATACTCAATAACTGTTTAATATATTATTTATTGTGTGAGGTTTTGTAAAAACAAATTTGCAAAAAGGAGATTACTCACATTGCTGTCTTAGGTTTTCTGTAAGGGTTTCCTGGTGATTATCTATAATTTACACAAATGCACACGTGTTAGTATAATAACCCAATATTTATATTAATGATACCCTCCCCAAGACGGCATTCCAACGACTACGTCGGGCAGAACCACGACAGCCGTTACGGAACCCTTGATCAATCGGGCATCGTATCTAATACATAACCGGGGTTATGATACTTACAACGGAGCAGAACTTCGTTATTTAGAGGGTATATTGCCCGAAAATTATGCCTATTATGTGAGAATTCGAGAGAGAAAGAAAAGATTGAGCAACGGAAACTGAAGGCCCGAGCTCCCATTATATAGGAGCTGAATTCAGATTTTACGCGGCCCGCGTAAAAGGAAGGAAGGGCCTACGCGGCCCGCGACATAGGGTCCGTAGGGCCTAGCTTTGTCAGCTCACCGATGTAGCCTCGACGCGTATCAGACATGTGGCAGCACCGGGTTATGCCTGGTGGCCAGGTCGTCGCGCCCGGCGTAAGACGTAGCCATGGGCTACGCGGCCCGCGAGCGAAGTAAAAATCTTGTTTTTATTTAATTTTAATAAAAATAGAGGTATTCGAGGTCCGTTTACGCATACGGGGTGTATTTTAGGACATATAGGGATATTTTAAAATATATTAGGGTGTCGAAAAAAATATTTTGGAGGGTTGTTATTACCTACAATCACCACCCTAAACCACATCCCACCACCCAACACCATATCCGCAACCTTTCCACCACCTCTGCCCAACACCATATCAGCCAAACCACTTCCCCCTCTCTCACACTTACTGCCACCATCCACCACACCCTACTAACCTAGCGCCGCCATTACACCACTACCTCATCGCCGCCGTCAGACAGTTAGGGTTTTATCTCCAAAATAGCGTTGTCATTACACCACTACCTTAGGGTAGTGCCATCGTACAGGCCCTACTTTTGGATCCAATTTGTACCGGTTTTGAGGCTCCGATCAGGTTTTAGGGCTTGATAATTGAGGCGAGTTTGAATTATGATTTTGAAATTGGGCGCTTTTGATTTGTGGCTTTTGAAATTGGGGATATGGTGTGGGTTGTGTTCTGTTGGTCGGCTGGTAGTGGTGAACCAGTTGTTGCGATGGTCAGGTGGTAGTGGTTGGTTGTAAGGGGTGGTTGGTGGTGGTGGCAGTAGGTGGTGGTGGTTGAAAGGGAGAGAAATTAATGGGTGTTGTATGTGAGAATGTGGATGCTTTGCTGTTGCAATTTAAGATGATCTTAATAGTCCTCAACCATGGTAATCCGATAAGAGCAAGGAAGGGTCAACGATTTGAAACTGTTATGGGAGATCTAATGAGGGTTTGAAACAAAGTCAAGAATTTGGTTAATTAAACATACAAACACACTTTAAATTTGTTTTGTTTTATTTTATTTATTAACATATTTTTAAAGTAATGGTTAAAAAGACTAAACTGCCCTTAAGTGAACTAGCTTTAACAGGAAAAATTAACTAGGTTAGGCTCAAAGGACATAACGTGCAAGATTTGAAAACATAAAGTATAAGACTCATCAATTTTAAAGACAAAGGACACCGCTTGAAAATAGGTATAAAGATAAAGGACGAAATTTGAAATTCACTCTTAATTCTATTCTATTCTATTTCAATTTATTTTACAAGAATGGTAGTCATTACTACTCATTAACACCACACAGGTAAGGCTATAGGGTGTGGTCATGATTTTTATGGTCACTATGACCCTGTACATCAGCACTATGTCACTCGCTTCTAATCCATCATTCAAAACCACTACCTTAAGGGTGTGGTCATGACCCAAACCACTATTTTCTTATTTTAATTTATTTTTGTGAAATGGAAAAGGAAATATTTAAAAAGGAAAGTAGGCTCATGGTTGTCATGACTTAATCCATGCCAACCATGGTGGATGAAGCAATAGGATGGTATAGCAATCTATTAGGGGAGGAGGGGTGGTGCGTTATTTTTCCGTGATAGGCTCCTATCACTCGTTATTGCTTCTTGCACACCCCGCCACCACTTTGGTAACGAGTGATAGGAATAACTTGTTGTTTATATAACACGTTGAAGAATTATTGAGGAATGTGTATGACTTGTACATTGTGTATTAATACTTGTACATTGGAATCCCATCACTAGTGATGACCACCCCCACTACATTTCTATCACTAGTGATAGAATATTGGGTGATGACATGGCATGATTTGATTGGATATTGGGAGTGATGGAATTATATCACTAGTGACCACCCCCCTCCCCTTAATGGTCCTATGTGTCATTGATGACCTAATCCATGCCCCCACACCCTTTAGCCTAACACGCTTCCATGTTTTTGGGTATGTTATCAAATTAATATTTTATATGAATTACGTTGTCTAGCCTAAGTATACAACACATATACGATAAAGATGGAAAAAAGTTAACTAGACAAGATATTCCCTCGGATCCATATCTTATCAAGATTGGAAAGTCGATAGCTCACAAACAGAACAATACACATTGTTGAGGGTATCTATCTCCATCATATCCACACAAACCCCACATGCCTCTCAAAAACATATCAACATCATGCTTGTGAGGAAATGGAGGCACACTTTCCACATACATCCCCTATTAGAGTATCAATTATTGAACAAGGTTATAGTAAAATCACTAGACTAATTCTTTTAAATATATGTTTATATGAAAAATATTTGGATTCAGACAAGTTTTTAAGTTAATAGTTATGAAATATGAGGGTATATTTTGTATATCCATTTTAAAAAGTTCGTGATCATTGATGTCTTGGAATATAGAGATGACTTACTTTAAAACGAATAAATGCACATAGGGTTGAGTTATAATGCAAAGGATTTTTTTTTTTTTTTGAAAGGAGAATTTCATTAACCAAAACGCCGAAACCCCGAGGAAGGGCGGCAACAAACAAACAAAACTACCACCTAATTACATGTTGACAAAACTACACCAATCTTTCCACTTAATCTCACAATTTTTAGATCTAGCATTAAACCAAAAGAAGGCATATGACTTGATTTCCCGAATGATTTCCTCCAACTTCACGGGCTTATTATTAAATCTACTCTCGCTCCTCTTCTTCCAAATAATCCAGCAGCCGATTCTGATAATACCTTGAACAATGTCTTTCTTCTTCCCCTTGAGACCGGACAAGTCATGATACTCGAGCAAGTCTTTCACCGAAAACGCCCAAATACACGAGATTTTGCACCACGAAGACATTATAGACCATACCGTCGATGAGAGACTACACGAGGAAAACAGATGCTCTACCAATTCATCATAATCGCCGCAGAAGACACAAAATTGATCTCCCCTATCGATATTCCTTTTCTTAAGTTCGTCCATGGATGCCAACTTGTTAACCCCAAGCCTCCAAATGAAAACGTTGCATTTATGAGGGAGCCACTTACACATACTCGGAACGTAGTTCCCATGAGGATCAAAATCTTTATTTAGGAGCTCCTTCACAGACCGCACGCTGAATTGCTTGTCAGCCACTCCTGCCCATGCCCATTTATCCACAGCTTCTTCTAAATGAAAGTTTAAAAGTAAACCGCACAACCCAATAAGCTCATTCACCTCTTGACCCGCCGATAATTCCCTGCTCCACTGCCATCGAAATCTAGAAATACCATTATCATTAGCAATCCTTTCCGCTATTCTGCAGTTTTTCTTTAATTCCAGCTCAAAAAGTTTTGAGCTGGGAACTTAAGCTTCAGCGGCCCTATAGACAACCAAGAATCAGACCAGAATAATATTGACTCTCCATTACCTACTTCTCCTTTGATAAATTCCTTGATCGGTTTATTTTCAATCACATAATTATCCAGTAATTTTACGATGTTGGCCCAGACCCCTCCCAGAGACTTCCTGACCGGAAAACAGTCCTTAACAGCATTCGATTTGTGAATAGATTCAATCACTTTGACCCACAGCTTGTCTTTGTCTACTTTAAATCGCCAACCCCACTTAGTCAGTAAAGAGATATTAATATAGATAAGCTTGCTGAGACCCAGCCCACCTTTGTCAATCGGGCCGGCCACCCAATCCCAAGCCGCCCAATGAATCTTGTTAGAATCGGAGCCTCCCCCCCCCCCCATAAAAAATTTCTAATTTTTGATTCAATATCTTTAATAACCTGTACAGGGGCTTTATATAAAGAGAAGAAATAATTTGGAAGACTCTCAAGAACCGACTTTATCAAGGTAATTCTACCTCCCATAGAGAGCATTACCGCTTTCCATTTCGCCAACCTAGCATCAATGATGTCATAAACGGGTCTCCAGTTGGCTACCCTGTTCATGTTACCTCCAACCGTCAAACCAAGATATCTAAAAGGGAAGGACTCCGCTAGACAACCAATAATACTCGCCATCGAATTTAACTCCCCATTATCAACTCCAACCCCATACAAGTTGGATTTAAAAATATTAATTTTCAATCCAGAACATAAATGAAAGATTCTAAGGATACGTACCACACAACTAATATTAGATTCCGGCCATTCCCCCAAGATGAGGGCATCGTCCGCAAAAAATAAGTGGGACACGATCGGGCCGTTATGAGGAGTTTGAATGCCATAAACAAAACCTTCGATTCTCGCCCTCTCAATCTTGAAAGATAAGGCTTCCATGACAATAATAAAAAGAAGGGGGATATCGGATCTCCTTGTCTAATTCCTTTTGAACACTTGAATTCATAAGTGGGGGAACCATTCACCAAAACCGAGGACCTCATTGACTCCACACTTCCTTTAATCCAATCGCACCATTTAGACGGGAAACCCATTTGTTCCATAATAGATAATAAAAATTTCCAATTCACGTTGTCGTATGCCTTTTCGAAATCAATCTTAAGAAAAAACAGTTTTTTCTTAACCTTCTTTCCCCAGTTATATAATTCATTAATAATAAGAGGGCCATCCAATATGTAGTTTCCTTTCAAAAAAGCCGATTGCGATTAAGAAACAATCGAACCGACTACCTTCTTCAATCTGATAGCGAGAACCATAGAGATTAATTTAGAAATAGACCCAATAAGGTTGATAGGTCTATAATTTTTTTAATTCCACCGGGTCTTTGATCTTGGGAATAAGGGTGATAAAGGAAGAGTTACTTCCTATGCTGAATTTCCCGTTCACAAAGAAGTGATCAAAAACTTTCATAAAATCCTCCTCGAATAAGTGCCAAAAAACTTTTATAAATTTGAAGTTCAAACCATCCGGACCAGGGGCTTTATCGTCTCCACATTCTTTTAGAGCCTCCTTCACTTCAAGAAGAGAAAAAGGTCTAATAAGACTAGCTCTATCCGATTCTGATAGCTACTTGATACCTTGACAATCCATAGTCGGCATGTTATCAATCTCTTCCGCAAATTTGGATCTAAAGAATTTCAAGACCTCTAACTTCACTGCCGACGGTTTATTAACCCAACCCGATTCCGAAAAAAAAGCCCTGGTATACCATTAACCGCTTTACGGGCATTGACGAGAGCATGGAAAAACTTTGAATTTTCGTCTCCGTCAATGGCCCATTTCAATCTGGCACGTTGCTTCAAATCCGAAGCATTATTTCTCTCAATTTCCAACAACAACTTCTTATTCTCCAAAAAGGACCATTCTTCGTCCTCCGATAAGTCTCTAGACTCCATGCATTTCTCTAATTCCTCCAACTCTTCCAAAGCATTAGAATAACTTTCCCCTTCCTTCTTTTTCATCTCGTCTCTCCAATCTTTTAAACCTTTTCTAATAGCCGCAAACTTTTGGACTAAGACTAAAACCGGGGGCCCCGAACCGATAAAACCTACCAAAGATTTCTCCACCGCTTCCTGGTAACCTTCTTTCTCCAGCCAAGAGTCAAAGACCCTAAAAGGTTTAGCTCCAAAGTCATTTATCTGGGTGATAAGTAAGATAGGTCCATGATCTGAAAGACTAACTGGAAGAGCCCTGAAAGTAGCGTCAGGCCAACGATTAAAGAAGTCAGAACACACCAGAAACCTGTCGATCTTACTGAGTTTTCTACCGTTTCCTCTAACACAAGTGAACCTGTTGCCTTTTAAATCATATTCACGAAGGTCCGAATTATAAATAAAACTATTAAAATTCAACGCACAAGTATTATTGAATCTGGAGTTCCTTCTTTCACCGGGATCCCTAACAGCGTTAAAATCTCCTCCCACGACCCACAGGCCAGGAAAATCTTCCATATAAGACGATAAATCAGTCCATACATCTTTCTTAGCTCTAACCGACTGAGGGGCATAAACATTAACAATATTCAGAGACACTCCGCTCCCCTTGATTTTACCCACCAAAATCAAAAAGTTATTCTTCTTAACAACCGACGACGCATCGAACCTCACCGGGTCCCAAATACACAACAAACCTCCTGATAATCCGACCGAGCTAACAAATTCCATTCCGTAGTCTTTATTTCCCCAAAAGTTAGAAATAGAGACTCCAGAAAAATCCTCTTTTTTTGTTTCCTGAATCAAAACAACATCGATACCATGCTCCTGTCTAAGGCCCCTGATCCATCCGGCTTTACCAGCCCCCCCGATCCCACACGCATTCAGAGACAAAAAATTCATGATAAGACAACATTATTACCTTCTTTCCCGATTGCTTCCTTCACTAGACCATTATGATTCTTTAGATCCACTCCAACTTTGCTTCCAAGAAACACCGTTGCCTCTATCTCTTTCATAAGAAGATCACCAGTATCTTCCTTTTCAGTTGAAAATTCCTCACTCCCAGGTCGTTTAGTCGGATTATTCGGTGAACGGTCTTCGAAAGAACCATCTCCATCCACCTGAGGGCTTCCTGATTTGTTTAGGTCAAACCTCGAGACATTTTCAGGTATACAATCTGAATCCTCATTAAAGATATCCTCACTAGGCCGGCCCAACTGACCAAACCTCTCAAATGACTCCTCCATAGAAACCCGGGACCTCTTTTTGGGCCTAATATTCACTTCTGGGCTTGACCCAACAGGTTTATGCTTGTCTCTAGAAAGATTAAAAGGTTTTTTTTCTGATAAAGTTCTTTTCACCAGAAACCGAGGAAAATACATTTAAGCTGCCAGCACAATCCTTGGGATTCACATGATCGTTTGACTTTTCTCCCACCTCAACCTGCCCGTTAACCTTGAGAACACCACTCCCATCCGGCATATCCTGAGACTTATCGACTTCCCCTATGTCAACATCCAACTGTTCATTATCCAGAACCTGATTACCCCGTGTCTCTTCCTCTTCCTCTGGCGTCTCCGGTGAGAACTCTACTGACAAACAATCCGGCACCCATTCGTCCCTCTCCTTAGTTATCCAGACCTTAAATTTTTTGTTTTTCCACTTAAGAATAATAGATTCCTCGATTCTTTTACCGTGGTCAACAAGAATACCGACATAATTAACCGATAAATCTTTATCCGAAGAAGATAATTGGGACCTATGAATCACCTTACCGAACAGGCCAGCTACGTCATCAAATACTTTGTTTTCAGAAAGATGAAGCGGCATACCATGGAACTTAAGCCATGCCACTCTCTCGTATTGCATCGATTGCCCTGCCCACAAATCTAAGGACAAAAACCATTTGCTCCACTTACTGACGTCCAGCAAAAAGTCCGCCGCTTCAATATCATCATCAAAAGAGATCAGTAAACTAAGGCCCCCGATATATTGGATCTTAAAACCGGAGTATCCAGCATCCTTGATAAGCTCATACATATTCCTTAAAGACAACAAGTCGATAGCTCTTCCTACCACTGCTCTTCCCTGAAGATCGAAAAATGCCGCCGTTTCACTATGCACCTCCACCTTTTCTTCCTTCTTATTATCCTCGTCACCACCAGAACCTTGATTTAACATGTCTTTGAACGACACCCCTTCTCTTAGCCAACCTTCCTTGATGCCATTACCTGGTTTTTTACCACCGAAACTTCGGTTCCAAGATTTTAGGTCCGACGCTTTCTTACCTTCCTTCTTAGTTTGACCCTCCGCGTCCCATCGATCTAAATTCTCTTCAGCAAATATAGCTAAATTGGCCCTAAGGCAACAACCCCCCATCTTCAGACCATTCAATTCCTTTTCCGTAGCTTTAACATCAACAACGTTCCTAAGACTCAAGAAACCGAACTTCCTACCTTCCTCATCCTTTTTCCTGGCTATGTACATGCCAGCCACATCCCCCAAATGCCTCACAAAGTCAGCAACGTCCCAAGGTCTACATCCTTCTGGCAGATTGGAAATGAAAAATTTTGTGATGTTATCCTTGGAGCGGCTGTTGCTGCCCTTATCTCTACCCTTCTTCCTCAAGTGATGAGGATCTAACCAAGGACCATCCATGACAAAGAGGTTCCACACCCGGAAGGCGAATGGACAGGAAGAAAACGCAAGATAGAGAAATAGGATAGCTTAGATCCGCAAGCGACATGGGATACACTTTAATCCTATGACGCTATCCCGATCAACTTCCTCTCGTCGAGCCACCGGCGAATAGAACACTCAACAGGAAGAACGATTACCGACCCCGGAAGGCGAATGGAGTCGATGCAAATTATTGTTAGGGAGAAAGGTCAAGCCAAGATATAGCGACCTCGCACGCTCACCGTAAGAGCACCTCCTCGTCGAGCCACCGGCCGCCGGAGAGTTAGAAGATTTTAGAGAGAGTTACGTTCAGACACTTTTCTTTCTTTTGTGTGTATAATGCAAAGGATTTAAAAATAAGAAGGGTAAGAAGCCATCAGAGAGTGACAAGTGTCCTAGGAGGAATTAAATGGAAATGGTAACTTTGTCTACAAGAGGAAAGAGAATATGCACATGCAAGTCACATGCTATTCCCCCCCCCCCCAATTTTTAAACGTCCGTAACTTTTTTATACATCATTTGTTTTAAAAAAATATACCATAAAATCGAGCGTTTTTTTATCTTTAATATGAGTACCATATTGTTATATTTTTCAAAAAAAAAATCAAAAACCCAGTTACATATTACACAATGGACATGATGTAAAACAAAATGTAAAGTAGATCAAAACACAATCAATGACAACAGATAAAGACACAATGGATAACATACTAAAACACAATAACCATAACGTATAACACAATGGCGATAACATATAACACAATAAATATCAGACTAAATAAAAACACAATTGATGACAACAGATAAAAGACACAATTAATGACAGCAGATAAAAGACACAATGGAGAGCAGTGAAAACACAATAGAAAACAAACTAAAAACACAATACACAACAAACTAAAACACAATGGACAAGATAATAAAAAAAAATTGAACAAATTATTAAAACACAATGGAAAACATATTAAACACAATGACCTGAACTAATAACACAATTTATAGAAAACCCAGATATAACACCATCTTTATTGTGTCATATATTGTGTTATAGGTTCTTATAAAAACGCAATGGATAGAACCCAAATTGACATTGTGTTATAGGTTTTGATAATAACACAATGTATAGAAACTCTACTAAAACGTAATGACCAAAACCCAGTTAAAAGACACAATGAACTGAACCTTTAACACAATGCAAAAAAACCCATTAAATGAAACTTTTTATTTTATTTTTATATGCTAATATGATACTCGTATTAAAGATAAAAAAAACGCTCGTTATTATGGTGAATTTTTTTTTAAATGTCGTATGAAAAAGTTATGAACGTTTTAAATCGATGGGGGAATTAGCATGTGCCTTGCATGTGAAGAGAGAATATCCATAAATATAGGATTCTCTTTATGCCCTTCTATTATCTTCTTTTCCCTACAACTAATCTCAACCCTCCAAATCTAAGATCAAAGGACTAGAAACCTTCTTACCCTTCTTATTTATTTTATCATTTGTATTTGATCCTAACCCGATGCACATATAATATAAATACATAGTAGATACATGAAAACAACTGATACTTGTAAAAAAAACTAGTGAATAAAAAAAAATGAAAAACAGGTTAGATCTTGTAACATTCATGAGAATATGTGAATATAAAAGGATTGGCCCGCTTGTGTATGTGGATATAATGTATATATGTGTGGGCTAAAAGCTGAGGACAGTTAATCATGCATCATGTGGTGACATTGATAGCTGAAAGACAAAAGGGTATATGCATTAATCGGTCTTTATCCCGATTGCTGAGTGTTATGTGCCTTATGTCCAAGGCTTGATGCAAAACTACTATCGAGTCAGGTGTCTCACTGGAAGCAGCCTTTCTATTCCTACGGGGTAGAGGTAAGGCTGTCTACATCTTACCCTCCTTAGACCCTATCTTTACTTTGCTGTTGATGGGATTTACTGAGTATAATGATGTGAACATAAAAGGATACATAGTTTGTTCACGAATATAATGGGTGTAAAGATAAAAAAAATGTTATACATGAACATTATCATATAAATATTTTTGATATATATATATATATTTTATTTTAACATCCTATGGACACGAGACCTCCTGTGTCGTGCCCGAATTTGGCTACCTTATCTCTAACGGAAGCGGAGAATTTGATACGACCGTTTACCCATAAGGAGATAAAGGATGCGATGTGGGATTGCGAGGGTGATCGTGCACCGGGACCCGATGGATTTAACTTCAAATTCTTAAGGAGGTTTTGGGCGAGTTTAGAAGGGGATTTCTTTGCATTCTTTGAAGAATTCTATAGGAAGGCGGAACTTAGTCCAGGTTGCTCGGCCTCTTTTTTGGCGCTTATACCTAAGGTAAATGACCCGTCGACTTTCGCGGACTTTCGTCCTATCAGTCTTGTGGGTTGCATCAACAAGGTGTTGTCCAAAGTACTAGTAAATAGATTAAAAGTGGTAGTCGGTAAGCTTGTTTCAGCCAAACAGTCCGCTTTTTTGGCGGGAAGGAGCATTACGGATGGTCCCCTGATGTTGAACGAAATTGTGGGTTGGATGAGGAAGGCGAAAAGGCGAGGTATGTTTTTCAAAGTCGATATTGATAAGGCTTATGATTCAATTAATTGGGGTTTTTTAGACTCGGTTATGACACAAATGAATTTTCCGAGCTTATGGAGAAAGTGGGTCATGGCGCTTATTACTTCGGCACGGGCGTCGATCCTTGTCAATGGATCCCCGACTCAAGAATTTTCTTGTTATCGTGGTCTTAGACAAGGAGACCCGTTGTCTCCTTTTCTTTTTGTTTTGGCTATGGAGGCATTAACGGGTATCATGAAGCGAGCTTGTACGGTTGGGCTATTCAATGGGATTAGATGCACGGGGTCGGGGCCGGTCTTATCTCACCTTATCTATGCAGACGATGTAGTTTTCTTGGGTGAATGGTCAAGGGTAAATGTGGAAAATTTGAGACGGGTATTAAGGAGGTTTCATTTGGTTTCCGGACTACGGGTGAACATGGCTAAATGTTGTTTGTATGGAATTGGGGTGGACGAACACGAGCTCACTGGAATGGCGAATTTATTAAACTGCAAAGTAGGGACTTTTCCATTTAAGTTTTTGGGGCTCCAAGTGGGAGCCAATATG